>VWYI01028366.1:226930-308527 GCA_013399455.1 Anthoscopus minutus
ATCCACCCACAGCTCCTGGGGAGCAAAGAGAGATCCACCCACAGCCCCTGGAGCAGCTGAGATCCACCCACAGCCCCTGGGGGAGCCCATGGCAGAGCAGGGGGATGCCCGAAGGAGGCTGTGAGAAGCCCACTGTGGAGCAGGGTCCTTGCAGGACCTGTGGTCTTGTGCAAAGAGCAGCCCATGCTGCAGCAGTTTTTCTGGCAGGATTTGTGACCACGCTGGAGCAGTTCTGCCCCTGAAGTGTCGCCTGTGGAGGAGCCCCACGCTGGAGCAGCCGCTGGAGCGCAGCCCGTGCAGGAGATGCGCTCTGTGTATCCATGGAAGACTTTCTCCCATGGGAGGGGCCCAGGCTGAGGTTGTGAGGAGTTTTCCCCCTTCGGAGGAGGCAGCAGCAGAAACAATGTGTGATGAACTGACTGTGGCCTCCATTCCTGTTCCCCTGCCCAGCTGGCAGGGAGGAAGTAGAGAACTTGAGAGTGAAGTTAAACTCATGAAGAAGGGAGGGATGGGCAAAAGGTGTGATAAGATTTATGTTTTATTTCTCATTATTCTACTCGGATTTAATTGGTAATAAATTAAATTAATTTTCCCAAGTTGAGTCTGCTTTGCCCATGGGAGAAACTGGTGAGTGATCTCTCCCTGTCCTATCTTGACCTAAGAGAATTTTCCTTTATTTTCTTTGTCCATCTGAGGAGGGAAGTGATAGAGTGGCTTTGTTGGGCACCTGGGATCCAGTCAGGGTCAATCAACCTCAGGCTGCAAGGGGGACATGGAGAACTTGACCTTGAAGGTATGACACTGAAATTCTATTTGTTAGTGTGGTTTAATAGGCCAATCTAAATATTGTACAGTCGGAATAGGATGAATTGGCTGCTTCATTTAGATGAACATTTAGGGGAAAATGCATTGCCCTCTCCCCTGCCTGCAGCTCTGTAGGGGTTTGCTGCTCATTTTCCTCTGCTAGCTATGTGTGTGGCCTTTAATGTGAGTGAAAATAATGAGAACACCTATTACAAAAAATATCTGGATAAATTTATATATTATAAAAAAGACTAAACTCACTCTTATTAAAATAAAATGCTATACAAGTAGCAGTTCTTACTGTTCATACTGAATTCTGTATAAGGCTCTTAACAACATCAGATGTTTGCAGACAAATACTTCTGTTTTTCATGGGAGACAAAAGAAATATTCAAAATACTGAGTTTAATGTGGTGTATTTTTCGGTAAGAGGACATTGACCTGTTGGCATTGCTGTGGTCTGTGCTGATGAAAGTGTGACCTTGCTTTGGAGCTGCAGGCTATTTATTCTAGGCTCAATGTGCCTTTTGAGAGTGTGGCCAGCAGTCCTCTTTTGTCTGAAAGAAGCATGCCCAGCTTGAATTGTAGAGCAAATGGCTTGCTTTAAAAATGATAATGCTTGGGAATAAGCCTGAAGACTCTAGAAGAGGAAAACTCGTGTTTGTGTCTTACAGTGCAATGTATTGATTTTAGATGCATATTTAAATGCTGTTGAGTCTGGATCTAAATTATTTTTCAGGATTCTAAATAGTTTGTTTGTTTTTAAAATAGGCTTCAGAAATGTATTCTTAGTTAAAGAAGATGGTGATACCATGATACAACCAGACCACAGCTCTGGTTTTGAGATGCTTTCACCTGTCCCAATCTCTCTCTCTGCATGGGGCCAGAATCCTGAAATGCAGATGTTTGCCCAATATGTTGCTTGAATAATTTTTGAGTGACTGCATTTTAGGATACAGACTCCAGTTCTGAATTCCTTTACCAAATGTCTGACCTTGTGGTTGTCTGTGAATAGCTTTAACTTGCCAGCTAAGCTGGTTTGCTTTTATGGTCTTCCTACCTTTTCAATATTTAGTATCAATCTAGTGGCTCAGTGATCTAAACATTTTATCAGCAGTGACTGCAGTGACTCTCCCATTTATTTCCAGCTCATTTTTCTCTTTTTCTATTTCTTTGGATTTGAGATTTTTTTTCTTTATTTGTTTGTTTTAGTTTGGTATTGCTTGGTTTGGTTTAGTTTTGTATCTCTAACAAAAACTGGAGAAAGAATTGCCTGTAAAATTTGCAGCTTATGTATCTTGGAGACATAATGTGAATCATTGAATGTGGAGTACCTGTGCAGATCCACCCAGCTAGATCTGGGTTTTATGTCAACTAAAAAATCTCATCTTCTCACTGTAGTAATTTCTGTCTCTGTTAGCTCTGCTTTCATTCAGCAGTAGCTGGATGTGCAAGATTCTTCTCTTGCATTTATGTGCAAGAGAAATAGTTTAATTTATCCCTGAACACATGATTCCTTATGTTCTTCTGCTGTGGTCCAGCAAAATCACAGCGTAGGAGTCAAAAGATGTTCTGTGAATATTTACCAAAGGTTATCTGCATCTGGGTGATACCAGATGTGTGCTTTCTTATTTTAGAGGGTCATGGACTTGATTGTTGCTTGTTCTGGGATTTGCAGTGCAAGGAGGATGAGTTCCTGTAAATAATGACAGGGCCGAAGTGTTCTATAAGCATTAACTGCTTCAGTGCCCTAAAGATGTAAAGAATGTGCCCAATAAAAGTTACCCTGCTGTGACCCCTTAGTTTCACTGGATTTTCTTGCTCTTTTCTGGAATCTTGCATAATAAAATGTCTCTGCACACAAGGGATTACCCTGTAAAAGCATATGCTGCAGGCATTGAAATACAGAATAATGGTTTTATTTTTCATTCTCTTCCATAAGGGAAGAGGGGAAAATATGGTATTTTTTTCTTTTGAGAATAATTCTTTGTGGCCCAATGAATCACCCTTTGCATTTTTTTCCCTCCTTCATTTCTTCATTCTAGAAAAAAAATTCCATAATTGCAAAGTCCTTGGTGGCTGAAATCAATACATCATCTTCATTGTAGCAGGAGGTACCCAGAGTCATTAGGAAATCTGAGCCATAATTAAAGTCAGTACAGAGTTCTAATAGGTGTGTCAGCTCTCGTCTGTCTTTCTCAGGGTAGTGTGCTTTAATAACTGAACTGTGAGCTCTTCTCAGAGAGGCTGAGCATGCAGGCAGGGGTACATCATTGCAGGAAATGATTTACAGAGCTACAGAATACTTGTGCACAGCCAAGTGCAATTATTTAAATAGTTCATGTTACTATTAAATGTGATACTATTTTGACATGTTTCTGCAGATATTTGTGTGAGGAGTGAATAAACAGAGCCATCCTGTTATTTCACCGCACTTTGAAGCTTGTCGATCTCCCTTCATTAGCTGCAATTTTCATCTGTGTTTGTATCTGCAAATGTTAATTAACATTCTAGTTTATGGATTTTAGAAACTTGACTTCAAATCTATAACTGTTTTTGCCTGGATGTCAAAAATCCTTTTAGCCTTGTACTTGATATTGATGTGAGAATGGGATGTGGCCTTCCTTATGGTGTGGGATTTTTTCTGCTTTCTGTGATTGCTAGAGAAGTATCTGTTTAGAGGGATGTGATAAAAATAATCCTTACTGAAGTTACTTAATGGGCAGATAGTGAGTGAGTAGGTCAAGGTGACAGTATAAAAATGTACACTTCAAAAACTGCTTGCAAAGTAAAAATTCCTTTGTGTTCTGAGATTACAACTGTATGTTATCCCAAAGTATTTTTTTATTTCAAAATGTTACCAAATGCTTTGTTGCAGTGGGCAGCTAGAGGTAGCAGACAACTTAAAAAGTCAAGAGTTGCCTTACTGTGACAAAGGACAATGAATTTATTTACAGTTCTGAATTTTAAAAGTCAACTGATATCCCTGTCCCACATGACATCCTTATCTTTCAAATGGAGAGATGGATTTGACAGGTGGACCAGTCTGATGTTGAGGAATACATTCAGGGCAGTAGCTTGGTGTGTGAGCCACATGTTGAGCTCTGGGGATAGGAGCCTGAGGCAAGAGGCCATGGGATGCTGGGGTCCTGTGTGCAGCCAGGTGAGCACACCCTGCCGGGACACGGCAGGAGCCCACAACCCCAGACCTCCCCTTGCCTTGGCTGTGATGGTGTAAGAGCCCAGGGGTTCCTTCGGTCCAAATCTCCTCTTGGAAGTACCCTCTCGAGCTGTTTTGTTGTTTTATTTAATTAAATAAACAATTATTGTTGTTTTATTATTTAATGATTAAATTATTTTAATGATCTGGGTGTCTGAATTCCTGCTGTTGGAAACCTGGTGTCAAGCCAGAGAAGAAACGTGGTCTGGTTGTGTGAGTGGTGTGTGGTCTGGTTGTGTGAGAGCTGTGAAGGGCCTTTGGTCCCAGCTCAGAGGGTGTGAGTGTGACTGTGGCTCCTGGATGGCTGGGCAGGGAACTTTTCTTAACACAGACTTGGGGTCAGCAGTTGTGGCCAAGGGGAGACCAGTGATGAATGCTGTTCCTCTGGGGTCACATTGGCACCAGCACTGTTTAATGTCTTAGCAAAATGGACAGTGGGATGGAGAGCACTCTCAGGCAGGGTCAGTGGCACTGAGCTGTGTGCTGTGGGCAGTGTGCTGGAGGGAAGTGATCCTCAGGGACCTGCCCAGGCTGCAGAGGTGGCTCCATGTGGCCCCCATGAAGTTCAGCAAGGCCAAGTGCCAGGTGCTGCACCTGGGCCAGGGCAGTCCCAGGCAGGGGCTGGGCAGGGAAGGGGGTGAAGAGCTGAGAGAAGCACTCAGGGGTGCTGGGGGAGGAGGAGCTCAGCCTGGCTCAGCCATGAGCACTCCCAGCCCAGAGGGACAAACGTGTCCTGGGCTGCATCCAGAGCCCCGTGGGCAGCAGGGAGGGAGGGAGGAGATTCTGCCCCTCTGCTCTGCTCTGCTCAGACCCCCCTGCAGGGCTGTGTCCAGCTCTGGGGTCCCCAACACCTCGAGCAGGAAAAGGAGCAAATTCTGCCTTTCTCTTTGATAGGATTCTGTCATGTTAACAACTGGAAATAGCTGCCATGGGTCAGGGTCTCGTTGCTTGACTACTGTGCTAATGCAAAGCAGAAAGAAGCAGATGTGTAGAAGAGGAAGAAAGGCATATACATGGAATCCTGTTTACATGCTGAGTCTAAAAATGGGTCACCACTGCTGCCTTAAATGACGAGTATATTTGCATGCTTTCAGAAGAGACACTGATTTTTTTTAGTTCAAACCTGTTAGAGATGTAAGCTTTGCTATTTGTTATCAAGAGCCGATAGGATGGAGCATCACTTCCTGAAAGCCTCCCTTCTCGAGCACACCCAGCTTCTGTTGTAGTAGATATGTGGTCATGGCTCTTTGACTAGTATGAACAAGTGACAGAAAAGGATATTACCTATGTTATAGTATCTTGACATGGGGAAAATTCGGGTGCAGATGGTAAATTTAGAGAGTTATTCTGTTAAACAGTAATTTAGGCTTCTATCCCTAACAGGACCATTTAGATTTCTGTCCTAGATGCCAAATTGTAGAAAATGCCTTTTTTTCTTTCTTTTTGTCAGAGTCCTGTGTATTTTCATGAGGGGATCAGCTATGGCTTTTAGTGGTGTTAAGAAATTTAATCTCAGATAGTGGAAAGATTTTTTGTCAGTTTTCTAAGAGACAAATATGCTTACATGACAGAATGGCTTCATCTGAGCATCCTGCTCATAAGATTAATGGCAAAACCAAAAAGAAGTCTTGTGATATGGGCAGAATTGATCTCCATTTCAGAGGAAAGCAGTTGTATTAACATGAAATCAAGTACAAGGCATGGTTAGGCAGTTAGACTGGCTGAAAGAATGCTTAATTTAGAACCATGGAAATCTTAAGCAGCCTCTGCCTTTCCCACTTTAAAGTCCTACAGAAACTGTGGTGAGACTGTGATGACAAGAGGAAGGCTGACAGGAGGGCTAAGGATGAGTGAACAGGGCAGAAGAAATTTTGGGGTTTTTTTTGGTGAAAGTGGGTGAGTTTTTGAGGCTTGTTAGACAATCATACATTTCTTGTGGTTCCTGATTTTCTTTGGGGTTTTGTTTTGTTGGTTTTAAAAAAAAATCTAACTTTTTTTTTTATATTTATTTGTGTGTTTGTTTTGGGTTTTTGGTAGCTGGTGGTGTTGCCTTACCTTCACAAAGCTATTTTATTTAGTTCCATATCAGAAATTCAATCTGAGATTTAGCAAATAAACTCAAAATATTTGGTTCATAACTCTGCCATAGGAAGGATATTACGAGATGGCTGGTCTCTATAATTCTGTGACCAAACAGATATAAATATGATTATATGAATATGTATCACAGGTATAGACACTGCAGTTTTTAACAGTTGATGCCAAAGGTATATTTTGTTTGTTTGTTTGTTTTACTGACCTCTGTTCTTGTGTAAGTATTTTCTAGAACATGAAGGAAGATACAGAATACAAAGTAATCTGACTTTTTTTTTTTTTTAAATGAGCTTCATCTAATTACATATAACTGTGTTGAGATCTGCAAACTTGAAAGTTTATCTTTAATTTACTGCATATTTCCCAATGGCAGAGAATTGTTCCAGTGCTGTACAAATTGTTTTGCTATAATTAACGCTGGAGTGTACCAGTGTGTTTAAACACACTGGAAGGACCACTTTAACAGAACATACCCCAATTAGTACTCTTCTTTAAAAGTGAATGTTAAGTGCACCAAGACAATAAATCAGCAAGTGATCCTCAGAGCAGTAATGACACTTGTGGTTTGCAGCTGTATGGAATAGGAACCAGCAGCCTGCAGGTAAATATAGGCCCCCACCAATCACCTGGGCTAAACAGGTTGCCAATACTCACTTGGCACAAATGTGTTTTTCAAGCAAAGGATCTATTACTTTTTTTTCTTATTCATGTAGCTCCCATTAATGTCAAAGGGAACTATGTGTTTGTGAAAGGAAAATGGATCCCCTGAGGGTGTCAAGTATTGTAAGGTAATGTTCTTCTGTTACATTTTATGCACTGCTTATTTTTGAGTTGTTGTAATTATTTAGGGTGTATGATTGCTCTAGGGCCTGCTGTCAGGTGTAGAATCACTGCATAAAAAGGTCTCATGAATGAAATGCCAAGAATTCAGAAAATAAACCTCATTTTTTTCGTGTCAGCAAAGCAAATACATTATATTTGGAATAGGAACTTACATAAAGAATAGCAGAAACCAGTAACTGCTTGAGAACTGTGAAAATTAATGGTCCTAGCTGACCAAGTAGTGCCCACAGTTATTGACATTTCTGTAATTCATTAAGGTCTTTATCAGTTCTGAAGCAACTGTACCAAAACCAACTGGTATGCTGGGAGAAGAGCTTGTAAAGGGGGCATTGGTAAAATACACTGAACCTGAGAGACCTGATTAGTGGTCATATTTCTGATTTGTAAATTGAATATGTTTGCAGTGTAAACTGCTTCTTTATTCTCACTTTTGAGGAAGCTTTTTGATATAATTTTGGAAGTGCCGAGCTAACAGAATTGTCCCAAAGTAATTTTGAAACTTTTTTCTTGGTTTATACGTGAAAACTTGATCAAGTTTTCTTGATCACTTGATCAAGTGAAAACTTGATATTTCTTGACAATAACTGTTTGAAAACAGATGTTTTCTTTGTTTACAGACACACTGTAAATAAACAGTGAAAAGACAACCTGAGTAAGAGTTGTTCTGAATGTCAGTTAAGAATGGGTAAAGTTGACAACTATTGTAAAGAAAGCTTTCTATGAACCCAGAATTTGTTTTAATTTTTTTGCACTATGTGAAACTCTGATTTAGAGAAATTTTGTATGAGTGGAAAACTGTTTTAAGCTCCACAGAGTGATGTGTCCTCTTCTTGCTGGAACTTTAGTACTTTTCTACATTTCTGTTCACCTTCACTATAAGTTATTACCAGGACTGAAATCCTCTTCCAGCATCGTGTTCCAAAGAACTATAGAAAAGGCTATGGTTTTCCATACAACGATTTTTGTTAAGATGAAGAATATTTTCTTTTCCTCCTGTGTTTCTGCTTGATAGGAATTATCTGTGGTGCAAGCCAGCTCCTTTGCTGTTTAGTCTGCTAACTTGAGTGGTTCTGATGGGTAAGTAGTGAAAGTAATTATTTGTATCAACATACAGTTTTCTACCCAATCCTTGACCACAAGAGCAAACCATATCTAACTTGGGCTCAAGTGAGGAATGATACATTTAATTTGTATACAAGTTCAGTCTGGGGATCAGATTTGTGGTTTGTGATTGATGTGAGTTGTCACCAGAATATGGGGACAACTGTTACAAGCTGATTTATATACCCAGTTGTTGAACTTTTCTGATGTGTAACCTGGGTTCCAACTCCAAATAAAATTCATCCCTCTGACATATTCCTGAAGCAGCTTTCTCAAAACTTTCTTCTACATGCAAAAAGTAGGGAATGCATAAACCTTACTTTGTAGATCATTTTTGTCTATTTCTGATATATTTTTGAAAAAAGCCAGAACTGTTTACTTCAATGCTTCTGTTTTTATTAACAAAACCAGTTCTTTCTCCCCTGGAAAATGCAGTATTTCCCTTTGTCTTTCAAGTGTATCTCTGATACCGTAGCTAGGTTACCAAACTGGCACAATAGACAAGACATCTGCCTGGCCAAGTCTGTGTATCTGGCAAGACAATGCTGCAGGTGCAGGAATAAAATATTTGTTTTCAACAACAAATTTCTGTGGCTTACTTCATGTCCTTGAACTTCTTGCAAGCAAGAATTATTTTTCTTCACATTGCAAAGCTGCACTAGAACTGCATTAATCTACTTACCTATAACTTTCTGGTATAGAAATTGATTTTATCCAAAGCCATTTTATTTGTGTTTGCTTTCTTACCAATCTGTTTTCATACTTCTCCCTTGTAGAACAGGAAATGCCTGGATTGCAGGTGATCTTATGAATTAATTTCAAACCAGTCTATTCAGTGACCATTTGGGTTCTTCACAGAGGTATTTTCTAATGTTTGATCCAAAATAGAATTCTGCAAAAGTCAAATTATATTTGAGCCCAACTTTGGGAAACAGGAATAGGAAATTAAAAAGGTGTATTTGAGAGTGATTTACTCAGTATAAACTTCAGACAGGTTTCCATCTTGGGATAAATGCTTTTTAAGCATTTTAAACTCGTTGGCTTGTTTCTCAGTCTGAGTTCCACAGTCAGGTATAACATTTTCTTGTGTTGCTATTGAGCTGGCCTTAGTGCATGAGAGCTGATCTTTCTAATTACAACTAATGGCTGAATTAATGCAATCAGTGGATGCCTTCAGGAGAAAGGAGAGTCGCTGTTGTGTGAGGCAGTTTTGGCAGCCTCAGGGCAGCCTGTGGCCCTGGAGCTGCAGGAAAAGCAGCATCTCCCTGGAGCTGCAGGAAAAGCAGCATCTCCCTGGAGGGTGAGCGTGGGTTGTGCTGTCAGGCACAGACTGGGGAGATCCAGGGCGCCCTGGCCAAGGACATCGCCCCGGTTCAGCCTTGCTTTGCAAAGCCTCCCAAGGCTGAGGGCTGGGCACAAGGAAAACACAGCAGGAGTTGGGCTGAGATGGCAAAAAGAGACTGATCCCCAAACTATATTTCAGTGTGTCAGCTTGCCTTATGGTAGTTTGAGTTTGCCATTTTTAAATTCAAGACTGGAAAGATTTGGTCCTCCTCTTCCTTGTGGCCACAGAAATTTTTTACTAACTTGTAAGAGAATGAATTAGCTTGGTTTGAAGTAGTTTTGAAACTTGTATTCAATAGTACTTAAGAAATAGTTTCCTGTCTTTCTTTTTGGTTTTCTTTTTGTATACATTTTAACTTATTTTTGGCACTTTCCAAATAATTAACTGATCTTTTAGCATGTTTTCTGGGACAGTTTACACTTGTATGTTGCTTGCCTAAAGAATCAAGGTGATCTAACAGTTTGGAAATGTGTTTTTGTCTTGAAATGCAAGAGGAACTTTAATTGTTTTAATGTATTTAGTATGATATATACTTACAGTGGTTAACATGTTCTAAACATGTAGGGTGAAAATAGATACAAGATCCGAGTTTTTCTTCTGGGCTTGCAAACTAAGATTTTCCAGCTCCAGCTGTTAGCTGATCAGGGGAAGAAATATCTGAATGGTATCTTTGAGCTCTATGGTTTTGTATTCAAGTTTCTATTAAAGAAAGATGGTTATGATGGAACAGGGAATAACTTTTAAGTAAAATCATGCATAGCCAAGCAAGTGCATAAACAGAAAAGGCAGCTGACTCTGACTGACAAGTTCTTAGGTAGTGTTTAAGTGCTTGCTGGGCTGCAGGTGGTCCCGAGAACACCCCATGTAATCCTGGCTCTTTAGAAAGCTGAATCTCCTGGCTCTGGCTTAGTTCTTCACACATGAACTCTGCTCTGTCTCCATCACCTCATTCCTCAAGTATTCTACTAAATAGATGAGGTCTCATTGCATATTTTAATCTTTCTTTGCTTTTGTTAAAAATGTCCCAGATTGAGATGTGTATGAGTTTTTAGTTTTGTTGGCTGGCTGATCCTTTAAAAAATGTACTGCAGGACGCTTCATATCATGCTATGGAATATGGTAAAAACTGAACTATACCTGTAAATTGAGCAAAGAATATATTGCTGTGTATGTTACTCTTGTTCTGCTTGTATTTCCTCACTTTCTACCATATTTTGGATTTTTTTCTGAGAGTCTAACCACCATTAGTACTAATTAAAACCTTGTAATGCTGCTTTTATGTAGATGAAATTGTCACTTCATGTGGAGAATTTGACACACAGCATATGTCACTCTGTGTTTTGCTGGCCCCCCTTTGGAGGAAGCCCTGTAAAATGGATGTTATCTTCTGTTTCAAGGCTGATGGCTCTCAGGGACCTTCTAAATGTACTGTTTTTCTTATACTTAAGGTAATTCATGGACTCCTGAGGAAGCCTACATGGCATTGTCTCCACCTAGAGATAGGTTATCAAAATTCTGCTCCAAACTGTGTTTCCAGATGACCTGTGTGACTTCAAAGTGAGGTTACACCTTAGCAGCTGCCTAAGTGCTATTTCACTGTTACACAACTGCTTGGAACTTACTTTTGCAACTTTTATGTAGAAAAAAAATATTTCTCTTGGAATCTCTGAATCACCAGAAATGCTGGCTGCCATTAGTGTGGCTGTAAGTGGATTTCTCTCTAATGTAGGCATCTTTATATAGGAGGAAACTGCTATTGTTTTTAGACTGCATTTAAAATACACCTTTTATGAAAAGAAATGGAAGAGAGGAAATTCCCAAAGGAATCTCTTACACTGTTCTGCTGCCTCTCTACTTTTAAAGCTACAGTATAGTTGCACTCACACAGCCATGCTGAATTTCCTCCCAAATTTGCAGCAAAAGGAGGTAAAATACTGTTTGATGCTTGGAACTGAATTCAGTTTGAGATAGCAGTACCTCCTCTGGCCTGGGAGGTCTTTTAGCTCCAGACTGCTATTATGTGAGATGGACAAACCTGACAAGGTGATAATTCCTCACCATGATTGCTTGTCTGACATATATATTGACATTTGTCTTTTATCTTTCAGAAAGGCAAGATGGTCCCGAGACTGTGGAGAATGTTGTTTTTTGAAACACTTGAAAGAGAAGAAATTGTGTATTTCGTTGCTAAAATGTGGTGTGTATGCAGGAATCAATAGCTCAGATCATGTCAGGCAAGTCTAATTCAGGTCTGCCATTCCTGACAAAGTCACTTTAACAATAACTTGTGCTCTGTCTTTCTTTGAAAATACCAACTCAAAAGTGGAAATTTTAGCCAGTTTTTATCTAATATCTGATAGGAGTCACAGGTTTGGAAGCATAGCTTACTCTGCCTTTGATGGTTGCTGTCATTTATTTCTATGACCAGAGAAAAGGAAAATGAAACAAAATTTCAAATACACTTTCTGTTACAAATGAATTGTGTCTTTCAACCTGTTGGTAGACTTATGCACTACCCACTTTTTTAGGAGCTGGCTGCCCTGAACATGCCAGCTGAGAGATTACGAGGGAATTTAGGATCACAATGGTTGTGTTCTTGATGTTTGTGTCCATGGTGTCTCTGACCTGAATGTAAAAAAAACCCTGAGTAACAGACACTCAAAAGATGACTTTCATTTGCTGCTAGACTGCTTTGATTATTTAAGGACACTGCCCCTGTGGGTTCCTGCCTCTCTAGCTTTTTTATCTAAAATTCTGAAAGACATTATTTCATTTGTAAGCTGTGTCATAAACAATGACTTTATTATTTTTGTCTCAACTCTCATTTTGTAACACAATGATAACAGATAATTTCTCACAGTTTCTCTATTACATCCTAAGATAGCAAACAGCTGCTGCATTTATTATTAAGATATCTCTGCATGCATGTTATTTGGCAAACATTTATGGATTGTAAGGATGCCAGATATTTTAGTGCAATCTGTTACAAAGACTGAACTTGTATGTCTGTTCCTAGGCTGAAGGGATAGGGGGGAGTGGGAAGTCCCAACACTTCAGTGGCAGAACTCTTTGCTGAATGGTAGATGCTCAGCTTTCTCTAAGTATTAATGGAATTTAGGTAATGAAATTTATTACTTTGCCATGCCTACTTTACTATCATAGAGCATATGGTACCCAAGGATGTGACATGCATGGCAAATATTTATTTATGGATTTCTCTTTGGCAGTATAATAATGTGTGTTCTCCTGTTTGGTTGTTAAATGCCCAGGACCAGTGTCTGGTTGATGGTCAGCACATATCTCATTTCATCAGTGTAAGTATGTATAATTATATAGCCTAAGCAATACCTGTTCTGAGACCCTCTAAGAGGAAAAAAAGTCTTCATACCTTTGAATAGATATTACTTATTCAGACATAAGCCACTAGCTGAAAATGTTTGGTGGCTCTGGGTTGTTGCAGAAATAACAGGAAAGTGGTGCAATTGTTCTTCACTTAGAACAAAATTTGGGCATGTTCTTTCTCTGAACATAGTAGAAGAATGACAAGAGTAGGTCTGTCTTTCCTTGAATATCTCTAATTTTTACCTCTTCAGCAAGCTTTGTGCAGGAGATGATTCTAAGCATATTAATTTGCTGTATCCTCACCTTTACTTAGGTAGCTTAAATTATTAGAGGAAAGCAATTAAAATAAATCTTTATGAAAGTCACATTAGGCCTTAATAACTGTTTGGTCCCAATTTTCAAGGCATTTTCACAGTTAAAATCAGATATACAATGCAGCAAATGAAAATTGCTTTGTTAGCCAATTAAAACTTTAAAAAACTAGTATAAAGGAATGTATAAAGAGCAGGGCAGAAAGCTGCTCTGATGAGTGGGAGCTCTAACAAAACTCTATTACTTTGTTTTGTTCCTGCTGTCAGTGAAGGGGACAAAGTTTTATAAACATGAGAGTGTCCACGTGTTTTCTGTCTCAGTATCAGAGAGCTGGTGATTGCTGCAGACCAGAACCTGGTATGTGTACAGGGAGTCAGTGCAGTAGCTCAGGAAAACTCTGTTAATTAGCACTCTTTTGGGGCTGGGCTGTAAGGTGTGTTATTAATGCATTTTCACAGTGTGTTTTTGAATATCCCTGAAAATATTCCATCTATATAGGCAAGTACATGAGCTACGTTCTATCAGTTCTATCAGGACTGATATTATTAGGGCTTTTGTTTTACTTTTGTTAATAACAAAATAAATATTTAAGACTTCCTGAAAAAAAATAACCGTTGTTTCTGTTGGAATCAGAGTGTGATTTTTAGGAATTCTAGTAGAAAATATTATCATGCTGTAAAAGATGGTCATTAATCAGGGCTATGCATGGTTATTGAGAAATTGTATGCATGCAGAGACAGAAACTTCCCTCTTTTATGGTTTTAATGATCTCTGAAGTTACATGCTGTAAATGCCTCTGTTAGAATATGAATCTACCCACTTAATACAGGTACATGAGAGCACAGACTAATTTCTTCAGTTATTAAATTATAAATAATATTAAGTTGTCATGTTTCCTTCTTGCATGAAGACAAGGCTTCTCCTCTAAATTGTATTTTTTTTTCCTTTCTGTAAAATACGAGTTTTAACTTCCTTATTCCTTTGAATTTTTTGGCTGCATTGTTCCTTTATAGTTTTTAATAGAATGAAACAAAGTTGTTTTGCTCCTTTACAGTGTCTGGCAGTGGCTCAGTTCTGGTGAAGGAGCAGCCAAAACCAGCTGCTTGATCCCCAGATAAACTACTACATGAAGCAGCTGATGGATCAAGCCTTTCTTGAGTTTGCACTCCATGTGGGTCTGGGTTTCCTTGCTCTACTTTGTATTGCAAACTGCACTGCATGAATCTAAAAATGTGTCAAATCCAGTCCAAAGTTTATACTTCAAAGTCTGATAGAAAAAGTGAGAGTAATTATTCAACCGTAATTATTCAAGACTTTTCTGTTTAAAAGTGCATTTTTGTCTTACATGCCAGCTATACATTAAAGAAGTCTGATGAAAGTTAGGTCTACCAAGAAAAAAGGTTTTATCAAACAGCCATTCTGTATAACATTCTGCAATATTTGTTCATAGCTTTGTAAAACAAAAGGAAAGCTTGGCAGAAAAATAATGTTTTCCAAGAGTCTGACAGCTAATATTTGGCTACATCACTGAGTACCATACAAATATTAATTACAACTGCAGCTTACTCTCAGATTGCTAGTACAAGTTGAATCATTGAAGGAGAAAAGTTTCCATGTGGTTCTGATTTTAATACTTTTATTGAATTTTATTTCTTCTTCCAAATATGATTTTTTAATTCCATTTTGGAAGCTTCTGTGTCAGAAACCTCCGTGCACGGAGAAGCACGGAGAAGCAGAAATCTCCGTGCTATTTTCACCACCAAATCACCACAAGGGCTTGTTGAAAATCTCTTCATTGGGCTTGGGATGGAAAGAAAGAGTTTTAATCTATTTAATAATTTAGTTGATGTTTCTTCTTCACAGCATTGTAACAACTACCATACTTCAAAAGCAAATTCAGTGTTCTGGGGGAAGGAACCTTGACATTTGCCCCAGAATGAAATGCTCTTCTCCCTGAAGTCAGACTAGAAGTTGGTGAATACAAATGCAAATTTCTCAATCTCTTCTGAAGGCAGGAGAAGAACATTGCCCTGGCCCCAGCCAGCAGCAGCACTTACAGGTCTGGAGTTCTTGGCTATAGATCCAGTCTTGAGAGCACTGAGATGGCATTGCCAGGTTTTCCTACTGGGGGATTCTGATGACCCTGCTTTTCATTTCCTTAAGGCACCAGGTGCTTCCAGGGCAGGAATTGCAGTACTGAGTGTGAGGAGTGGGGTTGTTCTGTTGTTGCAGGGTTTTTGGTGCTCCTTGCCCTGTTCTTCTGTCCTGTGCAAATCCTGATCCTGTGAGCACGCAGCCTTCCTCAGCAGGGCATCCTGAAGAACATGGCTGGCCATGGAAAACCTCATCTGGAAGCACAACAGGGGCACAGCTGAGGCAGGGACCGAACTGCTCCGAGGTCTCTGCCTGAGTGACGTTCTGAGGATCCCAGTTTGGAGGTGGGGGGTGGACATGATTTTCTGAGCCTGAGTTTTCAGCCTGGCTGATCTGTTCCCAAGGGAAAGTCTTTTGGGAACTTCTCTTTCAAGGACTGTTTTTTGTAAATAGGTTTTGGTTCTCAAAACAATGTCCCACAGCTGTTCTGGATGTGTTTTTCTCTTGTTCCACCAAAGGGACCAGAGAGGTGGTTCCTTTGGCCAATCACATTGACCTGTATTGGAACACTTATAAAAAGAGTAAAAAGCCCCAAAATAAAGGCTTCTGCCTCATTGCTGTTATGACTTAGATTCACTCTGCTATTTTGTGTCTAGTAACATTAGTGGGGTATCACGGCAGCCCTGCTTGTAGGGCTTAAGATACTTAAAATGAGTATTTGGGCTAAAATAATTTTTGTGTGTAGCCCTGTTTGATTGACTTGTATTGAACTAAGGCCCTCTTTACTGACGAACAGAAAAAATTACCATTTAAAAGTTCAGAGGTAGAATTGCTATCAAAACTTGTTTTCCTAGTAAAATGTTTTTACTGCTGCCTAAATCACTGATATCTATCATACTTCTTTTTTACTGTTAGGAGTTGGCTTTCTGTGGCTATATAGTTGTATTCATTAATTGTAAGTAAGCTGGTTGAAATGCCACACTTTCTAAATTGAATTTGTACTTGAACCAGTCCCCCAGAATGATTTCTAGGTGTTTTTAAATGGCTGTGATCTGGCTTCTTTAAAAAGACTGTATTTTCTGTGTCTAAGAAAAACATTTGGGTAATTAGTATTTGCAATAACTTGCCTCTGCCAGTGAGATGTATATCAAAATCTTACAGATACATAATCAATAAACCAGGAATTCTGAGCCAGGTTCCAAATTTCTTTTCAAGCTTTCCAGCAGTATTTATTTAGTCATTAGCCATGCCCATGCACTTATTGATCTTCAGTCTACAGCTAATTTTTTTTTTAGGTGTAATTTTTTTCAGTATCACTTGGCTGCACAGATGGGCTTGGTGCTTTCAAACAGGCAATTCCTTTACCCTTTTTACTGACTGTCCACCAAGACTGAGTGGACTTGGTGTATCTTCACTAAACACAAACTTTTTCCTTTTATTGACATTGGTATTTCATCATGGTCAGGAAAGTTTATCCTGAGTTTCTGCCTGGTTATTGCATTGTTTTACCCTTAGTGAACCACGGACTTGGAAACCTGACTTGATGCTGCTATAAGAAAAGATAGGAATGCAGGAATTGTCTCTCACTCTGCTTTTTCCCTTCATATTTATGATCTCTGTTTCAGGGAAAGGTAGCATAGTGTTTTTAAAACCTGAAAGAAATGAGTCAGCTAGAAAGAAAGCTGACTAGGAGTCTGAGGAGAAGCAGCTGATGATGTCTCTTTTAAGCTGTGGGCCAGATCCATTGGATCTGTCAGGGATGTTGAGAATTTGGAATTGCTGGGTACCATGCACTACTCTGTGCTCCTACAGTGACATGTTAGAGCAGGTCCTGGGAATGAATTCCAGTAGGAACCTAGAGAGAGGGATGTATCTGGTAGGATAATTTTTTTTCCTTAACAAACACTTCATGATTTCAAAGCCTAAATAATTAGAGTAAATTGCTGATGTTTCTCAGAATATCTGGTTTTTAGTAAAAGTGGGGCTCTTTCAATGCTTTTGATGTGCCATGGCTTTTTCTGGATTGCTGTACAAGGCACTGGGTGATCCATGGAGAGTCCAAGCAATGCATTAAATCTGCAGGCAATGTGCAAATTACAGCAACTAAAAGGTGTAGCATTGTTTGGAAAATTACACAAAAGCTTTTTATTCCCAGGTACCTGCATGAGCAAAGCAATGACCTCCTTTGCCATCTCTTGCTCTCAGCTGGGATGGCTTAACCAAACCAGCTCAGGGCACAGAACAGCTCTGGTCAGTGTCCTGCTGGAGGTGGCACTGACTGACCATCTTTTGCTCAAGCCTCTTGATGTTCTCTTGGCTCCTGATGTTGCATTCTTTTAAAAAAAATTAAAACTCATTAAAAAAAAACCCATTCTTTGTGGGGTGGGGGGATGTCATTTTGTTTAGACAAAACTAAGTCTCTGAAATCAACCCCTGTTGTCACTAGACTTCACAACAAATGTATTTAACATCTTCATCCAGAGTATCTTCATCCAGAGAACAGATTCTGTAGATTTGGGGCCAGTGTTTTCCTTCTGAAGTAGCTGAATGTTTTATACTGGGCTTGTTTCCCTGCTGGTTGTCTCTAGAAATTAGAGCAGTGGTGGCCCTGCTCAGGAGTGGGTGCCATGGGTGTTAAAGTGAAATGAAGTGATGAAGAGATAGTTGCTCACTCACAAAAAACCCTGGAATATTTGGTATGGCCATGTGCAGTGGGTTTTTAAAGCCAGTGTTGTGGTGGATTTGAAAAGATGAAAAATTTTTGTAGCTTTAAGACAGGAGCTTATTTATTCTTTACAGTCCTCCTATACATGTGCAGGGGGGCTGCAGTAGAACAACTTTCTATTTTAGTTTGATTTTTTAAGACCAGGGTTAAAGATTTTGCATTAAACTTTGAGGTTTTGCCACTTTGATGTACCAGATCTACTTGCACTGACAGAGGTGAATAGAGACCTTACTCTGCCTCTTGTGAGGTTATGTATTATGTTTTGTGATGGAATGAATATTTGCCTTAATGATTTCTTCAAGTTAAATAATATAGGGTCCTCTATGTTTGCAGTTTTGCTTTTTGCTTTATTGTTTCATAAATAACAGCTATTTTTACTGGATGTGAATTGCCACAAAAATGGTTGGATGTTAATTTTGAGTGCCTTACACAACTTTTTAAAAAATGTAAGAAATTATGATTTCACTCTTCAGTGCTGCAAAATTGGATCATTTTTAATATTATTGGAATACAATGTGGATTTTAATGGTAAAAATAGTTTTTGGAATTAAAAAATTATGCACATGAGAATGAGTTAAATACACTGATGGAGAGAAGATAAGAGAGAATAGAAAGAATTTGTGAAATTTTATAATGTTCATTTTTATACTGTAATCATAGGATTTTTCACAGGTGTTTAAGAAATCTCATCTTTCTTGAATTAAGCTGATTGTGAAGAGAAATGTTATCTCTCTCTGTAGTATTTCTGCTATTCCTCTGCCTCCTGGATGCACCATCCTAGTGCTCTTTCCAGGTACCCTCTCTCCCTGTCCTCCTTTGAGCCTGGGCAGGTTGCTTGGGAACTCATTAAAGCTGCAGTAGAAAAAGGTGTAGAGCTAATCAGATTGCTCTTGTATTGCCTTTCCCCCCTTCTGCAGCCTGCAGCTTCAGATTTATACAAAACTGTGGGATGAGGTGAATACCCCATATGCTAAACAATAGATGCCTTTCAGCTCCACAGACTGTGCCCATCAATCAGGAGCTGCAATGTTCATCCTGCCTTGGCATCAGCTGCTCCTGCTTGCACACCTGGGTCAGAAAGTGCCACTTCAGACGTGAGCAGAACAGACTGGGAGCACAGCAGAACCTGCTGGCAGGGGAGAGTGAAGGAGGGTTATTTTATGCTCTGAGCCTAAATACCTGCAAATGGTGGTAGTTGTGAAACCACTGTATTTTTCTGAAATACTGACGTGGAATGTTATTTTTTGTTATCTTTCCATACTGTCTTCAACCTGCTGTGAGAGGGAGGAGTAGGCTTAATTATTTCAGAGTGCAATTTCCTTCCTAAACGCATCCGAGTCTGGTTCCTGTTTGGAAGGCAGATTGTGGCAGAGGATTTCGGATGCCAGTCCTGGATGTTTTCCATTCTCGCAGATTTAGCTGCATTTTGCATATGATATACAGATATACATATCTGCAGATATGTAGCCTTGGAGTGATTGAATTCTGAGCCCAGAATGATTAATTTAATGCAAATGGTCTTGAGGCCAAAGATCCTTCACATATTTGTGCATTGTGCAAGATTTTGCATTGAAGGTTGCTTTTGGTATCTGCTTTTTATTTCTCTAAAATAAGAAGACTTGTGAATTTTGTGTTGAGAAAACAGAGTTTATTTAAGTCTTTGATATTCTTATTATTAGAAGATGGACTTCTATTTAATGTTTGTCCTTATGCATTCATTTTAACATTATTTAGGCTTTTATGAAGGCTTTGTCAATACTTTTAAGACCTCCGAGCTCAATAATCATATTCAGCAGTGATCTGGTTACTGTCCTGGTGAAGCCAGAAATGGCCCTCAGTTTATTTTGTTCTAGATGCCATACTGACAATTCCTGCTTTGTGCACTCTCCCCTCTACCTAAAACACCTTTTTTAATGCGCTTTGAAAGTGCACATCTCATAGTTCATAAAAATCTGATTGGTGTCTCATTACTCTATCAATTCTCCACAGTGATCAAATAAGCAAGATGACATTAGGGAGACTCCAGCATGAGCAGTGTTAGACTGTACTAAGTAGGTGCTAAGGGCAGATGAAATCTGAATTATCATTTTGTAGTCAAACAAAGTGATAAAATTGTTAATAGCAGTATAAAAGACAGTTTATAAGAATATAAATATTTCTGATCTGAAGGAGGGGAAGCACATATCTGTGATGACATATTAGCATGTGGCAGTAAGAAAGTTCATTCAAAGCAGGTGAAATACTTATTTATGAAGCTCCATTGTGGCTGATAAAATTCTTTCTTATTAGCAATTGCAGATAACAAGTGTCCAAAGGAATTAGAGACTCACCAAAGGAATCCTCTGGAACTCAATGATTTTTGGTTTGGTGGATTTTTGTGTTTGTTTCTTTCCCCCAGAGCTCCCAGGCAGCAACGTTTTGGCATTCTGGAAGAAGCCTGATGTTTCTTTAGTATTTTGTTAGGATTAATAGGATTATTTACTTGAGTATTAGAATTGGCCAGTATGACTGTGGAAATAAGGAATGTTTAATGTGGGCCTTGATGAATGCAGTTAAGAAGGATATAGATCTGAGACAAGTAGCATGACTTTTTGATAGACAATAGTGTCATGCTAGCTATAAGACATTCTCACTCTATCCCAAGCTTGGCTAATTGATTAAAAACAGTATGAAAGACAGATCATAGACACAAGGGATTTTCAGCATTCGACTGTAACAGGGCTTAAATAAACAGGAAAACTAGTTATGCAGATTGTAGCAAACTTGCATTATGTGAATAGGATATAGCTTATGGTAATCTCAAAGTGTAATTTTAAGTACAAAGTGGTCACTGTACTGAAATATGCTAGGTTCCAGAAAATGTTGGTCTCAATAGTTTGGTGCAACAGTACAAGTAGTATTTAATCATTACTTACATGTACAGATATCTCTGGAAAAATAAAGAACACTAAACAACAACCTCAGGTCCTAGTCACTCTGCATGGTTTGGGCACCTGAATTCAGTCAGCCACACACTCTGTCTGTCTGAGGGCTTTTGATTTGGTCATGCTCTAACAGGGGTTAAACATCTGAGAAAGGAACTGAGTTCTGGCAAATATTTATGGAAAAAGGAAGAGGATGGTGATAATGGCTGATCAGCAGTTTATAATCTTTCAGGGTGAAATTGCCCTGAAGTGCTTATTCTAGTCCTAGATTTACAAAAAGAGAGCTGTTTGGTAGGAGCATTTGTCATTGGTATGATGGCTATTTGGAACATCTTAGTCTGAGTCCAGAATGTAACTGGAAAATTGGTGAAGATGCATAAAAGATGGTTAAACAATAAAATAAACATTTAGAGAGAGTGGGTGCTGCTGTTTATTTAAAGGGACTGCTTTAGATGTTTATGTATTTCTGTGAGACAATTATTTTGTTGAGATTTGAACAAAGATTTCCGCTCTTTTGTTAGTTTGGTTTTTATTTTATTTTAAAGGATATAATCAAACTTCAACTTGGCAATATTGTTCTGTAATTATTACTTTCAAGTGGCAAGCAAAAGCTGTACATTTTACTTCAAGAAATAGCTCTGATTTCTTTAGGAAAATGAGCATAAAAATACTGGAAGAAATGGCAGATGTAGACAAACAATATCCATGTAGTTCATTGGAGCCAATAATGATGAATTATCACAAATCAGCTTTCCAACTATGTCATTCAGTAACCTGTGGTATTTATTTATTGCCTTATTAATGAGGTATGAGAAGAGCAGCCTAACATAGAACAAAAAATCATTCACTAAAATTGAGACAATCCAGGAAAAATGACTAAATGATTCTTGTTGTGAAACTTTACTAATTAAAATAAAAGCTTCAGGGTAACTCTGTGTTGAATGTAACCGGTCAGTGGTAGTGGTCCCAGCTCAGATGAGAATGCAGCCTACAGAAACTAATAGACTGAGTTATTTTAGTCTTGCCAGAGCCTAAATCCTGTCATATTTGTCTAGGAGATGAGAAAAAGCTTTTCTGTTTTGTGCAAACCATGGCAGATTGCACACTGTAAGTGAGACAATGATGTAGGGTTTCAGTTTCGGCTTCTTCATGGTGGCATAGAACGTTGCCACTTGAATGAACATCAGGCTGGCCTGGTTTTAATTGCAAATAATCCATGAAGGTTGAATTCCATTGCTGTTTAGGATTTCCAGTTGCTATAATGTTTAACTGATTAAATGAATAATGACAGAATGTGTTTGAATTAAAAAGGTTCTACTTAACCTCGTGCCAAAGTAAGCCCTGTGATATCTGTCCTGCTCTTAAACATTTTTATGATGAATCATCCAGTTTATTTTTAGGTAAGCACATATTCACAGTAGGGAAAACCTTCTCAAGAATTATTCTGGAAATAAACTCTAGTCCCACAGTTAGATGCTCATAAATGGACTGAAAATCCTGTTTATGAAAAGCAGTAGCACAAAGACTGTGCTTCATTGGCCTCTTGCTTAAGCTTTTTACCTCTGGAGTCCACAAGCCATGAACTGGCCCTTTGAATGGAAGGATAATTTAATTTAGTCTCAAGAAGTCAAAATGTAAATTCAAGACTAAATTCCATTCCTTTATGGCAATAAATGTAATGTTCTCAGTGAGCCACGACCAACACCAACATCTTGAAATACAGTAGGGATATTGTCTGTCTTTCCCTTGGGGAAGAGGAGGGTCTTATTGCCCATGGAGAAATGTGTTCCATGTAATTTGTCACTCACTGAATTTGCTTATGAAAGTCTAAAATTAATTGAAGAGAAAAAAAAAAGGGGGTTCATCCAAGAGTCTGCCAAGGGATAATAAGAGAAACAGCACTAAGTCAGAAATTTTCACCAAGCTGTTGAAAAAGTAATCCTGCTCCAAACAAGAGCAAAACATGGGATAAATACTTAGAGGTCTAAGAACACGGCCATTTAAATCAGCATGAATGTATGCCACTTATACAGATTCTGAAGGAACATTCTAAATGAGCTCTCAGCTTATTTTCTGGAATGAAATTTGAAAATGTTATCTCTATAGTTCATTCAACATGAATGTGGCAGTTTCTTGCCTTTGTGTTCCAAAATTATTCCTAATCAAATCTTCACTTAAAAACCCCCAAAACAAACCTGCCTGAAGACAAACAGTAAAACACCTCTGTTAATCATCTTACATACATCACTAGAGTTATCTTGTTAAGGAGTTTGTTTCCTTCAAATGATTCAATCAGCTAAACAGATATTTTGTATTGCCACGGAAATGAAATCGTAAAGTGTAATTGTCAGGTTTAAAAAGTTTGATGTGCAATACAATGTTTTTTCATCTTTCCTTTGCTTTCTTGTTTCTTCCTAATTAATTTCCTGATTAGAATGTGAGTGATAAACTTGATTTGTATTCAAGATAGGATTCTAACATAAAGAGCTGTGTCATAGAAGTGAAATAGATAATTCTTTATTCTTTAAAGTTTTACCAAGTTGATTGTTTTCTTTTTATCTAATTCCTCTGGAGAAATCTGGATAGTTTATTTTACTTTGTGTTTCTGGTGCCTCAAAGACTGAAAAATAATTGTTTGGGACTCCAAACATTTCATATTAAGCATAGAAGCACCAATTGGTTTCAAGGCTGTCATTTCTGATAATAAAAAGTGTTTAAATTTGAATATTAAATTGTGTTCCACATCCACAGCTCTTGGCTTTCTCTACTCTTTGGCTTAGTGATTGCAATACAATTTTAAAATGTAATTACTTACCTTTAGGCAAAGAAATATCTGCTGGGTACCTAGTGCCTTTCTAGACTAGAACATTTCTTTATTTAACTCTAGGTTTCACAGTTGGTAGGTGATTATTTGCTTTTAGATCTGCCTTTAAAGTGAGGCAATTCCCATTTTCATTCTGTATCCACTGCCTTATATAAAGAGTCACTGAGGTTGCTCTTATCCAGTAATATATAAGACATACCAGTTATAAAGCTTTTTAGTTGTTTCAGTGACTGGCTTCTTACTGACATTCAGCTGATTTTTATTTTTGGGGATGGAGTCTCTATTCCAACCCCAGGAGACTATTCACAGTTCTTTACATTTCCCATTTTATAAGAAATACAAAAAATAAAGCTAACTACAAGGTTAGGGGAAGTAAACAAGTTCAATTCTTTTTGCCTGCATTTGAGTATGGATTTGATTGTTGATTCTCCAACATTCCTTTTTTACCCTTATTGAGCATTATTCTTCCAGGCATTTGGAGCTGGTAAAGGAGAGGTTCCCCAGGATGCTGTTCCAGATCATGGGGCAGAAAGGAGGAAAGCAATTTTCCTGCCTGATCCAACAGATGGCCTCTCTCCTCAGCTGCAGCAGTCTGTATTCAGTGATGGTCACTCTGGCACCCACAGGTTAAAATAGATTATGGCATTAAGAAAAAAGAAAGGCAAATACCAAATACTTGAGGTATTGTTTGCCAGTCCTGTAAACAGAAAAAAAGACTTTTTCTTGAGCTGTCTCACAGGAAAAAGAAAAGTAGTCTTTTTTAACATCTTGGCATCAGGAAGAGGGATAGCAATCCCAGCTCTCCCGAGAAGCCGTTCAGGGACCGCAGGGCTGTACGTGATAATATTCAGCTCACAACAGAACCAAGTAAATGACAAGATAGATGTGGTTTTGTACTTTTGCAATTACAATTCTCTCAAATGTCAGAAAAAACCATTTTCAGGCCATGGGGAATGAAATTAATTTTTCAACTGTATAACAGGATTTTTTCTTGATGTAGAATTGAACTATACCCCACAGTCATGCAATTTACTTGTCATAGGCACACACTACTTTCATTCCTTAAGTCTATATTTCCCGCAATTGCTTTTGCAATGTCTGTTTTACTGGAACTGTGTCATTCACTGAGCCCTTACCTTTCAACATAATGCTTAAAAAGAAAAAAAACCCACAAACAACAATAATGAAAACCCCAACCAAAAACAACCACACACAAACGGCACAAAATCTACCCTGCCCAAAAAAAAACCAACCCAAACCAACCAAAAAAGCCTCCAACAAAGAAAAACAAACAAGAAACAAAAAAGACAATGCCAAAAGAAGTGAATCAATTCTGAGAAGCAGAGCTACTGTATCAGTCACTTGTTTGAGATAGCCAGGCTTTCTTGTGTACTTTAAGTGAGTTTGTTTGTTTGCTTTGTTTGTGTTTTTTAAAGGAAGGAAAATGAAATTGCCTTAACTGAGTGTTCACAGTGGAACCTTTTCAAGAAAAGGATGTGACTTTTCAAAAGCCACATTGAAATGTAAATGCTGATGGTGTCCCAGACACCCCCACCTCTGCTGCCCTAAATGTCTCTGGGGGGATTCTGAGCACACTTCTTTAATTTTTCAGCTCTGAATCACTTTTAGCTTATAGGAAAGTTCTGTAACCCTCCCTTCCTCAAGGACTGTGTCTGAAATACTCAAATAAATGTGCTAAGTTCATTGGTATACTGCATTGAAAAGAACTCTTTTTATGAGAAAAACTACTTAGAGGTTATAATAGTATTATTACGCAGTTTCATACCCCTAAAAAAGGATTGGTAATTTTTTAACTGACTGGGCAACTCTGAAAGCACTTGGTAAATGTGCACTTACATGACTTTTGTGTAAATCCTTCTAAAGATAGCCTTCCTTAACCCTGTTTTCTGCTGACAGCATGGCCTTCATATGACCCTGTGCTTTAATTCGTGGTACATTCAACCATTGCTACTTAATTAGTTAATGATACCTTGATCAAATTAGATAAATGGTTTGGAACAATGCTGTATTCAATTAATTTTCATTTCCAACTGATTACTGTTGCTACTAGTGCCTGTCATTAGAGATGTAGTTTTGTGCTGTGATATTTCATTCATTTCTATTTAAAACAGGAAAGCTAGATCTTTCCAGACACAAATGCCTTTATTATCCTGAGTGTAATTACATTTAAGCTTGTTAATTGGTGGCACTGGATTTCTATTTTTTACAACTGATGCTCATGTAATCTGTGCCCTGGTGGTATTTGCAGGCGAGGAGTGTATCAGCCTTGTGTCTGAGGGTGCATGTGTCCTGAGTCAGGTTCCCAGGACACCAAGAGTTGCCTCTAAAAGGAAGCCCAAGGCCTGTGCTGCTCCTCCAGGGTCTGCTGGCGGCTGGGCAGGCAATCCCTCACCAAACCCAGCACAGCTCCAGGCCCTGGCAGACAGTTTGAGATGGAGTTTTGGCCTAGGGCTCTTCACTAAGAAAGTTCATCATTTTAATGATGACTTGAAATGTTTACTTTTCAATTTAGCCACTTTATTCTGGGAGAAATTTTAAAATGCATTTTTTTTTGTCAGAAGTGGAATCAAAACATCAATGAAATATCAACGTGATAGAGAGCTTACTGCAAATTTTCTTGCTTATAAATGCAAAAAAGGGCAAACTTAAGCTACAAGCCATTTCTTTGATATGGGGTTTGATCTGAATGGTCTTAGTCTCTTATTAAAACAACCTTTTCTTCCAATAAATGCTTTATTCAGATTTTTTCATATGATTGCTACCAGACAATGACAAGAAGTGAGTGGGAGGAACCCATAAGAAAAGAGCAATTTGTGCCATCAGTTCCAGACATATGAACTGAGGTGATAGCATAGAAGGGAAAGCCAAACACTTGTATCTGAGAGGGTGAAGAGTGGCTATTTTATATATATTTGAAAAATATTATTCTCCTTATACTACTTCTGGAAACAACATATACTTTACATAGTTAAACCTCCTATATCTGTACTAAATTTTGCATTGCCTGAATGACTGACATGGTGGTTTAGTTTTGTATATAATGAAACCTATGTAGAGAACTATAGTGGGCTATTTCAAATGCTTTATTAAAGCAGTGAAGGATCTTCAGTTCCTGGTAATTGAACACTGTTTATCCATTGGTATGCTGTGATCTATCAGCATAAGACCTAGGAGTGCCATAAGCTCATAAGTGGCCATTATCTATTGTCAATCAGTGAGTTTTTAACTTTACAAAATAATATTACAACCTGAGCTTTTCTAATCCCAAAGACTTTACAGATTCTGTAGATTTTCTGGTCTATTTGGGTTAGAAATCATGAGGTGTTTATTTGCTGCTGTCTCCCAGAGCGTTTGCAGTGGTCTTAGGAAACACTGTCAAAAATCACACTTCAAATACAACTCTAATCTCGGTTCTTGAGGGGATCTGTGGTCATTTCAGAGCACTTTCATTATAATTGTGTAATGTATTTGTTAGTAAAATGTCACAGAATATAATCATAGAACAGCTTGGGTTGGAAATGACAATGATCATCCAGTTCCAAAGCCCTAAAGCATGTTAGCATCTTCTAACCTCTGCAGGAAAAATTAGGTTGCACATAAAAGTGAATTTAGCCAAGTCCAATAACTGTAAGACAATTTTAGTTGTGAAAATGTGGTGGATTTAGCTGTACTGACATCATAAAGAGTATTAAAATATACAAATAGAATTATAGGACTGTATTTCAAGTTTAGCGAGTCATTTTGAGCTTCTGGTCCTTACTGAAGTAAGAAGTATTTGGATGTTGGATCCAATATTTTATTTCTCTTAATATGAAATTTTATGAAAACAGCAGAACTTATTCCAATAAATAAAGTGCTAATTCTGTTGTAGAAAAAGACTTCCTAAGTCCACAGAGTCATAAAATTGTTAGGATTGGAAGGGACCCCTGGGGATAACCCAGTCCAGCCTCTCTGCAAGACTGGGTCACCCAGAGCAGGTTACACAGGGTCCTGTCCAGGTGGGTGTGGAATGCCTCTGGAGAGGGACGTTCCACAACCTCCCTGGGCAGCCTGTAATTCATGTGTAAGGAATTAATTTCTACTTGTTGAACAGATGATAGTGTTGTGATTAGAGAAGGTGGTCTGTTAGTTATTTCTCTCTGTGTAGATTAATAATGAAGTTAATGATAGTTTTTATTCAAGAGGAAATTTTCTGCTGTCATGAATGTAGGTTATTTTGAAACTCAGTCCTATAGGTGTTGAAAACATAGGGAGCTCTGTAAAGGAATCAGCTCATGAGTCCTAAATGGTTTTGGAGATTGATGAAATGGTTGGGAGACCTTGAAGGACATCAGTGCCAGCCCCTACAGGATAGAGCACTCCTGCTGCAGCCCTGTGGGTTTTCTGTGGGAACTCAGTCCCACAAAACCAGGGTAACCCAGATGTTAAGAAGAGCTTAGCAATAAAGTAACTTTAGAAGCTCTGAGTGAAAAATGAAGAAAAATATCCTCATAAAGAGCATAGAAATGGGTTTAGGAAACCTTGGGAAGAAAGGCAATAAGTCAGCAGTTTTGGTTTTTTCTCTCTGTAACTGTTGTCCTTATCTTATGAAGTTTAGTTAAGTTTTAGTTAAATGCCAAGTAACTCTCTAATAATTGTGTTATTAAATGAAAAGGACAAAGAACCTAATAGTACTAACACATTTTGGTTTTTTTAAATAATCTATTGCCTAGAAATATTTTACCATACCAGCTTAAGTATTTAAAGGTTTAATGGGAAATAAATGGAATAATTACAGTTATTTTTGTAGCCCTTGTTATGTAGGGTTTGAGACTAAAATTAATAGAATGTGTATGGCTTGAATAGTATTAGCCCTTGAAAGTAAATGAGCCCAAAGACTCTTGTTTATCTTTTATTTTATCTTCTCAAAATCTTGATTGCCTTATTTCACTCTTTATATATGCAGCCTGCTTTACAGCACCCAGCCATGTCAGCTATAGTCTGTTTTTATTATAATGCATTGTGTTACTCCAATTAAAATAAACTTTTGAATTTTTTTATTTCCTTCTTTGGCAATGGAAAAATATCCTTGTCAGAAATGCAAAGCATTCTCTTCACAGTCTCATTAAATAAGCAAAATAGGTCACTCAAATGTTCTTGTATCAAGCTAACGCAGAAACTAAGCAGTCAATGTATTTTAAAGCTGTGAATCTCAACCCTTGTTCCTACAAGGTGTCATCTTATATCAGAACTGTCTCTTTGAAAAAATCTGATATATTATAACTGTAACATGTTGGGAAGCCATGGGATGGGCTGAGGAGAATTAATTCCTTCATAGGCCAGTAACAAACTGAAATGTGAACTGAGGTGGAGATGTGTTTGTTGGTCATCATGGCAGGTTTAAAAAAAAAAAATCAAACCAGAAAGAAAACCATGTTTTGTAGGTGTTCCCTTCTTCATGAGCCTTTAAGATTATAGTGCTGCTTTTGTTTTTGGTCAGACAGAAACACTCCCCGCACCACACCTCCCAAATAGTAATGCATTAATAAGAAAAAAGTTATAAAAACATTGTGATTCTCTGTAGAAACATTTGCATCTATATGAGCCTTCCTGCCCTGGACAAAAAAAGATTGCTTAGCATTCTAACTAACTAATGCTAAAAAGCTAATATTATGGATGCATCCAATTTTCTTTTAATTCCAAGAATTTCAAAATATAAAGGCTGCTTTATCTTTGATGTTGGAGATTTCCATTATGATATCAACTTCTGAAAGATACAAATAGCAAAAGGTACCTAGAATAAAAAATGCCCAGTTAATTGTACAGCAAATTCTGTCAATTATTATGCAAAAATCTAGAGACAGGGAGGGCCATAAACAAAAGATATTTTAGAAGTCAGTCAGTATAATCCAAAACTAAACTGTGTCTGTTTAAGAGCTGGATCCATGCTGGTTTGTGAGATGATAACTGAGCTTTTTGTATTGAAAGCCTTCTACACGGGTTTAATTCCAGTACCAGATGAGAGATGTATCATCTACATTTAGGATTATGCCAATAGTGTCTCATAAAAAGTGGGGAGCATGCTACGAAGTGTAGATTTGTTTTGCTAAGGGGTTTTGTCCTTACTTCTCAGCTAGAAGGTTTTTAGTGAGGTTTTGATCCTTTTGTGGCAGTGTGAGTAAAGAGCAGAGGAGAGTGTGAAGTGTTGCTGGTGTGCCAGTCTGGTGGGCACTGCGCAGCACCACTGGTTTAAAGCAGTGAACAACACCAGCTCGCTGAGTGTTCCAAGGTGATGCACAGCACTGTTCATCGAGTAAGGATGCTTGTATATAATGTGGCTTTCAGAAATGTATTTACTTTTGAGTTTATGAAAAATATATTTGGCCTGAGAATTATTTGCCCACTCCACCCTCCATTCTGGAAGGCTGTTAATGTCTTTACTTCATAGACACTCCTCAGACCTGATCTGAAGTTTGCTCTCCATTGGGTGGTGTCCTGGTTTAGGACAAACTTGGGAGGAAACCTCCAAATGGGGTCCCTCCAGAAAAACAGATTCAAGCGGATCCTCCCCCAACTGGTTTGGGAAAAGATTTCCTTGAAGGAAAGTGGAAAAAACTGTTTATTTAACAAGCAAAATATCCACAAGCATGAACATGGAATAACATTAAACAATGAAATCTCTGGCTTTTCAAAGAGATGGCAAATCCAGGAAAGTCCTTGCTGTGAGGTGCAGCTCAGCTCGCTCAGTCTCTTATCAATCTCTCAGGCGCTGGAGAGTGCCGAGGCCCAGGCCCCGGTGGGCCACAGGCATGAGCTCCTGGGGTGTGCTGGGTTTCCAGTCCAGAGCAGGATTGAACAGATCCAAGGAAAAAAAAGAAAAACCACAGTCCAGGGAACTTCCCTGCTTCAGCTAGCTAAAACTAACTAAAAGCAAAGGAGAGCTCTGTTCCGCTGTCTGTCCGTGCTGCAGACAGCACAGGCCGCAGAGGGCTGTGGGGGAGTGAGAGCTGGTGTGCAAACAAACTGCAGCTTCTTCTTTCCTCCCTTTGCTTTCAGAACCGCCTTAAAGGTGCAGAACTTAATGTGTAACATTAACAGAGCACAGGACTGGGGATACAAGCATCAGAAAGTCACCCCAGGACGGGTGGGTTCTCTTGCACTGCAAGGTCACAGCAGTGCTCCTTCTCTGAGGTCATGCCTGTGGAATTGGATGTGTCCCTTCATCCACTCCATTTTCCTAGGGCTTCCTCCAGCTAATCCTGTGCCCTGCCCACAGTGGGAACAGCGAGGGGAATTGTCCATGTGCTTCCTTGTCCCTCATGGGTCAGGGCTGGGAACTTTAGCTTGGGGTTTGTACCACAATGAGGCTTCTCAACATCACCTGCAGGAGCCTGAGGCAGAGAGCACTGGGTACAGAGATGCTGGATGAGTGAAAGTGTGGTTCCTTGGCTTCAAGCAGAAAACTTCTTCAAAGAGAAAAAATGATTGGAGCTCCTTTATTTACTTACTGCAGAAAAGAAATGAAGAAACATTTCTTTTGAATGGATATGTCCTGGAATTATGGCCACATATTTACCTTTAATGATCCCGTAGTGGGGTTTGAGGCAATCGGTCCTTCTATACATTTGATATTAGCTGACCTGGTTAACTTGACTTTTGTCATGGTATATTTTTTCTTTGATGGAAATATATGGGAATAATTTCTGATCACAGATTATTTTAATAATGTGTCACTGGTATTTTTGTTAATATCTGACTGTAGTTCAGGGGTATGATAACCACTTTATTTTATCAAAGTTGTATGGCATTTTTAATATTTCAGCTCAAAAAATTTGGTAAAATGGCAAATTAATCATATATACATGTGTAATCTTATTCACAGAAGCAGCCTGCAGCAATGCAATGTGACCTTTTCAGAACGCAATTACTGATATGTTTTGCAGGAATAATTTTTTCCCAGAATTCTGATCTTGTCCTAATTAGATAGATACAATCTAGATGGGAAAGAGTGAGGAAAAACATGAATAAAGTTAGATCATTCATCTGATTATGTTTAGGATTTAACTGGAAAATAAGGGGGAAAACACACACATGCACTTGTAAAAAAAAGAGAGTTATTATACCACAAAAGATATCTTCTCACAATTCTGCAAAGAGTAGGGGCAATACAATTTTTAATTCTGCTATAATAAAAGTTAGTAATGTTGATATAATATAGCTGTCCCTGTTTGAATATATTTATGAAGAGAATATAAATTTGAATATAAATTTTTTTTAACCTTTGAAAATAGCCTGATTTTATAGAATGCATAAAGAAGAATGTCGAGAGAAAATATCAATTTCTCATTATTTTCATTATTCATCAATAATGTACAATATCAATGTACATTAGATATCTCTAAAGTCTGACAGTGCTCTGCTGCTTGAGGTGGTGGAGAGCTTCACGCAGTCATTGAGGGGTGAGGATTATCTACAGCTACAGGCATGCTTTGGTTGTATGTGCCACCTCTCATACACATACATCTTCATGGAGGGGACCTAAAACATTTTCCTCCATCCCAAGACCTTTTCTACATAAAACAAGAATAGTTAGTCTAAGTGACACCTTCACTATTTAAAAAAATTGCAAAACCCCAAAAGAAGTAAAAAGAAACCTACTAGAAAAAAAATTGTGCCATCTAATCAACTTAGTTTCAATTATTTCTTCCTTCCAACTACACATCTTCTAAACATTTATTTTTCAGCCTTCTATCTCCAATATAAGTTGCTAGAGAAAGATAAATTTCACCACCCAGTTATAAAAACAGGTTATGTTTCACTCAAGTTTTGCAAATAGGAATGCTTGAGATACAGGCATTACTCATTATTATTATTTTCCCCCTAGTAATGCTACTTCGTTTATCACAATAGCTTTCAATAATCCAAAATAGCTATTTGAAGAAATATAAAGTGTTTACTGTTTCAACCAGTCCAATATGCCAGCAGTTCAGAACACTAAGTCTTACAGAATGCAACTTTAAAACTCCACTCAGACCAGATATCTTCTCTTCAGACTATTATAGTATCTCTTATTTAATAAATGTTTAACAAGACATGATTCTGATCAGCCTTATAAAAGTTTAGATAATTTCATTTTAGAATAGTTGCTCTAACAAAAGACAGAGTACAAAAGATTTGGAGCTACAGACTCAAGCTGCATATACAAAGTATCAGCTGCTCAGCTATTCTCAGTCTGGTTTATGCTAAATAAAATCTCCTAAAATAGGTAATTATTTCTGCCCTCCCTATTAATGACCGTGAGGGGCTCCTCTTACACAGGAATTACAACTTTTAAGGCGGTTTTAGTCATCCTGTTCCATACTGTGCTTTTAGTGCTGTTAAAAATATCTTCATCAATTTATTAAATAATGAATGTGCTTAGTGCTAGAGGTATAGCTCATTCAAAGAACCTCAGGACTCTCCCTGTGCATACTGCTGGGCTACACAGATGTGCTGGGACAGGATTTGGAGAAACAGTTGATTCAATGGCTGAAAGAAAAGTTCAAGAATGTACACTATGATTTTGCCCAGAATTGGTGTTGGATGATAATAAGGCCAGTAGGATGTAATCTTTAATCTCATTATGAAAAGAGGAGAAAATTAAATTACTTATTAAAACAGCATGCAGGAGGTAATATCCAGAAATCCAGGTCATATACATAGCACATGTGTTCAAGTGTTTACAAATGACTTTGAGCAAAATTTCAAGATGGACCACATGGTTTAATATCTGAATAGTTACTTTACAGTCCCATTCCAGCAGCCTGAATAAATATTCCTGCTGCTATTGTCTACCTTGTTTGATAACCCTGAGTCCCTGTTGTTTCATCTGAAATTTAATTTATACTGTTTAGCCTCTACCAATGGATTATTTGCACTGATAGACCTCTAGAGAGATCTGTTTCCTGCTCATACCATCTTTTAGATGATCTAACATCTGAACTGTTTGCCTGGCCAAGATGATTGTAACCAAACCTGTACAGATAAAAAAAGCAGTTTCCCTACACAAGGCAGGCACCTTTTTTTCCTGATGCATTGTAGAGGTTCTGTACATCATGAGAACACATGGTATTGTTTGCCTTGGTGAAGTGGACTTCCTCTCCTGCTGAGTTTGCTCAGCTTGTTTTGCTCATTACTTCACAGATTACAGCACAGAGCAAACTTCCCGACAGCTACATTCTCCTTGCAGCAGTCTGCTTTGGAGCTGTTTGAATGGTTCTAAGGCCAAAAATTCATTAGGCACAATGGAAATGCTGTGGTGTGCTGGTCCAACCCTCTGTGCTGCATTTCAGCAGGCTGCACTAGAATTCAGACCTACCTTAAACTTTTGTGCTCAGTATTTCTGATGCAGAGTGTTGATTTCCCTTCAAGTAGTTGTTCTGAGACTTATTTTCCTTATGTGGTTTATAACTTGACTTTCTGTGAGACATTTGAAGTGCTTTATGGCATTGGACTGGTCTGTATTTACCATTCAGCAGGTCTGCATTAATGCACACTGGATCTTGGACACTTTCCTGAGTTAGAGTGGAGATACCCATGCTAACATCCAGAGCTATGTGAAGGTTTATCAAATTGCTTGTCTGGTAATTTACTGCAGATGGAACTTCAAAACTTACAGTCTTGAATATAAATGGGCTCTAATAAGTTTGGAGAAATTTGTTTTCCATTTTCCATTAAAAAAAAGTAATTTCCATAGTCTGTTGATCTAGGCAAGTTATTAGTGGCCAGATCTTTGTGAAGAAAGCATAAGGAACAGTCTTTTCAGATGTTTTAGAATCCTTTCTGAAGACTATTCATCTGCAGCTGGCTAATTTCATCGGTAAGATTTCTTTTTAATTGGAGGTTAAGAAGTTCTTATGACAGTAATTATTCTGGGAGCAACCTCTGACTTGAGCTAAGCCTGGTAAATGAACTTCTTTTTTTAAAAAATTTTTTTTCCTAAATGGAAGGGTTTTCAGAATTTTTCAGTTTCTAAGAGGTGTAATTTCCCTAATTTAGATTTCTAGTGCAGCTGTAACTCTGAGGTGGGCTGACAGCACTTAAGGGGGATGGGATGGGTTTTACTCTCTGCTCCCCCTGTATGCAAGGACAAGCTGGAAGTGTAGTGAGGGAGCCCAAAAGGCTGGGTTGCAGAGTGCTGCAGCTGAGGCATCTGCTCTGCTCCTGTGCCCCGGCTGCAGGGACAGGCTCCCTTGGGAGAGGGCTGGGGCAGCAGCATCAGCAGCTTCGGGTGCTTCTGGGCAGGGCTGCAGTGCCCGGCTCCTGCCCCAGCCCCAGCCCCAGCCCCAGCAGCCGCTGGCACAGCCCGGCTCCTCTGCTGCCCGGCCGCTCCGGGACACGGGTGCAGGGACAGGCGCTGGGAGCTGAGTACCGGGCACGGGAGTGCCTGCGGGCATCTTACAGAGCCGGCTCAGCTGTAAGCACAGAGCGGTGCACCAGGGATAAGAGAATGTACAGACCGTGGGAGCTTCATGCTAATATGAATAGGGAATTTCATGTTAGCTATGACAGAGAGACTAAGTACTTTCATTTAAAAAAGAGAATTTCAACTAAAAAAATACAAATTACAGTGAAGAGAGGTGTCGTATCTTGTAGAAGAGTTTAATAAAATAAAAATGTGTTCTAACGTTTTAAGAATTAGGAGAAAGTGTTTCCTTATTTTTTTTCCCCTTTGGGATCTAGCAGTATGTAGTGTGCTTAACAACAAAATTTTGCAATTTGGCATATAGCTTTTAATTTTTTTTATTTAGCTATTCTGAGAAAATCAATTTAGCAGAGTATCAGTGATAGGATCTCCAGCTATTATCACCTAATCATTAATTTCTCCTGGTCTCTGTTTAATACAACTGCTGCAGAATGTTTAATAAATCATTAAAATAGCTTGGATTTAACTGAAGAATAAATTATTTAAAACCATAACTACAACCTATTTCCCCATTCCCAGCCCCCTAAACCCTTTTCACTTATTAAAGCTTAAGTGAATTAAAGCACAATGAAATCATAAATATGAGAATCTAGAGCTTTTAAAAGAAAAATTATGAAGAGAAATAATGCAGAACACTGAATTCCTAAATCTTATCTGCTCATGATCCATGCCTGCAGATACCACACGGTTGCATTTCATGAAGTGCTTAGTAGTAGAGAGTGCTCCAGTGTTCACACTCTCATTGTCTGGTTTAGAATGAAGAAATTGCTCTCTTTGCAATTGTCACTGCTTTTGTATTTTTTCCCCCTTACCAAAAGCATCAGAGCAAGAGCAGCAAGAGCAGATTTATTTGTTACTTGGCTGGTGCTTTGCAGCTGTGATTCCAGCCCTGGTTGCCAAGGTCAGGGCACAAAATGAAAGTGTGGGTGCAGAGCTGGCTCAGCATCCTGAGGCCCTTGAAGGAGGAGGACCAGCAAGACAGAAGTGCCTTGCACCTCTCAGTAGGTTTAGTGAGAGCTGCTCATAAATGCAACTTGTTTTCATAAGGTGTGGCAGATTTTGTTGTGGTTTTTTTTAATTTTTAAAATTTGGGCATGATGTTTGCTTTCTGAACATCAGACTCAGGCAGCACTAATGGAGGAGTAGAAGAAACTTTTAGCTGGTATAAAATGAAACAGTGAACTCTTCTGCTTCATGTTTGTGGACTTGATAGATGCCTGGAATGATTGTTCACAGGAAATGAATAATTAAAGAAATATAGGGCCCAGGTGAATAGCACCATTAGGTCAAACAGATTCCTCTTCTAGGATTAAAGGTTAAGGTGAAAGACAATGTAAATTAGTAATTTGATCTCCTAGTAAAATGCTTAACTTTCCAGCTTGCTTTGTGTAATTTTTAAATATCTGCAGTCACTGAGTGGCAAATCCAAAAGCAGATGGTTATCAATATATTTCTTAGCTCCTTTTATGGATACATTATCTCTTTTTTAGTGAAAGTCACGTTTTAGTAGATAAAAATGAAAGGAAATGTTCTCTTGCCTTGTAACAATTCTTTTATAGCCAATTTAAAGGACCAATTAACTGTCTCTGAAAGCTGACTTTTTTTTTTAAATTTCCAGGAAAAGAAAGAAATAATGTAGTCAGCAAATACTTAGAAAAGAATTATCCATTTATTTACAGCAAGAGGTATTTACAACAGTTGGTTCTCTTGTTCTGAAGGGTTTTTTGGTCTTGCTGTTGAATAATAGGACTCTTGAAGCCATGTGTTAAGGTAAATAATGACAGATAATGTTGATTAAACTGATGCTGAAGAGGAGAAAAATTACAGTACAGAAAACTTAGAGATTAGAGAAGAAATCTGTATGTTTACAAATGTGTCCTTTCATTGGCTGGTGAATTCCTAGTGTGAGGAGTCGAGAAGGAGCAAAATGTCATTTACCTTATTCTAGAAATGGCAGCTGGACCCATACATTACAGAGAGCAAATGGGAATGTTTCTTTTGTCAGAGATTTTCAGAAAGGGAGACTAAAACTACCTTGTGCAGTGAATTCAACACAGGCCCACAGATGTTTGTGTATGACACATGTTTATTTGCCAGCCTGGTTTCCTTTCCAACCTTTTCTAGACAGAAAACTGTGTTGGGTGTATTTTGATTGCTCAGATCTCTTCCTCCTTATAGGCCATATTTTCAGCACACTGAATTTGAATATCAATGGAAGCAGGAATTGTGGGGAGGCCACCAAGGGGCATTTTCAGGAGCATCAAGGAACAGTTACAGGGCCATTTGCAAGTGCTCAGTGCTCCCAGACCAGCCTGACAGAAACTACTGAAAACCAAGGGTTTTGTCTCAGCCAGTCACTCTTCCCAGTGGCTCTAGGTTTGGTCTTTACTGCTGATGAGAAATTAATGTATTTTTGTGAGATAAGCAGGAAAATCTAATGACAGGAATCAATACTCGAATAGTAGAGGGGGAAGCATAAGGGATTATGGAGAAAAACTCTATTGGAAGTTATATTGGTTAGGAATCATAAATAATTGCAATAAGTAAGAAGTACATGAAGTCCTTGACTCTATTTAGCTATTATTATTATTATTAATTATACTAGTTACCTATTTTACTCTTTTCTGTTTCAAAGTTGCTACAAGCTAACTTGATTTCATCAAATAACCTGGAAAATACATCCACCAAAATCAATGTCAACCCTTTGAAATTTTGTTTGAAAGATTAATTATGAAGCTGTGTCACCTGGCTGCATAACTCTAAGTGCCTGTCTTTATTTTAGGAGGCTTCTGTTGTTGTATTAAAGAATTTGGCTTATGTGCCTTAGCAGGTGTCACTGGCTTCACATTAAAAAGAACTTGATCAATTGCAGAACAGAAAATGAGGAAAGATATCTGGTATCAAATGCTATTGCAGAGAAAGACATGCCTTCCTTAACAGAGACATGATCTGTTTATTTCCATAAATATTTCTATTAAAGCAGATTACAGTGAACCTCTGATTTGTATCAGATGAGGATCTGCCTAGTGATGTATTAATCAAGTGCTTTGAAGGTGTTCAGTGGGACAGCTGAACCAGAGCGTGGAAGGAGCAAATCAAAGTATATGAAGGAGAATCCATCTGTGCCAGAACCTTTGTGTGAAACAATTGGCAAATCAAAGCTGAATATTTGCAGATGGTTTGTAATTGTGGTTACTGTGGAACACAAACAAAATATTCACTGGGTTTGGGTCAGCAATAGCTGTGAGAGACAAAAGTGAAAAAAAAAAATTAAGAAAATGCACTATCACTTGACACAACCAAAGACACTCACCCTTTGCCACGTGCTATTGTAAAAAAAAATTTGCTCAAATGCAAAAATTAGTTGTCCCAGAGTAGCCCAGCACTTTCCCTGGGGGAGAACAGGAAGAGAGCATGTCTACAGCTTCCACTCCTGTATTTTACATTTCAAATACTGGGTAGAATAAAGAGGAAATATCAGCCACAACTGATATTTTTCTGCTTCCTTGCACGGATGCTATAAAACAGCATTTGTAGCCATTTTTAGCCATTATTAATCCATGCAATTGTAACCTTCATAATTTTTTCCCTTCAAAGTGTAGAAGACATGAAATAACAGCCTGAGGAGGTTTCAAAATTGGGACTTGGCATTTAGAGCCTAGTCAGCTTGCACAGCATTGTGTAGTAATTGCTAGTTAATGTAATAGCAAAACCATTACAGTGACAAAATCTTAGAGTGTATTTCTCTTTTGATGTGTAAATTAAGACTGTCAGAAAGCAGTCCCAATATTAAATAGGCCCCCTCATCCATTCAAGTTTTAAAACACTTTGCTTAATCACTGGCAGCATATATATATATATATATATATACTCTTCTGCTTGTGTCTGCCATATTCACTAACATTATCTTTCATGCATTCCTAAGGAGAAAGCTTTATTTGGGCTGTGAAATGTTTATGGGGACAAAGGAACAGTGATTTTCAAAATCTGGTAGAAATTTTTGTAGCAAAGTGCACAAAAAGCTTGAGTGTTTCAGTATGTTATTTCTTTTCAAATAGCAGGGCTAGATCAAAGAAATTCAGAAGATAATGTGTTTCTAGGGGAAGGGAGAGATTTTGAAATAAGTACTGGTCTATTTGTAGAAGTTACAGAAGCTTCAATAAAACCGAACAGTACTTATGTGGTTTTTTTTCATTTTTTAAATTTTAATTGTTGCTATTATGATATAGACATTAAAATAGTTCTCTAACACATTTTTTGCAAACAGATAAAATAGGAAACCAAACTTTTTCATTCTGCTTTCTCACTTTAGCAGAATTCTTCATAGGTGTATTTGTTCTACCAAAGATCTCAAATGATTTTGTGAATTATCAGGACAAAATCACTATAACACTTCTTCATGGAAAAGTGAAATATTAATGAATGTACTGCTGTTCTCCTCATGTGCTTGGTTAAACATCTTTGTGCTTTTACTTCCTCCAGTTCCTCTTCTGCTCCTGACAAACTTTTCAAGTAATGATCATGGCCCAGTAGCAAGTGAACCTGCTGCAGGTGAGTGGGAGTTGTGTGTCCTACCTTCAGTTAGGGTGTAGTGAGTGCCTTGGAATGCCTGTGGTACTGTGGTACCCATTCCAGAGTCACTCAGCTTGCTCTCTGTCCTGTCAAACTTGGTTAGTTTATTCCTCCTTTAATCAAATAGAAGCTGCAAACTAATTCTGGAGAGATTTCCATGGAGTCTCCCAGGTTGTTTTTGTGAAGCATTAGTTTGCAGGGGTTCACATGTGCTGAAATAATAGAGCACTTCTAGAGAAGGGAGTTGAAGAACCCAACCAAACCACTACACAGCAGCACATTCACCAAAACCAGCAAGCTTGCAGTGTTAGTAGTTGAAGTCCATGCAAGAAATAAGCCTCCACAGAGGAATTAAGTAGCTGGTATGTGGTGCTAGGTCAAGCAGTGGCTTTAGCAAAGATGGGAATTGCTGCTCCTCCTTCTGCCACAGCACACCTGTGCTTTGCCCCTCTGCTGAAGGCTGTGTTATGTGAGACCTGTGCCACTGACCCAGGAATCCATCTCGTTTGCTGGCAGGGCTTGGCCAAAGGGCCTTGGTATCACAGCAGAGCTGCTCTGAGGGCCATGTGCTGTCTCACAGTCTGCAATCTTCCTTCATCCCTAAGTCCCACATGAAAAATTCTTTTACCCCTAATGGTTTTGCTGAAGTAGGATGAACTGTTTCTTGGCCCTGTATTAAGGATGAATAGGTAGCTTTTCATCATTGTGTTACTCAGTGTTGGGGGACATTTCTAGGGACTCTTTGATCAATGTGTTCAAGGTAATCACTGTGAGGCAATTAAAAAAATAGAGCACTTTGAAGTTGCTGACAGGAAAAGTTCTTCCTCAGAGATTGCTTTCTGTCCAGTAGAGAAACTTAAATTTTGTATAATAATTATTATGCTAATATAATGATATTTAGGCAGAAATTTTTCCTTCTTCTGACAAATGAACCTCAAACTCTGCAAAAAGACCTTCCAATAAATTTTCATGATTTCAAAGGATTTAGGAAATATCCAAGAGGCTGTGCTACTGTTTGTTACAGCCTGTAATAATGTCACCCTAAATGTGTGGAGTCTCTTTTTAACAACTTGCCTCTCTGGCCTGCAATCAATCTAATATACTGACTATATCTGCATTATTCCCATAGTTGTACTTTATATCCCAGTGCCACACATGGTCTCACCAGTACTTACTGCTCAGTTCTTCTTTCTGGGAACAAACCCCGTGTTCCTGTGCAGAGCCCCGTGGGATAACAGCATCCCTGGATGTGGCCCTGCTTGGCCACAAGAACTGGGCTCACAGCTTTTCTGCCAGTGGCTCTGCAAATAACCACTCTCAAAACAAAACAGAGAAGGAAAAAATTAAAAGCTCCAAATTTCAGACCCTCCCAGCTCAGTAACCAAGTGTTACCAGGAAGAGGAAGATGAGAGAGATGAAAGACATTTATTGATGTGTGTAAAATGCTGTTTCAGAGCTGCACCTCCTGTTTCGACCCCTGTGCTGGTACTCCTGTGTTTAACCTGTTTCCAAATATCTAAAAGCAGTGGCACTATTTTGTTTCTAGATCCTATGCCACCCTCTCTGTTACTTGAACTAATCTTGACAGTCATTCTTTGTCAGAGTATCTCATTGCAGTTTCATCTGTTCATCATTGTATTTTCTAGGACAATCTGATCTGATCTGTTATATTAATACATCATTGGGAAGGGCTGTCACTGCAATGATGTATTTATGTTACACATCATGAAGGTAAAATGAAGGTAAAATGAAGGTAATTTTGGTGTTATGTCAGATGTGGTGCCTTCTATAGAATAAAATTCCTAAATTCTAGAGGATAGATGCATGTATTTTTTTTTTTAAATAAAAGACTTTTATAAAAAAAACCAAAGAACATAAAAGACCCTACAAACACCCCCAAAACTGAAAAATCATACAACACCTCTGCCCACAATAAAAGTAACCAAATTAGACAGCTCTCTAACTGTGACTTGTTATTCAGAGTCACTAGGCTGGTTTTGCTTTCCCAATTGTATATCTGTATGGAATGCAGCATTGCTGTATTTGAGTGTTGTAGATAAAGCAAAAGTGATTTTATTATTATGTGATACTTTTCTATATACAGCAGTTTTTTCTTCCATTAGATTTTAGCCAGATTCACTAGGATAAGTCTGCAGGGTATGGATAGAGAAACAGCTTGATGTGGGTCTGCCTACAAATTCGACTTATTTTACCATGGGAGAGAGGCTTCTTCATATCAATTTTCCTTTGCAGCCAACATCTTCCTTATCCAAACCCAGAAGAAAGAAAGTGGTTTTGAAAGGGCTTCCTTTCCAGTGTGTTTTCTGCCAGAGGTCTCTGCAGTGCCTTTATCTCATTAGTTCGCACCAAAGCTCACCTGTGAGTTACAGGAGGCAATCCAGAACTGATACTGCTGTATTCCCAGACATTTGCTATAAAAAATATCAGTCTTCTTTTCCATGGGTGAAGCCTACCTGTTTCAGCAGGACTGTATCATGATCTTGGATATTTTTTGTGTGTTCTGACAAGTGCTGTAGCAATTTGGTTTCCATGTGGCCTATAGAGGACTGTGTGCCTTGCTGCTGGGATTTCTCCTATTAACATTGTTTCAGCATAGGGCTGCAGAATATATTTTTCTAACAAAATATTGTGAAATAAAGTTTGGCTGAAATTTAAAAATGAAATAATAAAAATATTATGATCTGACTTAATATTTTGGCACTTCCCCTGCAGCCAACAGTTACTGTCATGTGCTGTGCTCATAATACCCCAAGTCACTGGACCCATGTGTGATTTTAAGCACCATCTCCTGCCGTGCTTCTGGCATCTTCTCTTGTGCTTTTAGCCTTGTTTATCCCTTGCACAGTAAAAGCATGTGTGAGCTCAGTGTGGCTGCCTGTGAATCAGTGCTGTGATCCGGAAAATTGCATCCTGGCAGACCTAACCCTGTCACTGGGAGCAGCACAGAGCCTTTTGTCTGCTCAGACCTGAGAAGGTGGAGCTGAGCTGTCCTGAACCATCCCAGCTGCTCCCAGTGGTATCTATCCCAGGGATAGTGGGGGATAGATTATGTGTATCATAACACACATAAATAAATGTGGATTACAGATGTGCAGTTTAGGACGAAGGCTTGAAAGAAGGTGATATAATTCTAATGGGATAATTTAAAAGAACTAATGTTTTGTAAAACAAAGAATCATAGGAATATTCAGCAATGAAGCAAAAACTTAGATACAATTAAAATATTTAGAAATTTATAGCTATTAAAAATTGTATATACTGTTATTTGCAATGGTTCCCCTTCCCTTTAGTTTTAGAAAGACAGACTCATAGTTTATTACTCACAAAGAAAAAAGAAAAGGAAAAGGAAGCAAGACTATAGAATTGTTCTTATTAGAAGAAATAGTCGGAAACTGATTAGTGTGGGAGGAATTAATTATTAAATCTACCCACGCTCCCTTTATTTTTTTGAAATTTTTGCTATTCAATTATGCACCAGTAAATGTTATCAGGTAATCACTGGCAAGGTGGTAATTAGTATTTATGAATTGCTGCTTTTTAAGTCTGACCTTTTGATAAATTCCATTTGTGGAGGTGGTTTTAGGTATACAATGATCTTGGGGAGCTGTGTAATTTTTGCTTTGTTTTTCCTCAGTTCTGATTTTGGATACACTGTTGCAGTAGCGGTGACTTACAATCCCCTTTTGTTTTTGCTAATAAAAATAGACTTTGACAAACAGAAAGGTGCCCCTGTAAATCACTGAAATAAAAGAAAACAATTCTCAAGGTAGGGAAATGTATGTAAACGAGTGGTCAGTAAAAGCACTGTGAAAGATAGTAAACAGATGCCTTTTAAAACCAAGCTTCTTATCTGGATGCCTAAATGGGATTTAGATGCCTGTGTTTAACCAGACACAAAGATTTTATATTTTAATTATTTATGAGCCCTTGAATGGATCAGAGGTCAGTGGTGTTATCTTTACTAGCTAGTTGTACATCAGCATGACTTCATTCTGAAAATAACCATTTTTTTCCCCTCTGGCACAGAAACCCAGTGCTCCTAATCCCCCACGTGCTGATTTTGTGTGTCCAGGGACTGCTGAAGGGACAGTGGGAGGAAGTGGGATCACAGCTCCTCAAACTGCTGAGGGGATTGTGCCCAGCCCTGCTCAGCCACTTGTCCAAATGAAGGCTCTAGCCACGAAGGAAAAGTGCATTATTGCTTTGATTCCCAGCCTGTCCTACCTACATGCTTTGTGCCTCTGCTATAATGAGTCTTTCTGGGAGTGCAACTCTGCCAGAATTGATTTAAATGTTCTTCATCTATAAAGTTAAAAAAAAAAAAAAAGAGTGAATGGGAAAATACTGTTTGGTTAACCGAAAAATGAAAAGAAGACTCTTGTTGAATTTATGCATATATAAGATTATGGATTTGTGTATATGTTAGATTTGTGTGATGTGTTTGGTTGTAATATTATGCTGAAGATTCATTGCTAGCTGAAGTGCTCCACTGTGCCAGGATTCCAGGGCACTTGTTCTCTTGAGGAAACAAGCTTGTCTGGAGAAGAATTACAAAATCTTAAAGTTGAATTACTATGACTCATATCTTTTACATTTTGAATTATATTGTTTGCTTATGGGATGGAGGATTAATTTCTAGTAGGTTTAATGCTTGCTAAGGCACTATTTTTGAAAAATTTTTTTCCAAATATAAGAACAGCTTTTGATTTGATCAAAATGGGTTAAGTCTCCTGGGTCCCACAATTGGATGTGCTGCTCTTTGAGGCTGCACAGTCGCTGTGTGTCCTGGGAGCAGGAGCAGAATGCCTCCTTATGTCAGGCATGCTCAAAGAGCAGCTCTGAGTGCAGTAAATAAGCCATGGCTGAGGGGTTTGGTTGTAGCTTGGTTTGTAAGCTCTTAAAATTGATTTAAGTAGGATATATGCATATATATACAAATAGTCTTGTATACCCTGGTGGGCAAATATGCCCTTGTTCCTCATTTTTCCCACATTTGAACAGTATAAGGTAACTCTGCAGAGTTGACTTGACAAGCATTAAATATTCCATTATGTTCTAGATGTGAAATTGAACTTGAGGATGAATTATTTTTTATAATACTATTTTTCTATCTTCTGAAAGTGGTTTTGAAATGCATTGAGTCATAAAGTTGCTCCAGCTGGACAATAATTCTGTTATTGAAACTGGATATGGAGAAGAAAATACACAGAATTTCTTTGCCTTCTTGGTTTCAGTTTTTTAAACATATCTTCCTTAAAAAAGTGCAGAATCCTGATAAGAACATGGTATAATATTATGTGCTGCTGTGATTTAACTAAATACAATAACAAATCTTTGGGCAGCAACATAAATAAGGACTAATTTTACTTAAGAAATACTCATGAGTAAAACTGTAAATTTTAAGAGTCTGAGGAAAGAATTGAGTTCATTTTTTTTATGATAAAAAGTTTAGTTTCCAGTTCTACTTATTTTGCATTAACAAACAGTAGTTGTTCAGCAAAGGAAATGCAGAAATTCATTGAAGTTGCAGGAAAATAGCAGAACTGATTTCTTCTGACTATAGGCTAGTTTGGTTTTGGGTTTTCAATATTTTGCCACCTTAAAGTTTGTGATGCTTTTATATACTATCTAAATATATTACTCAGTTGAATAATATTTTGGTGTTGAGATTTTTTTGACCAGTTTCATTTTGTGATCATAAACAGGAAAACCATACTAATCTTTAAATTTTTTTTCTTTTTCTTCTGATCAGACTGCATTGCTTTGTTTCCTCTACTTTCATATCAATTTGAACGTAGAACTGCTCTGAGAAAAGTTCTACTAAAAACAAAGCTCTGTGTGCACATGCAGAAGCAAGGATATGTTTTATTTAGGGTGGGTTTTTTTCTTTTTTGCCATTTAAGGAAACGAAAATATTTGCATAATTTTAGTTTGGTCCCTAATGCAATTGATCAGCTTCGCTGGGAACTGAACTGAGATGCTTAGTGAGCAGAGACCAGCTACAGTATATTCTTACAGCTGGAAAAAAACTGAATACTAAGGAGTTGTGGGAAGAGATGTAGAGGTGTCCTTTATGAATGATTTATGAGAGTTTATGCTCTTTAACACACAATGAAAATGGATTTATGTTAATGAGCTACATTTTGATCTTCAGAACTTTAGCAATAGTATTAACACACTAAATACTATATTTAATAAGTGGAAATATGTGGTATTAAATCTCTAAGCAATTTTTTTCTGTTTTGGGAGGAAAAGGTGCTTGAGTTGGATGCATTGTTTCCACTGCCATCTTGGATTCTATCCTGTATTTAAAATGCTATAATGGAGTTCATGATTTTGAACTTTATTTGCTTTTTGCCAGCCACCCTAGAGTGATCTGCAGGGCTTGAGTTAGAAAAGATGGAGGAGAGACGCCTCTTGGCATTCTGGAAGGCAAATGCTTTTGCATGAACTGCTCTCTGAAGTTCATATTTAGAGGCTGACTAAAGCTGCCTCTTTTGCCTTCAGCACCACTCTCTTTCACACAAATTGGGCTCACTGACTAGTGCTGATTATGTAATAATTAGTGTCATTCCATTGTTGGCAATTTTCCCTGAAACATTAAAGCAAGATATAAAAGTTATTCATCTTAAATTATTTTCCAATTCATTTTCCAGATGTTGTGCAGTAGTTCTGCTACTCTGTGGTGCTCCAGAAAGCTGAAAATCTGAGATTTACCTGTGCTGATTCACATGACCTGTTGTCAGTATTTATCAACAAAAACCTGACAGTTGCCTCTTGATCTGGAGGAAACCCAGAGTGGTCAAAAGGAAATGCTTCTCAGAAGTAAAAAAGATTACATTTTTAAAACTTATTCTCTCTAGAGTGATGAATTCTGACCATTTAAAACTTTTCAGTTGCATTGTATTTGTTGTAGGAAAGCAGCAAACAAAAAAAAAAAAAGACAGGGGCAGGGAATAAAAGCAGCTCTTTAGCCTTGGGTTTTGAATTATTTATCTGAGGCTAATTTAAGTTTTCAAATCAAGATTTTTTTGCAGTTAGGGTATCTGTTTCTTATCACCAGAGAATTTGTATGGGGTTTTTTCCTCTTACATCACAGAAATGCAAATTTTGCTCTTATAGAAAATGGAAAAAATAATACCTAAAAACTTAAAGGTTTCTGCTGTGCCTTCTGATCTGCTCCAGAAGGTGGATTAGCAAATTAATGTGCATTTCTGGGTTATACCCTGTCTAGTTTATGAAGTTAGCCAGTTCCACATGCTTGTATGATAAAGTGGGGAGGTAAGCTGTACATTACATTTTGAAAACCTGCCTGTTGGGAAGCAGAGACTGGAAATGAAATATGAGCAATGTGTACATAAGCCTGACTTAAAGAGCTTCCACAGGGAAATCTGAGCACAGGTTTTGTTGTGGACACTTTGGGGATGGCTTTTTTATTGCTACTGCTGTGCAAAGTCCTTGTTACAGCCATTTATATTAAGCTGCACCCTGGGGTGATTAGCCTTCTGTGGATGGGTAGGAGGGAGCTGTGGTGTATGGCTGCAGTAAAAAGGCTGTATGTTTGGAGAAAATTTCATGGACAAAATTTGACCTCTACAGAAAATGAGCTGTGGAAATCCTTGGGACTCTCACCCAGAAAAACAGAAAGCATGCATTTTCCTCGTCAAATGGCCTTCAACAGTTTAACTTATTTTTCTGTTGCTAGAAGTGCAAAAGTCTGTCTATAGCTATGCTTCTTGATCTTGCCTGTTATTATTTCTGAGTAATTTTAGCTGAGGCAAGACACACTCGTCATTCTTGGCTTTAAAATTTTCTTCCTGAGTGTGATTACAGTGAAAAATATTAGACAAAGGAGTAGGGGAGGTGAGAAAAGCTTTGAAATTGTGCATGTGGGCTGTAGCTAGAACCCCTAGGTGAGTTAATTAGCATGGTGGCAGCCTGCCTGCCTGGGCTATTAGTACTTAGCACTGTGGTATTGGTGCTTTGAAAATGCTCTTGAAATTAAGATTGCTCACAGAGCAAGAAGGTGATATGTGGTGTTATTGTCTATACATTCTGCTGCAATTTCATGCTTCCAGGAGACTGCTAGAAATGTGATACCAGTTTATGCTGTTGCTGTGATATATATTTTTAAATATCTTGAAAGCTACAAGCAAAAGCCTGAGAAGTTAGGAAGTTGAAGGAAAGAACAGATTATATTTGTTTCAATTAGAAATGCCATCCTTGTTGCAATTCTCACTTTCACTCCTAGACATCTCAGGCAATATGTAGAAGCTGGAGTTTTTACTGATTAAATTCTGGTACATTTTGAGACTGATCAATAACCAAGCATTCCTCTAAAACTTAAAGGTGCAGTGGACACAGGGCACGAGGCTCTGACAGTTCTGCCCCACAGACCTGTAATGGTTGGAGATGTGTTTTGCCTCTCCCACAGTAAAAGCAGCAAAAAAAGCACATAATTGACTTGGTAACAGCATATTGGCTTGTACCCCTCAGCAAAAGCCACACATGGTTGTGATGTTGAAAACTTTTTCCCTTCCTCGGTTAGTAGTTTAAGTGCTTAGTTTGTCCCCAGGTGTCAGACACCAAAGTCACTCAAACGATGATCAGGCAAAGATATCAAATTCTGGGAAAGTCTTTTGGAATCTTTCTGTTATATCAGCTTTTGCCAAAGTCTTTGTAGTAGTTGCACAGAGAACAGACTAGTTATTGGGTTTTCTTCCTTAGATTATCCATTAGGATTCTTAACCACTCGTTCTTCATTTAACCAGATACAATCTAGTATTAGATTTAGCTGATTGAATCTCATTTATTTCCTGCTATCAGACCAGGAATATCTTATCTTATACTGTACTTATAAAGAGTTGGTACCTTCATCCATAATTCTGTCTTCTCCATGTCTCTTTGTGTATATATATATAGTTGAATGTTGAACTAATGTGCTGAGTCTCTATAGTACAAATTCAGCTAAATCTTTCCATTTTTGGATCAGTATGTTGGAAGAAATATATTAATTTTTAGCCAACACCAGGACCTATGTGAAAGGAAAGCAGAAAGGTCTTGCTTTGGGCAGAGTTATACGATATGTATGACATGGAAATTATGAAAAGGATAAGGGGAAAGAATAATAATAAAGAGAACATTGTGAGTTCTAAAAACTTTTGAAAAAGCAAAAATTTTACTCACTGTTTTTTAACTTCTGATACAGATTTTAGGTATTTACATATAAACAGATAACATTATCTGTTAATATTCAGGCAGTCAGATACTCAAGTATTTTGTCCCTTTGCAGGAATTTAAAATGCTAATGAATGATTAGGCTTCAGTAACAAGCTGCCTAATTTCACTTGCAATGATTTAACAAAAGTGTTTTCCATGTGGGAGAGCTGAGAAACAAACAACTCAATTTTTGGCAACAGATTTTTGAATTTATTTTTCTTTCTGAAGTTGCATTATGATGGAATAATGTAGAGGGAGTTATTTGCTGTTTCTGGTCCCTGTTAGAAAAATACACATGGGTAATCTTGTTAGAAGACGAAAAATTTATCCAGAAGAGTTATGTCAACACATTCTCTACAGCTTTTTCTTTAAAAGCACAGACTGAGTATCATATTTTTCAAAGCAAAGGACCAAACATTTGTTCAATATTGGATAGTCAAATCTTTGAGGTTTATTTCCATAGTAATGATTAGGGAATTCTGGGGCCATGTTGCAAAACTCCAATAAATGCATTGTTATGTTACGTAGAAATATATAAAAGGAAAGACATTGTGGATTTTGTATTAAAAATACTTTCTAACTAACTAAAAGTGCATTTATAATATATTTTGGTCATTTCTTAGTGCACTTTCTTCTCATAGCACAAAACAATAAGCTTTTAAGTTACGGCACATGTCAAGAGCCACATAGAAAGATATTTTTTTGGCAGTCATTGTGGATACAAAAGACAAAACTCTGTGATATCAACTGGCACTTTCAGCATGTCCTTAAAACCTCTATTTATTCCTTCTTCACTCCTTTCCCCTCAGTTTCAAATAACTAATTTCACCTAATTTCCTTTAGAGTTCTAAAGCTTGTCCTTTAAAAGTAAGTTGTAATGGAGATATGAATAAATAATTGCCCATAGGTCTGGTGAAAATGCAAAGTGTTTACCTTAAGTTTTTTTTCTTTTTGTGGCTTAAGAACTTGACATAGAATGAAAATGTCTAATTCAGTCATCCTAGGTAATGGAGAAAAACATGAATATTTTTACTATCAGTATCTCTGTGACTGCTCAGGGAGACAGGGGATCCTATTGTGATATTTTAATTCCATTTGCATAAATAAGATTCTCTGTCTTATGTACTTGCTCTAATAATATACTTAATGTGTAGCCAGCAAGGGATCACAATGTGGATGTAACCATTTACATGGGAAATTATATTAATTCTGACTGTGGCTGTGCATGCATTTAGAACTGTGGATGTCCTTGGAGCAGTCAGTTTATTCAGCACTTTGCAGCATCAGCCCCTCAGTCTTGAAAGTCTTGAAAACACAGAGAAAACAACAGCAGAATTCATTCTTTGTAGGAATGTGCCTAACAAGAACAAATGGTGCCACTACAATGGCAAAATGTTCAGGAGAGGAGTGTTTCCATGTCATGTTGTGTCATTGTGGTGAATATCCCTTGTAAAACTAAAGGAGGGGGCTTCTATCACAATGGGATGGTTAATATAGACATATTACAGATTTAGGTTTTGCTTTTGTTGTAGAAACATTGTGTTTATTTGCTGCTTACGTTGGCAGGTCTTCTAAGGTTTCCTAAGTAAAAGTTTAAAATTGTAGTATTAGAGGCCAGTAGTGCTGGTGCTTCTGTAGGGAGCTTTGATATGAAAATATTTATGGTTAATTAATTCCTTTTTACTTCAGCATACCTAAGATCAGACAACAGATTCTTTCTTTCTTTCTCACTGTCCTTTTCAGCCTTATTGAACTGGATTAATCATGCACACACTCACACATACTCTCCCCATTTTATTTCTCTCCTTTGAGATCTTAAAAGGAAATGGGGAGCTAAAAAGGGAGGTGATGGGAAGAAAAAAGGTTCTTCTCTCTGGCAGTAAGTGAGCTGCAGTAACTTTGCAGCCTTGTTCCGCACTGCGGGGTAGTGAGTGACTGAGATCTGAATCACGTGCTTGTGTGAGGTTTATGTGCTAATTTTCTACTCTCCCATGCCAGAGAGCGAAATCCTAGACTGTACATGTCACTTGCCAGACTAACTGAACCTCATCAAAGTTAAATCAAATACAAAGATAAATATTAGTAAGCATAAACTCTCATAAAATTATTTTGTGGTTATTTATTGAAGGAATAGGCCTTGGGTTTATTTGTTTCTATTTTATACAGCTGTATTAGATTGCTTTTTGTTTTTCACCCAGTGTGAGGACTGGTTTATTTTGGTAATGTAACAATTTAACTCTAATTAGGAAACTGCAATGAAAAATCTTAAAATTTAAGAAAATACTATTCCTTTAAAGATTCTACATGCTGGATGTAAGTTAATGCTGTTTTCATTAGAAGTTTTCATTGAGTCCCATCTGTTTGAATATACAGCAATGATGAATTATTAATGTGTAGTGCTGTAAGAGAATAGTCATTTACTGACAGAAAACAGCATTTGGTTTGATACAGGAAATTAAATCACTTTATGCTTGTGAGGCTTGTTAATTATATCTGAAGTAAAGGATTTTAATTGATCTCAATACTTGCTGTGCAAAATAATTTTCTTCACTTGAAAGTGAAAGAATGCATAACCATTTCTTATTCTGTTTTTAGCCTCAGTATTGGTTTAAGCTGTTAAAGAAAAAAAACCCCAAACAGTAGTTTTCAACAGCTAAAAACAATTTGGTACAAACATAATTTACCATCTACTCAGCTTTCAGTAAAAGGAAAAACAATAAACAAACACAATCCTTATCTTTAGTGTATGGGCTTGCATGAAAAGATGGTTGTTCATTAACCTCTAGGCAGCCTTCAGGAAAACCTCATTGTAGTGTCTAAGGTTTGGACTCTGGGTTTCCCAGCCCACCAGGAGCATCCTGGGCAGCCGTGTCCAGGTCCTTGTCTCAGCACAGGCCAGAGGTGCTGCTGAAGACACGGGTGTGCATCTCTGGCAGCAGTGCCTGCCAGGGGACAGTCTCTTCCTTGTGCAGTGGCACTCCCTGGGCTCCTGATGGCCTCTGTTGACAGGGCAGCAGCAGGTTGCACAGGTAAAATCAGCTTTCTAATACTCTGCATAGGGAGTCCTGAGGAAATTTGTGACTGCTGCTGGAGAAAAACACAGATGTCTGTTTAGGGGCAGGAGTCTTGGCTTAATTGTCCTAAGTCCTGGCTTAATTGCCAAGTGATTTACACTTATTTATATAAATAACTTAAAAAAAATCACTGAAGATTTTAAATGTGATATATTGCAACTCTATTTACACTCAGTAGACCAGGCAAGTTTTAAGGGTTTGTTCACTCACCTCAACACATAGAGAAAAGTATGGCAGGATTAGGAACTCTTCAAATGATGAAATAAATCCATGTGGAGCAGGAGGCCCTGAGGCAGAGAAGTAGACAGTAGCAAGCTATTGGGGTACCAAGGTTGGGTGATGTTCTCACTCAGCTCTTAATGACTCCTGGCCTGATGCTTCTGGTCCAGAAGCAATTTCAGTGGATTTCTTTATGCTGCGTTTCACCTCGTTCAGACCTCGGGGAGGGTCTAAAGACTTGAGATGTTTCAGTTCAGCTATGGTAACAGAGATTTTACTGGAAGGAAGAGAGGAACTGGAGGTAATGACTAAGCAATGACTAAATGTAACCCAAAGTGTCCATCTAACCTTTTTCTTTTCAGTTCTCTCGGTGGGATGGCCAATCCTAGTGGGAGGAGTGAGGGAGGCCAAGCAGAAAGAGTCTCTCAGTAGTGCTCTATTTCAGCCTCAGTGCCAAACATGAACCTTTCTGCAGGATTCCTATCCATCAGGCAACACATACAATTTATTCTTGTCCCCTGAATCTATTAATGAAGCTTATGATTTTTTCCAACCCTATCCCTTAATGTGACTACAACATTTCTAAGATTTAGACTATGTGGATACAGCCTCTCTGACCAGAGAGTTATGGAAATGTGAGCCTGTGCCTCTTTAGCCACTACAGTGCAGCTAGTGCTATCTTTTTGTCAGTTTTGTGTTTGTTAATGCTCTTTAAAAGCCCATATATAATCTGTTCTTTAGGTTTAACACTGCTTTGTGGCATATGTGATTATTTACCAAGACACCATAGGAAGGTGGAATATTTAAATCTGAATGGCATGTTTGTCTATAAAATGAAATAGAAATAAATAGAATTTGTGGCTTGGTGATGAGACCTAGGGTGGAAATAGAAAACGTAATAGAAGGAAATAGTAAAAAGAAGGTGATTATTGCCTCAGCTGGTTTCTTATCAGCTTGAGTCCAGAGTGTTCAGAGACTAGAGCACATTTCAGGGCAATTTCTTGCTGGAAGCATCCAGTCCCACTGCACCCTCCTCATCTACTTCTACAGCCCAGATGGTACCTTATTCACCAGTGAAAAGGACAAATGAAGGAATTGATGGAGCTCAGTTTGAGAAGATTAAAAGATGTTCAGTCAGTTTCAAATGCCGTTGAAAAAGAAAAGAAAAAGAAATGGAAATATGGTAAAACTCCTTTCATTTGGAAAAGTTCAATCAGCTTTGTATTTGAAGGTTTTTAGCAAAACACTTTTTCCTGTTTCATCAAAACTTATTTTTCACTGATAATGATAGGAAATTTCCTAATGTAGATATGAGTCTGTCTGCTGGTTTGTGGCCCTTGAAGATTCAGTCTAGAGGCACTGGAATGCACCAGTAGCCATGCAGATGTGTTTCCTATCAGAAATATCTGCTTATTCCTGTCCTTTGCCACAGCCAGGATCAGTTTACCTACAGGTACTATGTAGGCAAAATGTCATCTGGATGGTTTTTAATGTTACCTTAATTGAAACTGGGGACATGTACTATCAGTGGAAACTGTGTGGTTGAGAATCAACATTTACACACTTATCCCATCATTTCCCTAGCATGGATGCTGGTTTTAGGTTTTTATTCTTACCAAAAAGGGAAGAGAGCATTATCCAAAACTCGCAGGTAAAAGCTTCCATCTTTTTGCTGTAAATCTGTTTTGGCGTAAAAAAGCAGGCCTGGAAAAGTTTCCTTCTAGAAACTTTTATGTTGGGATCACAACAACTCTCAGTCACGAGATCAGCACTATAGTTTGTATTTTATATTTTGGGCAAGCTGATAAACCTACTAATCTGGAAAATCGGTATCAAAACCTATAAAAATGCTCATGATGCCTCATTCCAAAGTATTTAATATCTTTCAAATATTTTTGCTATCAAGTATTACAAACTGCCCCAAATCTTTCAATGCTTTGACATCTGTATCCTCTGCATCTCTGGCACATTTACAGCTTTCAGATTATGCTTTTGACTTGTCATGTATTAATTTCAAAATATGCCTTAGAAAAGAAGGCATTTAAATCTCTGTAAAGACATGATTGCCAGAGCTTTGTTTCAAATGATAGCATTATGGTAACTAAGTCAAGAATTGTGGCATCAACTTTTAAAGCAGTAGATTTAAAATAACAGCAACAAATATCTACTAATTATTTCTGTTGCAATAAGGTTTGGTTTATTAAAGCCATGAAAAAGTCCTAGAAACCTTTTGTTTTTGCAACTGAAGGAGCCCCACTAGATAAATTTTGTTTATTATAATTACAAAACCAGATCCCATGAGTAGCAGATGTTTTGAGAAAGCTGAAAAATAAGTTAAGTTTTAATGAGAACTATTGTTCTGGTTAAATAATGCATACCTCCAGCTACAGAGATGTTACATTTAGAGATTCTAAAATCTTGTGTTCCAATCTTGAATACAATTAAAATGTCTTTTTGTCACCAATTTAAGTAATGCTAGAGAACTAAGAATTTTAAGTGTCTTCCCTGAAGCAAGAAACACAGCAACAATAACAAAGACCTATTCCCTGTTGTACTCTGTGAGCTGCATTTGCAACAATACCTTATTGAAAAGAGCCAACCTTCAACAACCTGAATTGCTGAAATCTGTAAGTGAAGGATGTTCTTTGGTACAGGAAAAATGCAAAGATCTAAGGATTTCATAGAATTGCTACACAACATGTACAGTCCAAATAGTAATCTTTCATACGGTATTGTATGTTTCAAGTTTGTTTTATTGACCTCATTACCATTTGTCAATCATTTCCCAACCAACTCTTGTCTTTAGATTTCATATGGATTATAAAATATGCCAGAAAGTTGATTCCTGGAGGATTGATTTTGAAGTACAGTCTTTGCTTAGAGTTCTGTGTGCTGTTTAAAGTAATTAGAATACTACAATATTTAAACTTTCTTTCTGGAATAGACAAGGATATCACTATGCTCTGTTGCATTGTATGTACTCATTTCCTTGGATTGCTCTTATCTTTTCTTTCTTGTCTTCATTATCTATTGCAAAAGTCTTGATAGAAAAAAAAAAGCAGGATAAGAAAGATCATCTTTTTGATTGCAGCTAATCATAAGCTAAAAATGCAGAACTTCTTAATTATCTGGTAAAGCCAGTGATTCCTCAGGGACAGAGCAGTTAATTTCCTTTCTTTGTATTTTGTAAGCATATCAGTATTAATCATGGAGATCATAAGCTCAACATTCCTGAAAATGTGCTAGTTAAGTTAATGCAACTGACTTATGATACATCTCATAAGAAATCTTCAGAGAGCTATATATTTTGCTTTGCCTGAGAAATTATAGGCACACTCTGGCTGTGCTGTTGAAATACAGCAAATGCTTAGATCCATCAGATCTACCTAGGGCCCGGAATAAATAGGAACCCAATTTTCATTCTTCACAATGAGTTTTATTTATTAATTAAGTTGTCTTAAAATCTATTTTAACATATTGCTGGTGACTTTGTTGCTGCTGAAACATTATATCCTTTGTTGCTGGTCCTGGATGGATGACCGTGTACTTGTGTGGATATTTGATTAGTAAGTCTGGATATTTGATTCTGATCTAGAATGAGGACAAAGCATTTTTGCATTGGACTGGCACTGCTGGTAATAGGCTTTTTTAATTGAAACCCCTTCAAATAATGGTCATTTGTGTGTATGTGGACATAAGCTGGTGATGTAACTTAGCACTTTGCAGATCTGAAGAATCCTGAGATCAGATTCAGTGATCCAATGATAGATGTAACACTTTGCATGCCAATTATTTTTATGACCTTATATGCCTGCCTTAATACTTTCTTTTGCATTGTTGTGCCCTGGATTAATTCATCAGTGTAATGGTGTGACTGAAAAGGTCACAGGAGAGTACTGTGAGTGCTGAAGGTCTAAGCTGCATCATTGTTCATAGTTTATGAGTACCTGTAAAAAAGAAAGACAGAAAATGTGACAGATGAGACTTTTCCAAATGAAAATAAGAAACAAAGTAGATTTTCCAGCACACTTATGACAGACCTTGACAATGTAATTGCTCTCAGTCTGCTAACATTAAGATTAACTTGAGCATTTTGACCAAAATCCAGCTCTCCTTTTCCCTACGTAATTCTTTGTGTTCTCAAAATTAGCATTTGTATCTTAACTTTAATCATTTTATTAATAAATAAAACACATTCAAGCTAGAAGCTAGGCCCCAGTCTACCTGTGAATGGCTATTTAATTAAAATAAATAATTTTCTATAAAATAGGTGATTATGACAGTCCATTTCATTAGTTACAGAATAGAATATACCTCTGTAGCTAGAGGAAGATGTATTTTTAAAAATTCATAATAACTATCTAATTGGTTGGTGAGACCTTACAATGCTCATTTTGCTCTGTGTCACATCTTGTACAGTCAATTTGGTGACACTGTGAACCGTTCTGGCTTCATTTGTTCAGCCAAGGGCCCTTTGAGGTAAATTTGCCTGAGACTTTCACAGGGAATTTTCTGAAGGCCAAGAAAAGTTCATTAGCACTTAAAAAATCCAAGTGACCAGTAAAAGCAGAGTGATATGAAAACCTACATGAGGAGAAGGAAAACAGTGAAAGTGATGCCCACACTTCCTTTGGTAAGATCCTGCTGCTTGAAATGCTGCTGCAGAACTGGGAGCGCTCCACACCAGGCTCCTGGGACAGGATCATGGCTGGAAACACCAGCTGCTTTTTTCTGCCTGCTTGGGTGTAGTGAGTGGTGTTTGCTGTGAAAAGGTCACATCAAATTTTAATCAGGACAGAAGGGAAGGTATGGGGAACACTGTGCAGCCTGACAGGGAACCTGCCACGCTTTCCCTGGTGCCCATCCAGAACAAGCACTGCTTTAGCAGGGACATCTTCATCCCTCGAAGCACCTGCGAGCCACGAGGAGCAGCCTCAGGTGGGAAATGTGCCCCCAGGACCCCCTGCTGGAGGAGGAATATGAATACTTACTGCCATTGTCCTGTAGAAGTTTTCAGTTCATAGAAATGCTGTTTCCTGTGCTAAAAAGGTGGGACATGATCTTCTTAATTTAGTAAAAAAATGTTAGACTGCTGCTTTCTGACTGCTTGGTGAGATTGAAAAGGAAATGAAGCAATTTCATTAAAGTGGAGTAAAAATCTCTGTTCAACTAGAAAAGATATCTTTCCACTTGGCCAGTCAATGAAAATTTACCTAAAAAACGTAATTATGGTTGATCTGAAGTACATGTCTTTTGTATCTATACCCTGAATATTTTGTTTGTTTGACTGGGGTTTTGGGGAAGGTTTAAGTAGTTTGTTTTTGGTTTTCTTGAAAGTGCTGGAGGCCCACTTGTTAAAACTATTGCTATTACCCCAGCACTGTCCCTCGAGTCTACAATGGGAGTAGTAGTGGTCATGTGTTCTGCTCTTACCTAAGGTAATAAAGGTCATGAAAGGTTTTGAAAATTCAGAGCTCCATCTTAGTTTAGCTTTCTTAAAAACCTGTTTTCTAAACCTGCTGACCCTATTACTCTTAGTTTATGCAGTTTTAGGTCAGAACTTGTCCTCCTAGCTAAAATAGCTCTGTCTTGTGCAACTGTGACGCAAGGCTTTGTGGTGTGTTTATTTATCTATACATAAAAAGCTTTGGGAAAGAAAGGGAAGGGTGATGTAATTAATTCTAGCTTTTTTTATTTTTGAAACTATTTCTATTATGGCCACAATTTTTTTGTATTTGAAATTATGATTAAATATAAAAACCCCTGCCCTATTGCTAAGAAGTCCCTAAAAATCAATAAGTCCTGAAAATTTGGATTGTTAACATAACATTTTAAAGTTTTATGTGATATTGAAATTAAATATTTAATAACTATGTTTTGTTTTCAGTGTGCAAAAGTCAGTGGTGGCACCAATTCCATTTTCAGTGATTTTTTTCGTGGCTGTACCTCACTGCACTGAAGGCTGTAAGTCTTGGTGTGTTGTGTCTGAAGGCAGTTCTGAGAGGAAACCAGTGGATGTGTAAATGAACACTAAACAGGTGAACTTGGCTAATGAGGATTCATGTATTCTCTTAATTGACTTGGGCAATGCATGGCAGCACTAGGCTTCAAATATTCAGGACTGTGTTTACAATACCATGTATTGTCAATGGTAAACTTCATTTTCAAGGAAGATGTTAATTATTAAATGCCAGCTCTCACTTTAAATCAAAGGTGTCTGGCTCTTTACACTGCTAGCACAGAATAACATGTTCTCTGTTGGAGAACTTTCTGTTACTCCTATAGAAAGGGAAGTTAGCTTTATTATACTACATTAGAAAAGTACTTGAGATTATAGAGTTTAAAATAATTTCTACCCATAGAGCCCTGAGGAAGAAAGAATAACAAGATATTGTTCATCACTAAAAAGAGGAGGGGAGGGAAGGGAAGGTTACTTAGACTGAAAAGTAGTACTTAAAAGTGTTATATGACTGAAAAAGGCAAGATTTTTAAGAATTAAGGCTCTGTTACTGTTTTAATATAGTTATGATAAAGTATTTGTTTACAATTGCTAGTTCAAATTGATGCAAAAGAAAGGGAAAAAAAATTATTCAATTAAAAAACTCGACTCTTCTTTCCCAAAGAATTATTGATGCAAAGCCTCAAGGGTGCAATGTACTGTGAAAACTGAGGTGTCAGCTTGCATCTGGATCTGCTACTGGAAGTTTTTCTGTTGTCAGTGCGGCATTAAAGAGCATTTTATCTTGTTAGTTTTGTGAAGCTGGTGTTTATGCAACTGTATGACACAGATTGAATTTTAGTTTTCCCAATGAGAGCATGGAGAATGCCAGAGAAAACGCAGCGCTGCCAAAAACCAGCTCAGGATCACAAAGAGTATTTTGTAATGCAGAGAAGTTTTTTTTTGATCTCTGATACTTTAGTTGCTTTGGGGAGGAAGGGAGTGAACCCTATAATCTATTTTTTTTCCCATCTGATCAGTATTGGATGTATCCTAAACTTTTGAGTCAGGAAATAATGACAAGACAATGGCATAGGTTATTCTTTTGCTTTTTGCTTGCATTTGGCCTAAGCTAATTGAGATGTTTGGATGCAGCTGAATGTCACCCAAACTATGTGGTGAAGACAGTGATGGTGACAAGTCCTGGCCCTCTCTTGTTTATGTGATCTGATGAGGTAACAGCATGAATTCCTATAGCTGCACTATGCAGATGACATGCTGTATTAATCAAACTGAAGTTTACAGGTCTTGAGCTGTTCACTTTAAATTTAACCATTTTTTTTAAAAAAGGAAAAGGTAAATAAGGCTGTGATCTGTCTCTAAGATTTATTAATACCAAATCTAGCAATTTTTACCTTTATGAGAAGTTGCAATTCAACTGTGACATCGTTCATAGCAAAAATGATATTCCAGACATCATAAATGACATTTCCCTTTGAGCAAGCCTGCAGATGAAGAAGCACCAATACCTGTTGAGAAGCTGATTTAGAGTTAACAGGGGGACAATTTTACTGTGCTACAGTACATAAACATTCCGCACTGACAACGTTTTATAGCTGGTCACAGCGCTGATAAATATATTTTATGGAATATCTGCTTGTAATGTGCAGGTGGAGACAGAGGAATCCTCCATTTCGTTTTGGTTTATTTTACTTTGTCATTTTAATAGCATTTAGAATAAGCCTGATAAGCCATTAAAAACTAGCAGATATACCTAGCTCTGATGTAAATTACCGTTTGCTGTCTTTGGTAAAGTTATTCCACACTTATAGAACAATTTGCAGATTGTAGATATGCCTTGAGGCACTACAGAGATGTAGAATTAGAGCAAATGAAATAAGCATCAAACCTTTCCTGGAAAGTATAACTTTTTTCTATTATTTAAAAAAACCCAAACAACAACTGAGCATTTAAAAGCCAAAGCAAAACCACCACAAAACATCAGCAAAATAAAACCCTACACATGATGATGCTTTTATTTCTACTATACTTTTACAGGCTGAAATAACAAAAATATCTTCTGATTAAACACTAAATATAATTTTTGCTTTAGATTATTTGTATCTAAAGGATCTACTGCTGATATTGAAATAGGGGGGTCAGTGCCTGGAGAAGGCTGGCTTCCTAAATTTTCCATTCTTTGAATGATCATCAAAATGTCACAAACCTTGTGATCCTGAGTGAATCATTCTAGACATGTTTTCCCATGAACACTGGAACAGGGAAATATGGGACTATCTATGAAACTCTAATCCTCCTCCTGTAGTCAGTGTAAGAAGTCAGCTGAACCCTATTTTTAACCTTATGTTTTGTTTTGTCATTTATACCTGAATACTTGAAGAAGCTGTGAATTAAAATTCCCGAATATTATTCTGCAGCACTACCAGGGCATCAAGGGCAGCTTCAAATCTGTCTAAATCCTACAAGATCTTCCTAGTCCCAGAGGATTTTGCCAGCATGTCCAGGAAGAACCAGGGTAGGATGAGATTTGAGCATGAAGCATTTTCCAATCTGCCCTCTGAAGAGGGCAAGGAAGGAGCCTAGTAGAAAATGAGAGTTGTTTGTGGTTTCCTACTGTTTCTTACAGACTTTTCATTTCCAATTACCTTCTTAACTACTGGCTTAATATGTTTAAGGGCCCTTTAGGCTGTGGAAGGTGAAATCTTGTTCACAGGTTGGGTATGTGGTTTGATATTGCAACTTCTGAAGGAGCAGAAATAGGTTTGCAGATACCTGTCCTGGCTCCCTGTGTGGCTCTGGCTGGGACTGTGCTGAAGGCAAATGCCTTGCAAATCTTCACTGGTGTCAGCAGGAAGCTGTTTGACAGGCATCAGAGCTACCCTAATGCCAAGTGCATGGTTTGCTTCCTTTAGAGGGTACATGTTGAGCTTTGCTGCTCTGTGTCCTACAGGACACTGAAACCTACCATGGTGGGCATTTTCAGTGTCTACTGAAATATTTTCAAGGTCTGATGAGGCTGGGAAAGCGCTGTCCCAGGAGTCACAGGATGCCAGGGGCAGCAGCTGAGTGCCCTCCTTGTTCTGATGTCGTGCTATGCCAGTGATACCAGTGATGGCAGTGATGCCAGTGATATCTTGTTCTGATGTTGCGATACCTTGCCATGCCAGTGATACCTTGAGGAGCTGGAACAGAGGCCAGACAGAGTTAAGAGGAATAAAAGATATTTATTGAGGCCTTCAAAGGCCACACCTGTGCAGCCCCAGAGCTACACTCGGGCTCTGCCTGGATGGCTCCTAGGTGGAGGCAAAGGAGGGCCCAGTCCTGAGATCTCACATTTTATGTGTTTGGGTCCATTTGCATACACAAGTCCCACTTGCCTGCCCTCCTCCTTCCAGGTTGTTTATACTTTGAGTCTGAAGTTTGAAGAAAATGTCCTTGAGTCCCCAACTGGAACAGGATTTCTGTGCCTTCATCACTCTGTGCAAAGATCCCAATAACCCTGAATAAAAAGGCACACACCAACGCAGAGCAGAGAACCCAAAGGCCCAGGGCATTGGTTTCCCCCCCTTAGAGGCTCAGCAAGGCCTCTGCCTTGTTGAGTCTCTGTTCTGTGGAGTGCTCCTATTGCAGGGGAGCCATTGTGGCTGAGCAATGCCTTAGTCAAGATAGAAGGAAAATCACACTGTGATATTGTCTTGATTCTCCTCTCACAATTTTTAGTCATGAAGGTAGTAGAGATTATAATGAAGCCTTCAACTTTAGCTGTTAGCATTGAATTTAGAGAATTTGTTTTACCTACGCACACATCAGGTTTCCTGAAGAGAGTCAGTGCACGTGATGTGTGTGCAGGACTTCAGAAGAAACAGAAGAAAAAGCATGAACTTAATGTTAGCTATCCTGCATCTGTGCTGCAAGGCAAAATGTATGTTTTTTCCTTTGAAATAAACTTATTTTGCAGTAATATTTTTGTGTCTCTTTTGTGCGTGTCTTTTTAGCCTCACAGTCCAATCTCAGATGTTTAAACAAGATTCAGAATGTAGCAACAAGTTTAAAATATATTGATATGAGTTCATGAATTTGAATCACACTCTGGATCCTACCCCAGGGTCTCTTACACTGCTGTAAGTGGGTGGTAAGGTGGAAGCATGTGAATTATTCATACTCAGAAGAGTGCTGTTGTGCTTTATTGTACCAGCATGAGAGACCTCGTAAGCTGGAAATAAATCTTTGCTGATTACAGAGCAAGGATTCAAGAGGCACGTCTGAGATATCTGGCTTTGGCATTGTCCCGCCAGAGCCCTTAAAGGTGAGCTTGAAGAATGGCAATTTTCTTATGTAGTATTTGGAGCCTTTGCCTTGTTACATCACCTAAGAGCTGCTTTTTTTACCCTCATGGACATGTTTTTGCTGTGGTGATGGTTTTCTGGACCCGAGGGTTAACAGGGTCTTTGTTTTGGCAAACACACAGAGAAGCTTTGCCCTTTTGAGCAGTGCTATCACCTGTTTTGCCTTTTTCTGCCTGTGCAGGATTTATGTGAATGCCTTGCACAGGCATTTGTTTTCTTCTCAAAAAAAGCTGGGCCATACAGATTTCCTCACCATAAATTGTGGGAGTTGTCCATCCTTTTATCAATAGTGGAAGATCTATGGGCAGATGTCAGGTTATACCCAGCAGGTAGAGTGGCCTAAGTAGGCCAACCCCTTGAGTTCTTCTTTTTATTTGTTTTATGAATGAAGCAGAGGAACTTCTTTTCAGTCTTCAGGGATTGGTTATTATATTTTATCAAAAGTTCTGAGCCATGGATGGTGCAGGCTCTGCTCTCTTACAAACACGAGGCAATTCCGTCCTCAAGGAGACAAAATGTCCCCTTATATACAAAACAAACAATGCAAGTATTTAACACTAAGTATTCTAAACTTATATTGTTATTACTTTGCTACCAATACCTAGTTATCTATTTATTCACGTAATGTGGCACTGCACAGACTCTACCCAATAAGATTGTGCTCTCAGCACTGCAGAAAACGAAGTAGAAGGGAAACTGAGGCAATGCCCACAATCCTCCATCTTGAACCCACACCCAGAGTATATAAAACCTAAAAATTACATTTTCACTAAGCAATAACTACCAGCTACACTGCTATCTAATTCACACTTGGGTTGTTTCCAGCTCCTCAGAAAGCTTTGTGAGCTTTTTCCATGGATTGAGGTTGAAAGGAGCTTTCCTGAGGTTCAGGATTCATCAGCACAGGCAGAGAAATATTCCCTCCATCCTGGGTTCCCACAGGCAGACAATGAGGGTCTGCAAGCATTTTCCATTCTTGCAGACAGGACGGGCAAGCACTCCAACTAGAAGTGTTACCTGGGCAGAGCAGGTAAAAACACCAGTAATTTCAGGTCAGATAATTCTAAGTTTTGGCACAGGAGAGGTCAGGACAATGGCTGTGTAAGAGCCTGGCTCACCTATAATGTGAATACAAATTTTATTCAGCAATACCATAAGGGCAGACAGGTGATTGAAGTGCCAATAAGGCTAACAACCTGACAGAGACACTGGTGGTTTTGTACTGGAAAAAATTTGTATTGATTTGAATTCAAAAGTTCTGTTACACTAATCATTCATTTATTTGTATTGCAAATCTTAGAAATAAAAGCAGAGTCCTCATCAATGTAAAAAGATGTCTTTGCAACTGGGGGTTCTTCTGATGATTTGAAATTAATACCACTGAATCTAACCCTGCTGAGTATAAGGAACTGGAGCTACTGCTATTTCTTTGTAGTTTAGGGTGTGACAACGACTGCAGCACCTTCTCTTGCTGGTTATCTGGTTCTGTCATGCTTCCCTCATAGTTCTTTCTCCTTCTTTTTAGATGCTTGGAGAAATTTCTGAAAAGAACCATCGGTTCAGACCTGAATGCTTAAATCCCTGTAATAGTGTTTCTATTAGACATCCTGTATCCAATATAATTTCTGTATTCAAGCAGAAAACAATATTAAATCATCAGAGAAGAATAAAATCATTTGGCTTACTTTCGTCAGTGGTCAGTTTTACATAGAGAATGATAGGGGAAAGCAAAAAATTATTAAGACATACGTGTGTAAGCACAATTAAAGCTCTGGCATTTGTGAACCTTTATGGTACGTGTGAAGACTTGGTCTGAAGAAACTCTTTTAATGACTCTTACAAACCAGGCATTGTATTTCAAAAATGTTCCTTTTAACAGAGCTGCTATTTCACTGTAGGTTTTTCTACCAGAAATATTCTATAGTTGCTGTGTAACGATGCAATAAATTCACCCAGGAGCTTGTTACAGTTAATAACCTGTAAAGGGCATAGGTATTTGGACAATGAACATGAAATTGGACCTGTATCATTGACTAACAATGTAAGTTATTTCTTCCTTTGTCCTTCACAGAAATGTCATTTTGCAGAAAAAATGGAGGTCAGCTTATTTCCTACGTGTTTAATTTTTTACAGCCAGTGACTTCTTTGTAAATAAATAATATGCCTTCTTCAGAAGACAAGTATCAGTTCTGAAAAATTGTCAAAGACATTAGAATACAATGCTAATGTATTTCATGCTTCAAAAGCTACAGCTGCCAGAAATTCATAGCAATCAATCAACATTTTTTTTGCTGTTTTTCGTGTATTAGCAACACATCAGTAATAATTATGACCCTGGCTGTCCCCATTCTTTCAGATAAATGTACTGGTTATATTGATTTACTTATATCCCTCTGTGGCTATTTCAAAAGCAGGTACCATTTCAGAAGATGAACAGATGCCTCTTTCCCTTTCTCTGTAGAATATTTAATATTTTTTCAGACAACTTAACACATTTCTTCGTGTCTGAATAGAATTACCTATTCTACTACTGTGATCTGTAAATTAGAAAACTGAACAATAGAACTGCAATAGAGAAAGGTTTCATCTTTCCTAGCCCATCAAGTCATTCTTCCATTCTTTAGTAGACAAAGTCTGAGATCATAGAGCAAGCCCTAGTGTAAAATGCTCTCTAAAAGGGAACTCTCCAGGTGGTAGTGACTTTGAACAGAAGGAGGGTGGGTTTTGGGTCTCTGTTTGGAAGGAATTCTTCCCTGTGAGGGTGCTGAGGCCCTGGCACAGGTTTCCCAGAGAAGCTGCGGATGCCCCATCCCTGGAAGTGTTCCAAGCCAGGCTGGATGGGGCTCTGAGCAATGTGGACAAGTGGAAGGTGTCCCTGCCCATGGCAGAGGATTGGAATCCTCTAATCCACATCAGCCTATAATTCTACCTCCATCTACTGGAACAAAAGGTTGTACAGTTGAGGTCAGAAACATCTGTCATAAATTCTTGCATAAAGACTGAATTATTTCAAGCCCTGAAAAGCTCAAGATGCAGGGGCCTTCTAGGTCAAGGCTCATACTGCAGGCAGGAGAACTTGTATTAAAGGAATCTGCATTATGTGCTGTCTCCATTTAAAAGACTTCACTTTGTAATCCTGTCTCTCTCATTTGACCTTCACCCAGAATAGACTGTAATAAAAACTATTTTTATAAGAGACAAAAAGGAAGCAGAGGCACCACAGCTATAACAATGTAAGATTACCTGTGGATTTATGAGTAGGGGATGGTGCTGCTTTGGTTACAGTAATGAATCTCACTTGTGCTAATAAGCAGTATTGTTTCTGCCCTGTCAATGCCAGGCCAAAGTCGTGATGCTCTCAGTCAGAGCTGGTACTGCACTGTGGCAATGAGCTCTGGCTTCTGTCTTTCACATTGCATAAGAAAGGAATCTATCATGAAGAGAAAATGGAAATTACAAAATGCCTATTCATAACTTTGCCCTGGTTTTGTTTTTGTTTTTTGTTTCCTGCTTTAAATTACTGCATCCACAAGCCATTTCAAAATTAGTTTCTCAGAAAATGAGCTCTCATCTTTCATAGTAAAGGAAAGCAATGACGGCCTTGTTATCCAGAGAGCCAAGGAATAACAGACTGAATAAATATTTCCCCTCAGATGATGGGGCAGGGAGGGGGAAACTGGCTGCATAAAGCTCTTTCCTTGTATCTCCTTTAGTTTCATGTGAAATTTTGGCTGAGAAGGACCCTGATTCCTTCTACTTAGGAAACAAAATGAAAGGAATGGAGGACTATGGGGATGAGGCAGTAATACCTCTCCCACTGGCTTTATGCTTGTGCAGTGAAGGAGTACTAATAAGGAAAAATTGTGTCTAGAGGAATTAGAATAGCCTGTTGCAAGCTGAAACTAGGTTGTTAAAATTATGTTCTGAAAAGCAATCTTATTTGTGTGATCTTATATGATATTCTAATTTTGTGGTTATTGCTGTAGTAATTTCAGGCAACATATACTTGTATGTATATTTGTAGATTTTAAAAATACTTCAGAGATTTTAACAGTTGACTATTTTTGTGAGATGCAGTTTTGAAAGCTGGCCTATGATACAGATATGTGACTGAAAGTTTGGGGGTTTTTTCTGATACTGCAGAGAAGAGGAAAAAACTTAATTCACAGTGCTTTAGTACTGCAGTACTAAAAGAAGTGGAGTCATTTTTATTTGTACATAAAATCAGAGGATATCAACTTGAACGCTTTACATAGATGTATCTCTATATGTATGTTTAACAACTTTCCTATAAAACCAAAGAAAAAGCCAGTATCCAAAACATTTACTTTCAGTTTTAGGCTACCTCAGGGCTTCATTTGCTGAAACATTACAATTGTATTTTAGTTGGATCTGTTGGGTCTGAACACAGAGATGTGTTCAGCAGGTTTTACTTCATATGCCTGGTTCTTTAGGTATTAATAGCATTTTCCAGAAAGATATTTAAATTTTCTTTTACGCAGAGCTTGGTGAATAATTTAATACCAATTTACTACAGTGTTGCTGTCTGTGATGGCTGGTGAGTGATGCACCAGCTGTGCACTCAGGAAACCTGAAAAATCTCTATGTGTTCTGAGAAATGAGGGATGAATTCTGTTTGTTTGCTTATGAAAGAACAACTTCATGGTAAAAGATAGTGGACATAAACCCCCTTAACTCTTGTATTCAGATAGTTAACTACAATTAGAAAAGAACCCCAAAACACTACTAATGAAAGCCACAACAAAATTAACTTAATAAAAAACTAACGAGTACAGAGGAATTCCTGGCTTCCATTTCATAACTGCCTTGAAGATCATATTTCCTCAGGGATAAGGTACATAAACTGCAGTGTTCATTAATCTTTACAAAGTGTTAAGAAAAGCAGGAGGAAACAAAAGAAAGGCTGAAATGTTTTTACAGTGCCTGAAAGAAAACAGAGGCTAGATGGAGTTAAGAGGAATAAAAGATATTTATTGAGGCCTTCAAAGGCCACACCTGGGCAGCCCCAGAGCTACACTCGGGCTCTGCCTGGATGGCTCCTAGGTGGAGGCAAAGGAGGGCCCAGTCCTGAGATCTCACATTTTATGTGTTTGGGTCCATTTGCACACAGAGTCCCACTTGCCTGCCCTCCTCCTTCCAGGTTGTTTATACTTTGTGCCTGAAGTTTGAAGAAAATGTCCTTGAGTCCCCAACTGGAACAGGATTGCTGTGCCTTCATCACTCTGTGCAAAGATCCCAATAACCCTGAATAAAAAGGCACACACCAACGCAGAGCAGAGAACCCAAAAACTTAAGGCATCACTTTATTAAATACTTAGGAAGCTGCACTGAGTCCCATTGTCCACAATAATGAAAAAGAGATTCTGCTCCTTTCTGCATACAAGGTGGTGAAATAGAATTTACCTTGTTTTGTAACATCAGCTTCTAAGGGTAAAGGGTTAGCAAAAGACAAGATGCGAGGATGATTTCAAAGGAAGTATCGATCTTTTATTTATTAAAAAGTGGAATATTTGCAATTAATCTAAATTGCTAGTGTTCTTTCTGAGATTGTAGCTGTGTCTGTATGCAGGAGATGCAAAGTTGAAAGCAAATAGTTTTTCCAAGGCTTTTCCCTTTTTGAATTTTTGAGTTTCTGGCAGATGTGCCTTCCTCAGGACTAGAGTTGAATAATAGCACTTACAAATCTACCAGTCCCCATTCAGTCCTCGGTTAGCTTGGAAGCCATAGCCCTTTATAAAATGTGCGAACTCTGAATTGCAAAAATGTTTGGGGACTAAGTGTAGCTTAGCAGTTGAGTGCACCAACCTGCCTTAAGCTCATTAATTCTATCTTAAATTGTAGAGGAGAAGGCTTTTGCTTGTCTGGATATTCATAATGCATAAATGGCTCTGCAATGGATCAGTTCAATGAACAGAAAAGCAGTGTTTGATGTGGGTCTCTCTCCTTTTTAATTTTTATTTCCTTATCTCTGTAAGGTATCTTGGGGTAGGGAGAAGTAATTTTCTAATGATAAATTGTGTCTTCATGTTAGTAACAGAAAAACAACCATACATTCTTCTTGTGTGTTACAGATAGACAAGCTGTGACAGGAGCAAAGGGAATTCTTTCATCTGAGTGCTGGTAAGACTTTCAGCTATGGGGCTGCTAATTTCAGTACTGCACTTCAAGGAAGACCATGGACCAGAGACATCAGGGGAGATGCAGATATAATGTCAGGTTTTATAATCAGATTTGAAAGTTTAAAAGAAGAATACTAAACCTAATAAAGAAGGTCGAGAACCTTCAGAATGTTTGCTGGGGCAGTGATCCATGAGGTTATAGCAGCAAGTCTGGCCAAGGGTCCATGCACTTGCATAGATTGTAGCAATTAGTACCATGGTTGTGAAGTTTTTGGTCTCAGGACTAGGCTGTGCTGTCCTTTGGAAGGGCTTGTGCCACTTTGTTATCCACAGTGTGGTTTGGACTGCCTGTCCCAGATGTGAATGGAGTTTTCTGTCTACAGGGACAATCTATCAGAGAGGGAAGGGGGTTATCCATCACACATGGTTTAACAAAACAGGTAGAAATGCGTGTGTCAAATGTCTCAATGTCTTATGTGTTTTGAGATGTGAGATGGACCAGATGATTTCTCAGGATACTGTGTAGCTTTTCTATTATTTATAAATGATGGATATTTTTTCACAGTCCTTTAAGCCTATGGTTGTTCCTATTTACAACAGTGTTGAGGTCTTGGTAATGCTGATTTGCATTTTCTCTCATGGACTGTCTTGTATGGTTCAGATTTTATGTCTGAAAATATCTTTATAAGAAACTTAGTGACTGCCAGTGGTGGTTTAAAAGAAAAGAGCGAGCCTACAGAAGGGAAGAACATGAAAAAACCCCAACTCAGTATTTGGAGTAGTGCTTACGGATCTACTGGTGGATTTTTATATATTTCAGAGTGATTACATCAAAACTTCTGGGGTTTATTTTTAATCATGCATTTTTTTTTATTTCTTCACAAAAACATTAGTAGCATTCTTCTTTGCTCTTTCTTTGTACTCGCCTCTTAGCTTGGCAGGTTGGCTTTTTTCACTAATTGGCAGAAAGAGAATAAAGTGAAAAGATAACCAAAGAGGAGGTGAAGAAAGGTAAGATAAAAGAGAGATCGTGCAAATGTGAATTAAAAGAAACAAAGTAATTGTCCATCTAGTAAAAATAAAGGCACTCAGAAGAAATGTGACAAGCAGCAGAGAACAAAGACATATTATCAAACAGAGACGCAGTCTGTAATTCTCGGGTGATTCCACACCCTTCCATTCTTTTCATGCGGTGACAGAGAAGCAATATAGGCTTTTAAATAAAAAGTGCACCTCTCATAGAGTCCCTGCACTTTTATCTGAAAAGTAAAAATGTACAAAAATCTTCCAGTCCCCCTAAGAAGGTACATAACTGCTTTGCCTTTGGAGCATATCTGGGGTGAAACTATTTGATAGCCCTTGTTCTGTGCAAAATAGTGTGGGCTGGCAGTGCTGGTGGGGATGGCAGATTCTGAAGATTTGCCCCAAAAATCTTCCATGAATCCCATCTTCCCATGGCTGGGGAGATTCCAGCAGTAGCTAGATTCTGCCTGCATGGTCAGGGCACCTCCTCTCCTGTGTCTGGTTGTGGGCATTCCTTCCTCTGGGACCCAGTTTCCTGGGGATAACATATCCTGAGATCAAGGCTGGTGTGCTGATCTTTCTGGTTAACTATCTAGAGGGTACAAACAAGTGAATTTCTTCTCTGGTGCAGTCCCCCTTCTATCTGCCCTAGACAGGTGGGGTTGTGGGGTTTTTGGGTTTTTTTTGTGTAGGACAGTAATTTTTTTGTTATATTCTTGGCGGCTAACAATGCAAAGATCTGTTTGCCTTGCTCTTCTGAAAGAATTCATTAGAATTTTTGTAGTAAGAAATTCAGTAGTTTCCGTTTGCAGTTGCATAAGTTAAGCCTCCTTTCAGCCTGATAATTTAGAAAGTGAAGAAATTTTTAATTCTCTTCAAATAGCTTTGGACAAGCAACCAGATAAAACCCAACCCCATCCCTTTACACAAGCAGAGTCCTTACAGTGAAGAAGTAGAATTTTATTTCTACACTGTGCCATTATTATTTAAATTTGTGAGCAATCCATTCAGCCTGAGTAGTTTTGACACAATTGCAAGTGTAAACAAGATATAAAAGGAATATAAGGGCTGCCAGCTTACTCAGAGGGCAGTTGTTACAGCTCTTGTGGTGACATCTTGCTAGGACTGCCATCTGCTCAACAGAAGAGCACAGCTCTCAGGCTGGTCTTTCAGAAGATGTCCTTCTTGAAAGCAAAACACAAAATACAGAGATATTTTTCCCCCATTGCCTTCATTGTGTCAGTATTATGATATGTAACTGTATTGCAATATAATAATACAGTAGCAGTCATACAGGAACATACAGATTCTTTTATACAGCATTACTGCTATCTCTGTTGCCTTCTTCTTCTCTTTAGTTTCCCCTCTCTTTTCCACACTTCTCATAACAGCTGGATAAGCAAAAATTAGGTAAAATTTTACTCTTTTCCGTCTAATTTCATCCCCTGGTGGCCCACATCTGTTTTCTCTTAGGCCACATCTAATAGTGGGATCTCAAGAGTGCATTGTTTCAGTGAGATGTGTGCAACACTTGGTATGTGTGTTTTAAATAATACATCTGCTGGGAGCATAGCCTGTCTCTGAAGCTGAGGTGGAAAGTGATTCTGGTTTTGCACACAGCTGGAAGAGCTAAGTCTCACTTTCAGCTGCTGGATCTTGATTTGAAACTAATTCCACTCTCTTTCTTATGAAAATGAAAGAAAAAAGCAAAGTCCCCAAACTAAACAAAGTTGTAATCCCTGCCCTCAACTTGTGCAGAAACAATTGGATTGAGGCAGTTCCAGGCATGCACATATTATTATAATAGTGTTGATTCTTCTTTGATTTTTGAAGCAAAAAAAAAAGTATTTAGGAATTGCAATTTTTTTCTTCAGGCGTTAATATTTTTCCTAATTTTCTCCATTCATATATGAAATTAGTACATTTCTCTTCACACACTGCTAGTCCATGTAGCTTGTGCCCAGTTAAGATGGCTCTGGGTTGTATAACTTACAGTAATATTTTTTTTCATGAATGAAGCAGACTTTTGTGCTAACATATGAGTCCTTTAATTCCAAAGTATTTCTGCTTTACAAGAGTCAGTGAAATGCTTTTTTTCTTAGCTAGAATGTTCCTAAGTTCTCCAGTCATTGGTAAGAAAAGGGAACAATCTCTTGGAGGGGAGCTAAAATGAGTCAAGCACTTGAAAGAGTTGTGATTTACTGCTCTAATGTCATTCTTATCCATTTCCACCTTGAAATTTTTGTCTTAAATATAGGTCTTCATAAAGCTAATAGCTTGCAACTACTGCTGCAGCAGCTTTATTTGCCTGCAAGTATATTTAGGGCTAAAATTTGACACAGCTGATATACATCCAGTTAAAACACTATATAGAAGTTAGCTTGCCCTGTTGAAGTCTTTCCTGTAATGAAGCATTTGACAGGAGCTCCAAAGGAGTTGCACATGCAAGTATGAAGAAGTTTAGAAAAGGAACTGAAATGAATTAACTACCTAAATTTCCTTACAGAGGAATGAAATTTTAACCTTTCATTAGGTGCACAGAATTTGCCATATCTCCCTAGCCACTAGCTTTGTGAATAAAGATATATTTTGAGAAAGACCTTTTAAAAAAACTTTTATATTTCTCTGAGAATACCAAAGCTAAATTAGCAGCCTAAATCTTGGACTTGTGAAATAAAATTTAGTCTTGAGTGACTGTCTTTATGAAGTAGACTGTATTATTTGAATATGTCCAAAATACCTGGACTTGCATTTAAAGTGCTCTGCTGTCAAAAACTAGTTATGATTGCAATAAAAACAGGGAAAATATGGAAAATAATTTTCTTTTAAAAAAGCATTAATAATATTTTCCTAACTGTAGTACCATCTTATGAAATTTTAAATATAGATTAATTAGTACAAATATAAAGACAAAAGCAAGAGGAAACAATCAACATGAAGAAATGTATGTCTGTGCCCTGTGCTAGTAATAAAAATAATTTTGAGTGTAACATTGCATTTTATGTGCCATCTGAACCATCTCACTGTATTTATATGCCTGTAATTTAGCTTAACTTGTATTTTCTGCATTCATTAATATGAAAAGAACCCAGTGAATGAGTACCTATTATATGTGAGATCTATGGCCTGGGGACAATTTTATTTTACTCATAAATTTTAATATCTATACTCTACTACAGTAAAAATAATGAGCCTGTAGTGGTTTTGTCCATCATTACAGAGAAATTTTCAAAAGCTTTAAAAAGGAATTGTCACTGATTGGAATTGACCCACGAATCTGAAATTAGGCTTTTCTCTTTTTCCCCTCCCCCATTTTGTCAAATGCAAAACAGCCTTTGGCCAGTGTCAGCTTTTATCTGGCTTATATCTGAAAAATGCTTTTGCTTTTTTCCATTATACATAATTTCTGAGTAGTTTGTTATAAAAAGGGCTGCACTATTTTTTTCCCCTTGAGCAGAAAAAGTATGGTTTTGATTTTGCTCTTAAATGAAATATTGGATTTTTTATTTTTGATAATGTATTCCATTAAAAATCATATTCTTAGAATCATTAACAATTAGAGTAATTCTTGATGGATTTTGGTGCAATTTTTTTTTTTGCCAAACCACCACAGACATATTTAAAAATCTAAATCATAGTTTTCTAGTAACCACTATGTGTAGAAGATAATTATGGTTTTAAAGGTGTATCCACATATATCCATGTATGTGAGGCATGGGAGTTTACAATCACAAGAACTCAGTAGTTCAGGCTCTGTTGAGTCTGCAGATTCATCTGCTGGTGGTTTGGGAATGTAAAACACCAGATAAACACAGGCAGGGTGAGCTGCCTCCCCAAGGGGGAGGTGTGTGCTGGACTGGATGAAACCAATCCGTGAGATCACTTATCAGCAAAAATACTGTTTATATCAATGCTGAAAATGTGGCTCTCTAGTTTTAAAACTCTTTTAATGTTCTATTTCATGTTTTTAGAAAAATTTCAGGCTCAGGCTCTAATGAACGTAATGCTTAGGATGTGGATGCAAATATTTAATTGCACAAGTCATTAATTTTTGTACTTGTACTTCAAACAATGTATTTAAAAAAAGAGGGTTTGATCATAGAGGGTAGATCAGGAAGAGTGCTTTCAGACTTTTTCAAAATTAAATGTGAAGTTTCTTATAAATGACATAGACTAAATCCCTACATTACAGGTTATGTAAGTTTACCTTGCAGAAGGATTATATTTAACCTGCTAAAAAAAGCTCCCCTAATGATTCACAAATCTTGATTTACTATTTTATATGGACTTGCAAGATTAATGTTGCCTTCCAACCTAAATTTTGATCTCTAGAATTATATATGATTCTGGTTTTTTGTTGTATTGAAGTCAAGGTATTAATTCTTTCTGCCATGTCATGAGACATCTGTCTGAGAGGCTGATAATCCAAAAATCACATAAAGCTCTGTCACTGCTTCTCAAATATTTTTGTCCTTTAAGTTTGGCCCTGTCTTCTTTCTTCCTAGTCTGCTTTTTAAAGTTGTTGCAATGCTTTCTGTCCAGCAGTTCTTGAGCAACATAGGAAACTCAAAGAGGAAGGGTAAAGAAACTTCAGGCTGGTTCCTGCTGAGACCATGCCCACATACACACTCACTTCCCGGGCTTCCTCAGGCAATTATCCTTCACTGCAACCAGTTATTTTCTAAGAATATAATATATTTCCACTCAAACTTCCTTTTTCATTCGAATCATGACAGATTTTTTAATCTCACTGTACCTGCTCCAACCTTGCTGTTATCACTTCTGATTCCCGAATTCACAATCACGGTTGAACTCTGTCCCCCAGATGCTCCCACCCGTGCAGGCTCTCAAGTGCCAGAGTTTTCCTCTCGTGTTTCCCAGGGCCAGACCCCTTTCACATGGGAAGCAGTCTTGCACCAGTGGGCAGGCAGGGGCTGGGGGCTGGCACAGGAACACTTTACCGTGTCACACTTTAAAAGTTTGCTCCTAAGCCTTGTATTTGACACAAAGACATTGTTCTGACAGTGTCTCAGATTTTGATGTGTCTGCACTTCCCTAACCCATCTGTGCAGCACTTCTCACCCTAATTTGACATGTTCCTTCCTGGTCACCTACTGCTGCTGCTTTTTGTCACCACTCACAGGACCAGCAGCTGCTGATGCTCTATGTTGGTAGTTTTTGTCAAGGTCACTTTCTGTGCACATTCCTGCATCTGCTCTGGCAGCGCTCCCCGTTTGCTGCTCAGACACCTCTTTCCTGTCTTGCTTCATCAACAGTTTCTTTTCTGTGGAAAGAAAATAATGATCAGAATTCTGGCATAGCAAGTGTTGGATCTAACTCTGTAAGCAACAGTCAGGATTGAAAAAACCCCAATTATCTCTTTATGAGTGACAAGAGCCGCTGGTTTAACATTTGTAATTATTCATTTTAATAACTAAGATGATTAGTTAATGCTATGTGGGTTACATTGTGCAGTATATTACATGAAATTGCAAAAAATCCATAACTGACATATGATCCCTAAATGATACTAAGTTATTCTCTTTGCAAACCCTTCCCTCCCCAGACTATCCAATTTTTACTAAAACATCACTGCAGTTTTCCTAGTTCTCATTTCCCACTAGAAAGCAGCTCGTGATTCTGATTTTGCTTTGTTTTCTTCAGATGCCTGTTTTTGAAGGGAATTTTAATTTCGGTCTAATTCTTAAACTTTATTATATATTGCAGTCAATAATTTGAAGTTTGAGGTTTAAATTGATAGTCAGTATTTTTTAAGTTCTTTCATCTCTGAACTTTCACTTTTAATAAAACTTGCCAGTGGAGATACTTCAATTTAAAATAAACCCCCCTCAATTACGTAAGAAAACTGAAAAATATTATTGAACTCTGTCAAAACATGAACTTAAATTTTGTCTTTTTAATTGATGTTTTTGTTTGTTGTTTTCCTTACTTAGGAACAGTGAACTTTATATTTTATTACAGAGTGAAACTAAAACATTGAAAATTTTTATTTCTAAAGCCTGAGCTCAAACCTATCAAAAATATTACAACTTTTATGAAACATTCTGAATATTAAAAGGATTTTTTTTTATAAACTCCTTGAGTGATTGTTTCAACAAATAATATTAATAGTAAAAAAGCTACTAATTCTCAGCTGAGGTTCACAGGGGTACTTTTTAAGGTGAGCCTTTCTTCCAGCTAAAGATTCCTAGCTGGCCATTTAGTGGGTGCAGTGATGCTTAAGGGACATTGATTTATGCAGGTTCATCGCTGAGGGTGGCAAAACCCCAACCCAAAACAAACCAGGAAGAAGCCAGCCCCTCTGCTGGCTGAAGGTGAGCAGTAACAAATGCATTTGTGTTTTGGGTTGGAACAGTGCAGACCACTGGAGCAGTGTTAGGCAGTTCAGAGGCCCCAGCAGCAGCTGTGCTGTTTGTAAATGTGCACTATATTCTCTCCAGAGCAATCTGGTATTTCTTACAACTGCTGGAGATATTGTAAATTTTGTCTCTCATGTCCTGTGAAAAATCTCTAAACCAGGTATTACAAAAGCTGTAGATGGATGTCAATAAACAGCATTATTGTAAAGAATCTTTGTTAAAGGTGTTATTTCTGTTTTCATACTGCAATACAGCTCCTGGTTGCAATATTAGTTCCTAGGGAAAGTCTTGTGATAGGTGGTACTGCACAGAAGGATACAGGGGAGCTAAGCTGAGGAAGAATTCAATCAAATTTTTCTTTTAACCCTGCTACCCATGATTAAGATAAAGAGAATGTGGCCAGGCACTGCTACTTTCTGATGCCCTGCACATATTTGGGGAAATAAACAATTTGGGAGAAAAAAACAGGGACTGTATTTGTGCAGCATTTGGCAGAATAATTGATAGCTCAAGAAATAATATTCTTCCTCTCACCATGTGTTCCTCCTCTCTGCCTCCTTAAGGAAAGGGAAATGCTGGACTGGATTTTGAAGTTTGTGACCAGTGGCTTGGAGAGGGAGCACTGTACATTTTGGGGTCGGAGTCTGTGCTCCCTTGGCTCAGGGGTGATGGAAGGACTGCCAGGCAAGTCCCAGCCTGGGGATAATTCCCTGGCAGGCCCTGGGACATACTAATTTCCATAGTTTGATTGCAGATCTTCACTTTGATGTAGTGGGTTTTCTGGTTTGCTAATTTGTAGCCAAGTACAATAAAGTGATGTTGGGCAGAAAAGGAGTTTTAATGAGGCTGCACACAGTCTTGGCCATAAATTTGATTATTGATTTTAATAAAGTATGAGATAAGTACTACTAAACATTAAAATATTTTGTTTTAAATAGCCATTTAATTTCCAAAAGAAAGTTCAATAGGTCAAATGCTCAGTAACAGAAAAACTTGTAACATTTATAACACACTGATCTTTCTCTTTGCTGCTGTTGGCTACAGACACAGTTGAGTGATCACTGTGCTCTTTTGAGAGGATTTAAATGTTACATTTGAATTATGTTGCATAACCTTCAATGAAAAACTGCAATGAAAGTCAATGTTTTTATAGGCTGAGTATTTTCCCCTAATGACTCCTTTTACAGAGAACTTGGCTTCTTTCTGGCAAGGGTGTGCCATGCTGCTGCCATTCATGCTCTTGGAATGGAGTTTTTATGTTAAATTAACAAAAGCTGTGGGAATTAACTATTTCTTTGCATTAGGGCAAGGGTTTCTCTCTTGACACTGTAATTTTGCCCCAGCTAGTTCCACCAGCCTTCAAGAATATTTGTTCTTCTCTGGCTTCCCTCCTAAGGGCAATTCTGCCAGTGAAGTTATTGCAATTCTAGATGATATTTCAGGTGCATTTATATCTATAAATTGTACAAAAGACATAAGTTGTCAGATTCTTCTTGTGGACTATTGTAATGGTTTTATATTCTTTTATCTTCGAGTGTAAAAACTTTGTTTCCCCTCTTATTTCATTTTATTATGCTGCTGGCAGACACACCACCATGCATTCTAAACAGCCCTCTAAGATCAGGAAGAATGCTCCAATACACCCAAAGTGGATCAATGTAAGCTTTTAGTGGCTCTGTACAAACCAGATATTTGGAAGTTACAGCTCCCACTTCTACTCAGTCCCCAAAAGTTTGTAGTAAATTAGGTTTTTGTCTTTCAGGTTAATATGAGTTATGCTCACCCAAAATAGGTAAAAGACTATTAGAAAGGTAAAGGTCCAAATTAGCCGAGCTGTTTTTCTGCTGTGGGTTTAGTGCTGTTTGAAGCTTCCAAAGAGCATTATTAAAAGCACCTTGGAGTTGCTCTCAGGCAGGTAAGTTACCTTCCATTGCAAACACTTTTGTAACTGAGCCTGTGCAGGTACAAGGACTTTAATGACTGTACAAGACCTTTACCTTGATTTAAATACTTTTGCTTCATGCAGCCTGAATCATACACCTGCCCTAGTCCTTTACAACTGCTGTAATAAAAATCTCTATAGTAATTTTATAGTTTTAATGGTTTGTTTTTACTTTTTCCCTTCTTTAACTTTTTCATGTACTTTTTTATAGGGTCTCCTTTCCCTGGATTCTGGTATTTTAGTACACTTTTCATAAGGTACACATAAGACTATTTATCTTCCTGGGTCTTCAGTATAAACAAGCAGCAGCAGATTGGATTAATTCCATCCTTTTTAATTTCATCAGCTCTGAAAATTAACTCATAGTTCAGAAAGTTTTTTTCCCTTTCTAATGCACAATTTTCAAATATTTTTAAAATGTGCTGTTCCAGTGTCAAGCACAAAATATCATCTTTGAAATTTTTGGGGAAAGAAGAAGGATGATTACTCATTTATCCATCCTCTAGGGAATATTAAACACCTTGCTGGTTACTGTGGAAGGTGATCTCAACCCAGATCACTTTGTCAGATGAGTTTTCAAGTAGCTACAGTCTGGAATTGGAAAGTTGGTCATGTCAACATCACAGATGTACCTGACCAGCTTAGTAAGTTAATTCATTCCCATTGAAAGCAAAGGCTGAATTGCCTGTTTCGTGCTGCCTCTGGAAGACTGCAATCACTCAGCTCCTCATGAATTTTCTGGCTGCAAAGTAATTCTCACCCTCCCTCCCTTCTCATAGTGTAATGTAGCAAAATAAACATTTAAGAGAGTGATTTCTGAGACTTCTCCTGTGATTAAAGTATTTAATTGATAAGTTGATACCAAGACACACAAGGTCTCTGAAATTATGGAGTATGTCAACAGCACAAGCTGATTATATTGTAAAGGGAAAAACCCCAACCGGAGCCCTGCAGTGGGAGCTGTGAGTAGCTGAGGGTTTCTATGAATAAATGGGGTTACTACGAGGGAGTTAAAGGCAAAATTCATCTACACAAGAAGCTATAGGGGTGCACAGTAAGGATGAGATGAATCTTTGCACTTTCAGATTTAGAGAAAAGGGATAAAAGTGTGAAGTAAGAGGCCTGAAGGTAACATTCCATTACCTGCAGGAAATCCTATTGGTTAGTCCTGATGGATTGAACTGGCCTGGGATGTTCCTGCAGTGCATCTCAGGCTTCTTTTCTGCCCACACATCCCACCTCTGCCAAGGTAAATATCTTTTGTACAAGGTGAGATAAACGTGCCCTGATCGAGTGGGTGTAATTGAAACGGATCCCAAAATGATTTGAATACAAAAATTAACAAGTAGAATTGTAATTTATTTTTTTGTACTGTTTAACTCATTTCTTGAGATCAATTATCTGTCCCTTTCCAAAACAAAAAAGAACTACCAAACCTGTAGTATTTTTCTCTGTGGGTCTGCAGGTACTTGTGCTGGTGCACAGGGTGAATGACAAACCACAGGCTTTTTATTGAGCTGGCTGGTCACATCTCTCCACTGTTCTTAACTTTACTCAAACACAAGTAACTTGTTGCAAAGGCATTATTGTTTCTTGCACAAGTTGCTCTAATTTGAACCAATTAAAATATAATTACACTATTTTATGCTTAATTAGCCTCTCAAGTAGCTTCTTCAGGCTGAAGTTATTCCCTTGGCTCTGTATTTTGAGATCTCTCTTGTCTCCAATGGAAGACTCAGGTTAAATAAGAGGGCCTCTAAATTCAAGAAGTGCTGATACTTTTAAGTTCATTAAATTACTCTTCAGTAACTCTGCTATTCCATAGTTCATTTCTTTCAGAACACTGGAACAAGAACCATATGGTGGCCATTCACTGCACTTGCATTTCTCAGGTTGCTCCATTATTTCCTTCACAAAGTGTTCCATCTCTCTTAAGTCCACACTGTGAATTCCTATAAGAAATGCCCTTGGAATAGAAATTTCCTCATTATCCCTTATGATAAAGGCTTGTGCCAAGAAAATAATTTACCTTCACTGCTGTCTTGTCATTATTTTTAATTCCTTACATATCCCATATCCAGAAAGGGCTTGGAATTGCTCACATATTCACCTTGATATTAAAGCACTTAGATATTTCCATGCATACAGAAACTCAAACCCATAATATGATGCTGACTTTTCAAATATTAATAGTTGTGAGCTAACCATAGACTGCTCTTGTATTTTGAAAGGTAGTTTTTTCTACCTTTCAAAAAGAATTTGGAAAAAAGGAAATAATTGAAAAAGAACTTTGACTATTAAAAATGAGGGGAAAAGAACAAAACACATGCCTAGGAAATACTGGGGTTTAAGCAGTTTTTATCCTCATTCCAGAGGAATTACATCTACAATTCATTCGTTCCAGTACCATCAGTCATACAACTTTTGTGTAGCTTTGATGTTAGGTACAGGTGTAACCTGTGAATTCATTTACTAGTAAGATAGTTTTCTTTGATGTTTACTCATGAAAATGGCAAACTTCATCCTCATGTTAGTAATTTACTCACAAAGGGCTTATTAACACAATCTATATTGACTCCAGCATGGTTTATCAACTGGAAGATTTTGAATTTCTTTTTTTATGTCAGGTAAAATCAGACATTTGATGAGCTTTGGACTTGAGTAAGTGATCATGTGCATAAAGAAAAAGAATTCTCCTGTTATCCTAATGAATAATGAGTAGATATTTAATATAATTTTCAGTATCTATTGCTGCCATTGTAGTACTTCTGTGGGGACCCAACAGTGAGTAAAACAATTCCTGGTGGTATATTAATATTAAAGAGCCTTGCTGTCTGTAGTGTGGCAAGCTGAGAAAGGGGCTAAAAATCTGCAACTGTTATGTAATGTTTCTCTTAGCTAATATCTCACCTTTCTGTCCATCTTTTTAGGGTGCAGGGCTGGCTGGTGCCTGGCTCTATTTTTGCCTTGTGTTGTTTAGGAGTGGCATTTACAGCCATGAAGATTACTTTAGCTTTAGGGCTAGGATTTCCTGGTTTTCCCCTGAAATTACACATAGAACAAACCAGGCAACAACCTAAACTTTTACACTTCAAAGTATAAGCAAAAGTTATTTAATTAAAAATAAAAGAAAAAAATAAAAGAAGACTGTAGCAATAATGATTTTTATTTAAGACAGGTATGCAGTGGAATATTTTATATTCTTTGGCAAAGACCTGTTCGAGTAGATTGTCCTTAATGTTTAGAAAGAGAGGACAGAAACCTTCACTTTCCAATGATCAATGCATATATCAAGTATTAGTATTAAAATGAGATATTTGAACTTCTGGAGAGCTCACATCATGTAAAGGAAAAAAGATTTTCACTCTCTCATTGGGTGTGTTGTATCAGTGGCAAAATGAATTACCATCCTTATGATCAACTGAATTGGAGATTTAAATGTACTCACTTGAATAGGGGCCTGAGGTTCACCCAGATGGGCTGACACATAAAGTAGCAGGAAATTACACCAATTCAAGACTTTCCATGGTCTAATTCCATCTGCTGTACATTATTTAGTGTTACAAATCTCAGATTCTTGACAGAATAATGTTTTCTGAACCAGGTTTTT
>VWYI01028366.1:311514-567039 GCA_013399455.1 Anthoscopus minutus
AAAATGCAATTCATGACAGTTTTTGTTTTCACAGTCTTCTTGCTATCTTTAATATTATTGATCACAGATCTGTAAAAAATGTTTCACTTCACCCTGGGACATGTTACAATGTGGACATAACCAGTGGGATCTACAAACTGCTTAAGGATCTCTGCCAGAAATGTATTGGATGTTAGATGACATTAAGTCACAATGGGATGCAAATTAGTTTTCTCCTCTCTAGTGGTTTACAAGGCTTTCATCATTTGCGAGTTATGAAAATTAAGTTTCATTCAGGGTCACAGAAACTGCATGTTAATTTATTAGCAACAAGCCCCATGTCAAGGGCAATGTGCAGCTGAAACAATTTTTTGTTTTATCAGAAATTCATGCTTAGGAGTTATACATTATTTCAGTCAATTATGACTTCTGAATGAAAGTCCCTTTCTTTGATGGCTGTTTAGGTAATATTTCTTTTTGTGTAATACCTGCTAAAGTACAAAAATGATCTTGAATGAACTACACAAGTAGGTCTAACAGCCTAGTAAAACCAAGGCTCTTAGATTCTCAGTGTCTCAAACAGAGGCATTCATTTAGTTGTGGGAGAAATGGCTCCTAGAGGTTTTAGCACAGCAGTGCTGGTAGAATTTGTTTGCTGAAATCACAGGTGTGTGGTCTTGGGAAACCCAGAGACTCATGAGCATGTGGAAAGCACTTGAGACTCAGCACCTCAAACATCCACAACTGAAATGAAGCTCTTCATTCTTCAAGCATCTTCTGTGGTGCTAGGGAAGAGGGATGTTGGGACAAACTGGACAGCATCACTGCCCCTCCAATAGCTAATGCTTAGAGCACAAAACTCAGCATGCAAAAAAGGCAGCGTCAGAAATAGGGTGCTGGAACCTCACTCTGTTGTCTCCTTCACATGCAACAGCACAGTTTGTGACAGCAGGGTTGTTATCTAAGGTGTTCTTATTTTTTTGGTGCAAAAATTATAAATAATCATTTAAATAAAAAAGAATTTTAAATCTATTTTGAATATTTTTATTTGATCAAGTTTTGATATATAATACGTGTCACGTGCTATTTTCAGTGTACACTGAGTTGCAATACAGATTTGTTGAAAGTTTTTTACTTAAATTCTTTTATGCAATTCTCTTCATGCCAAACACCACTGCTGTTGAAGGCTAACATCGCTTTTTACCTCAGAGCATTTCTTATGCTGATGTAATATTGTTGGAATCATGCATCTGCCTAAGTGAACATTGAGGCAGCAGTATTTAATAATAAAACAGTGTATTGAACAAGGAAAAGCCACTTAAAGAAAAATAAAATAGGACAAATTGCCTAAATCAAGGCTCATAATTTAACTTGTTGCAAAAAGGGCTAGAGCATTAGTCAAATTTATGTTAATAAAAGGCAAAAATCAGCACTACATTAGAATTATCCAAACAGCCGTTTTGGGGGCTGCTGCTTGGTTTTCTTTGTACTCTGAAAAGCCACTTAGTACTATGGAACCTGAGAAAACTCAGAAAAGATATATCTGGAGAGGAACTTGTCACACACAAATACATGAAATCTTTGTAGTCAAAATCAAAGAAACCAGTATTTTATTAAAGTGATCTGCATCTGTGGGTAACTATGGGAGAATTATTTAATGTCTTATCTGAAGGTTCTCTGTTTATACAGTGAAGTATTTATAAAACACTGAACACTGACAAAAAGGATATGACAACTGGTGGTGTTATTCTCTTGTGCTACATAATCTCTATCATGATGACAAAATGTCATGTACCTCTCTAAATTGTGTATTTAGGCTTCTAGGACTTACAATCCTCCATTTTTGATGGGCTTTGGCTTGTTGGGAGCTTTTATTTTATTTTCTCTTTGTTTATTTGTATTGGTTGTTTTTTTCCCCTCATAATTTGAGGAAAGCATAAAACATGAGTGGATAAAAAATTACAATGGATTCCCTGTCTCTTCTGAAAAGTTTTTCTTCTACAGATTCCATCTTGGCTAGATTAGCTCCCACTTGATTAGGTTTAACACAGGAATTAGCACATAAAGCCTTTTTGATATAGGTCACAGAAATCAATGCAGAAAACTGCAATAGATCAAGTGCATTCTCTGGGTAAAAATCCATATTCAAGAACTGCAATATATGCATTGATGAAAATGTGAAAGTCTTTTAAGTTGAAGTCTAAGAAACACTCTTGTCACCTCATGCTTATTTTACTGTCAGGGTGGAATCAGTGAGTGCATGAGGATGGAGGAGGGGAGTGAATTAAGGCTTTCTGTGAATTTGTAGTATTTGCAAGATTTGGAAGAGTTAATTTTAGGAGGTATTTCTCCAGACTAGAAAGGTAAACATCTCAGAAATCTCAGTGGAAGTGAAACTCCCTTGAGGGCACATCGGTGCCTGGGCAGTAAGCACATACAGAAGTTGGAGAGAACTGGGCTGTGGCCCTGGGCCAAGAGAAGTGGCACTAAGCAGCCTTTCCTACTGAACTTTTGGATTTCCATGCAGGACAGCCCTTTAATGGCCATGTCTCAGAGCCTGGGATGGGAGCTTTGTGCTGCCCAAGTCCCACAGTCTGCCTGCTTCTCTTCTACAAGAGGCTGCTGCCCTCTGCCTCTGGGAAGGAGCAGTCCCTCTTCCCTCCAAAAAAAAAAGGTGTACATTTTCCTTCTTTTGTCCTTTGTAAAGGAGAAAATCAGATCAGTAAGTATAGAAACAGACAGTCTGGTCTGACAAAAAGTGAAAATAAAATATAGTATCATGAATCAATAAATCAGGTACTCTATGAATAACATATACTAGAAACTAAGCTGAAATTTTACTATTCTGAAAGTCCATCTGGAAAATATTCTTTCTGTGTGGGGTGCTTAATCTCCATAAAGAATATCAAGTGTTTGACAGCATTTTCCACTGTAATAATCAACTGTTGGATCAATAAAGAGCACTGTACAGGTTCTAAAAAGAGAGTGACATATCTGTTAATATCTCTGAATTGACTCAATAACCTACTAAAAGATAAAAACACAAAGAAAACACAAGAGGATGGAAAAAAAAGAAAGACAGTACGATTTCTTTAAACCAAGTCGATATGCTTCATAAAACCATCAGGAAGCACAGAATGCAGATGGTCTCACCTGAGCAGGGAAAGTATCTCAGCTTTTGTTTGTGCAGTTGCAGCAAGTCCAGAGGAGATATTTTTCTGGCTGAAGTTACTTCAAGAGAAACTGGCTTTTCTCAATATTGTGGCGCTTTGGGAGGATTGATTTTTTCATGATCTCCATATAGCTTCATAACAGAGAATATCTGATAAGTAAATTTTTTAAAATTAAATTTGGCCTGAGTCCAAACGTTGGCTGCTGATCTAGCAGTGACACTGAACAAGGCACATTTCAGAGCTATTTTCTGCCCCCCATTTCACAACCTGGCATGGTGACTGAAATTTTTAACACTGATGTCTGACTAGTTTCTTGTGGTATGCCAGACATCTATTTTAAGCTTTTATGAATGATCTGTTGCTAATTATCTACACACTGAAAGCACAGTCTGGGTCTAAAGAGGCAGATGACCATTGCAACAGGCTGTGCTCACAAGACACCTTGAAGCTGGAGGAGGCAGCTATTAGCTTCTGCAACAGACAGCTTGAAAACTGCCACCAGATGAAAGATCAACAACAAAGAGGTTGTACAAGCCTGGAAAGGGTCAGTTTTCTGATGTGGTTCAGAGGCCCACAGTGAGCAAAGGTTTCCAGATTCAGATCCTCTTCTGTAAATGCAATGTGAGGGCAGAGGGTTGCAGAACTGCCAGCAGTGGCTGTGAGCTTTGTGGTTAGATTTAGAAAGATAAAGAGAGATCTAACAGATTCAGTTGGGAGAGAAGTTATGAATGGTTCTGGTCTAGACACCTTTCCTATGTCTGGTTTGCATATCTGTAAGCAAAAATTTTATTTCAGTCTGGCCTGAGTTCAAGTTGGTTTCAATGCAACTGGCTAAGACGTTGCAAGGGAAATCCATGCTTGCTGTTCCCTATATTTGGCTCCAGGGACTGCCAATAGCTGCCTTCACTGAGCTGTGCAGACTGCTCTGGGTATTTCTCTTGCAGGTGTATGAGTGGAGAAAATATTTTCCAGTGATCAGTGTTGACAAAACTTCCAATTATCATGGCTGCTGGAGCTCAGGAGGATGCCTTGTCATGATGATCAAGAGAGGAATTATGAAATCTTTGGAATTAGATTAATTAAAAAAATGTAAAAGTCTGGTAAGAAGAGGAGATGTTGAAGTTGTCTGTATATACTTCAAAAATAAACAACCAAGCCCATGATTGTCTTCCTGAAATAAAAATTTAAACTCAAGGAAGCTCACACTGAACTGAGAGTAAAGGCAGAGTAGTAGCTGTGCATGTGTTTGGATCCATGCTTAATATTCCAGATGTAAAACTGAGCTCTCTGCTTTGACTTTTAGACTATTATTTAAAGATGCTTCTGATAGCCTGGGATGTTTTGCAGCTGTGATTTGACGTTGGTTCCTTGGCATACATCCCTGTCTTTGAAATCAGTTTAAAGCCAACATAAATGGGTGGGATAGTCCTAAAACCATATTGTGCTGATAAAACCTCCCATACAGCTACATGGCATTCTACCTTGGAAACAGAAAATTCAAGTAGAAGTGAAATCAGGTGTAGCTGGATTCAGGTTAACATCACCATAGGTTGCTGTTACCCTTCTCAGTGCTTGGAGGCAGGAGATTTCAGGATGCTGGATTAAAAGCGGTTCGTTAGCTGCAAGATCCAAATTTTACAAGTGGAAAATGGAACTAATATTAGATCTGGCAGCTAAACTAAATCATTTAGGTTCTAGGTTATCAGCTCCAATGCTTTTATTAAGATTGATAACATGGGAGCACTGCACAGCTCTATTCAGTGGAGACTGGAAAAAGCCTGAAATCATTAGGATGCCCATAAATAACAACCTAGAACTGCCTGTGGTCAATTGTTTCTACAGACAACTTCAATAACTCTTTGAATCCAGCACTGAGGCTGCTGGGGTGATAATTGTGTTAATCAGGAGCATGTGATCATTTGGTTCTGCAGCAGGAGCTTGGATGTCAGTAATGACAAAGACAAACTGATCTCTCAGTAAGAGACCCTCTAGATCAGTGTCTTTTCAGTTCTTTTTAAAAAGCACAGAAGTGGGCTGCTGGAAATTAGATAGATGCAATAGATGCAGTTTCTGTGACTTGGTAGCTTGAGTTACAGCAGTCCTTTCTGGTTGTAACTCACATAAATATCTGTGGTTTGTTCGGGGTCTTTTCCCCACTGATATGTGCAGGGGAAGAATGGGGGGAGGTGGAAAGGAGAAATATTTAAAAAGTGGCAGAACATTTCAGTTCAATGTTTTTCAACTGAACCTTTTTTTCATTCTAAGTGAAAAGGTTTGTTTATAAGTAGAGAGAATGATTTGAAAAATTTTGCTTTGATTGGACCAAAAGGAATTCCCACTCCAGTATTTTCCACTTTGGACCTTTTCTAGAAGAAAATTCTCCACAAAATGATATGGGGCCTGACTACTGTCTCAGAATTTAACTAATACTGGCAAATTTGATAGATGTGACCAGATTTATGTGTTTATTGAGGCAAGCTTGACTGTAAATTCCTAGTGGCTAAAGAATAAAACCATCTGACACAGCAAACATCTGACATCTGGCACATTGTTAAAGCTACAAAATTGTTTCTATGGATCCCGCTTAGTAATGAATATAGTTTAATGAGCCATAGAATACTGCATTGTATAATATTAAAATGCATCTGTTTACATTTTATTTTACTATGTTACATAATAATATTTCAATTTGCTCTGTTGGAGTACATAACTATTTTCAGGTTTTCATGAAAGTAAATAAACAGTTTAAGAAGAAAGGACAAGAAATTCCTTACTCCAGTAAAATTCATATGCAGTGTAAACAGTGGAAAAATTTGCCTCAGCCAGAATTTTTCTACCAAAACAATAACCAGACATTTTTCTAGCGTGTGAAATAGAATAGAATACAAGTCCAAGGCACAAACTATTCTAAGCCTTCTGTGTTCTGTTGGAAAAGTGATTTTAAATATGAAATATGAAAATTACTGCAGTCTTTTTTTATTTTTTCTCCCAATCAGGTCTTGCCAGGCATTTTCTTTGTGGAGTACTATTACACAGCTTGTTCACATGGAAGTAAGAAAATGCAAAGTTTTAAAATGTGCTAAAAACTCACCAGTGCCTCCTCAGTGTAACTACTGAGAAGCAGGTGATGAAAAAGTCTAGAAATATTCACTGAATAGATGGTGTAAGTCTACTACTTTGATGTATATCTTTTTTGTTGTATGTTTTGATGAAACCATCACCAGAGCTCCAAGTTTTGGTGTTTGGTTGAACAGTCTCAATTTGGTTTGGTTGAATAGCAAAGAACAACCAAATGAAAAACCTGAAGAAATCAGTGTAACTTGTTACCTGCTTATATGTGTTGTGAATGTACATCTTTGACATAAAGTCCCAAAATAGTGCCTACAACACAGAACTAATAAATCTCATACTTGGCAGCTGCAGTCAAATGTGGAAACATCATTCAACTGGATTTCACTCTTGACTTTGTTTTGGGACTTTGAATTATTTCTAGTTTCTACTAGGAGACCAAAATGTAGTATAGGTGCATTTTTCAAGAGCACTATGACTCTTCTGATCCCAAGATGAGATGTAAATAATCTCTGAGACAGCTTTTATTATGATTTCAATTTTTACAGTAATTTTAGAAAGAGATTTTCCGTTTCTGTTGTCACATATCCCCTTGGAATACTCTTGCCTCTAGAAAATATTTCAGTTAGAATTTACTGTTTGCTGACTAAAATTTTTCACCTATAAAATCTATAATCTGATTGTGTTTTCATGAGAACATAAAAACTTTATAGGTTCAGATCTAAGTACAAAGTGGCTTGCAGTGTGTGTCTAGGGGAAGGCACAGAAACAGAACAGATCTGTAGTAATACTTTACTGTAATACTTATTCAGTAAACAATTTATCGCTGAGAGATTTCCTGAGCCAAAGGTGACCTCTAAGTTTAGTATTGTTTTACAGTGTTTTTACTCATGAACATGTCAGTCTCTTCTTTTACCACCTCTGCCTGGGGCGAGGAGCTCCAGAGTTTATCCATGGGCTCTGTGAAGAGCCATTTTTTGCAGTGTAGTTTAAAACTCCACATTGCAAGCATAAAATGGTACTTCCATCCCAGCTCTCTGGTCTGTAGCTCAGGCACCACATGATGTTTTGCATCAAAACCCTTGAGTTACTCCTTTTAAGTGAATTTGAACAACTCCTTTCCTTAATCAAAGTTTGGGAATTCTACTTTACTGCGCTTTCAATTCAATATTTACAAGCAAGTTTTGGGATGCTGAAATTAACAGTCTCATCTACAGCATTTTGTCATTTTACTGCCTTGGTGTTCAATTACACTGTGATCTGATCCATTTGCTCTGGAAGTGCCAGCTGCTGGGGAGCTCTGATGCTTCTGGGATTCCCTGCTGTGACAGTGAGGTCTTATTCCTACCCACTCGCAGCTGAAGCATCTGGAGTGCTAAGCAGTAAGTACAGCATCCAATTCCTCCCATCCCTTCTTGCAAAACAAACAGAGAATACTCCCCATAGAATGTTTCTTTTTCGTTCCACCAAACTGGAGCAGTGCTGAGAACACACTCCATGGTGCGATTTGCAAATAGAGCCAGGAAATATAAAATATTAACACAAGCAATAAAGTACTCCAGGCACAAATAGTCATTATGTCCATGTTGGTTTTCAAGGCAGTGATATCAACGTCACAGTGCAGCTTTCTGTGCTTTCAGAGAGCTGCCATAAAGGGAAACCAGCCAAATATGGCCATTTTTAATGATGAGACTCACAAAAGATATTGCAGCACTTGAAGAAGGATTGTTCCATGTGCATATTGGGAGCTCTGTTCTGGGAATTCCACTGCATGAAGTTATTGCATAAATTATCTGAACTCCTGAGGGTTGAGATGATATGAGGTTTTTTTAAGAGAAGCTGTGGCAAGGAGTGGCTTACATGGGCATATGTTTATATTTATATGTATATATTTATGTTTATATAAATGTTTTATATGTTTATATGTATGTGTATATTTATGTCCTTTTAATTCTGTGTCATATGGTTGTAAAGGCTTCAGTTCTCTAGCATGATCAGAAGTACATGAGATTCCCATAAATTAGAGAAGTAACTTCTCTCATCCTGTTGTCACTGCAGTATTTGTAGTTAATTTTTGCTGGTAACCATTTGATACTCAGTCTACACTCTAGTTTATAACTTTAATCTATTTTAGGTTCAGTAGCACAATTTCAACCTTAAATGTTGACCTTAGACAATACTTCAGACAATGCATATTTTTATCAGCTTCTCACACCTCCTTCTTCCCATTTGTGTGTGTCAGAGGTCAGGATCTTGACAGTACACCACAAAACTGTGAGATCTGTATTAGCTCTTGCTCATGGTGTGGTGGTCAACATAGGCTCATTCCTTCTGAAAGTGTTTGGCTCTTGCATGTGAATTGCAGCTCTTTGGATCTGCTCAGTTGTTTAGGGACTGTACTACATGGGACCTTGTGATGCAGAATTCTCAAACCCCTCCTGTGCTCTGATTATTCTTTTTAAAGTCTGAGGTCTCAGCTTCTTCTCTCCTTTCTCTCAATGCCTTTATTACTGGGTATGAACTTTGGGCCAGGCCATGTTCAGTCAAGCACTAAGGACAGCATCAGAAGGAGCTGAGATTTCGGGAGTTGTCTGGGTGCCAAACCCTGGGCATGACTTAATTCCACCCTAAAGAAATGTAGCGGAGGCAGGAATGGGATAAAGTTAAGTTGCTCTTTTCCTCAATAAGTATTGATTAAAGGAAGAACAAAACTCTGAATTTCTGCCAGTAGTGAAGACGTGGCCGATAGGATTTGTGAAAAACAGTTTTAAAAATCCTACTTGTTGCTAACCCAGGCTGGTTACACAAGAGCAGACATAAAAAGTGCAATAACATGGTTATGGAAGGTAGAGCTACATTAGATAACTTTTAAAAGGTTCTAAAGTTTTATTACTTATGAATTTTTTTCTCCTTTTTTTTTTATTTCTGCAAAATGTGTCCTACAAGAATCATAGTCTAGTAAGAACTTATTTTACAGGCAACAATATGTGAGAAATAGGACCAATAAAATTCAAAACTCCATAGCAAAAAATTGCCTCCTGAAAAATCATTTTTCTATAAAATATGTAGCATGTGTAGAAGGCTCGGTGTGATGGTTATATAAATGACAAAACAGACACTTAGGAATAAGGCTGTGATCTAACCCATACCTATAAGAGTTATATTGTGTCATGCCATCAGGAATTTTGTACAAGCTCTGTGCACATATCTATTTTTATTAACCGTTCTGATCAGTCAAAGGTTGTAGGTACCTCTCTTTCCCACCACATGGCAAAATCACTGATTTTTCCTGATGTGCTCTTTTCACCTTGTTCACTGGCCATCCTTCCAAGGCACTGCTTTGGCCAGGTCAGGTGTCAGGAAATGAGGCAAAGGGTTTGGCTTTCAAATCTAGAAGTGGGACTGGCAGGTGATGCCCTCTGTGCATTGGTAGGTGTATGCTTTCCTGAAACCTTGTTCTCTGAAATGTTATAGCATTTCAAGGGATTGTTTTGGGAGGCCTGAATTTGTTCAGTTTTTTGGGAATTCTGTGCTCTCAGGAGTAAAGAAGAAAAGCAACATCTGGTAAGATATTAGTGAATTTTTATGTAGACTATATACTAAAACTGCAAACAAAATAATTTCTGTAATTAACTGGCTGAGAGCAGCCTCTCAAATAAATGATGGTATATCTTAAGGGCAACAAAAATTTACACTGACTTTCACATGTGCTATGTGTCTTGAAAGGATCTAAATTTTAGAACAGAAATGTTCCCTGTTGAACATCAAGTTGGGAGTCACAGACAGTGAAAGGATAAAGAGATATCAGGAGAGATGGGGAGAAAAAAACAGCACCATTTTCAGGTTTGGTGGTTTTTCGAATCTAGAGTTGAACTAACTCTGCCTACTAACTCTTCTCCCAAAGGACTTCTTCCTGTAAAAAATTCAGAACTCTCTGTGTTCAGAGAAATCTATGCTGAGACATCTTCAAAGTATCTCTGTAGCATTCTGTTGTATTAGAGGAGAGGTTGGCTGTTATTTTCTTTCTTTTTATCACCCCTCTACAATATTGACTCATCCCCTCTGCTGGGAATCCTCCCAATACACATGGAATTGTATTGGAGTAAAGACCACCAGAAAATCAAGTGCATTTACCACCTTCACAAGGTGATCATGCCACATGAAGGCAAAACCGAGTGTGTTGGTGCACTCCTGACTCGTTTGCTGGAACACGTTTGGGAATTATTGCAGTGGGAATAATTTTAAACTGCCTCATATCTTAAGCTCCAATGTTTGTTGGTTTTGGTTTTGGGGTGTTTGTTTTGTGGTTTCTTACTCCAACATGCTTGCCGGCAAAAAAGTGAGCAAAGAAATGGAAGCACTGAAAAATGGTCATTGATGCACAGTGATACAGCAAGAGATAGGAGAGGGAGTAATTTCATGGATAAATCTGAGATGCCTGGCAGAGCTCAGAGCAGTCAATGGGAACGGATTTCAAATGATACAGAGGGAAATGCAGTGCTTTGGCCTGCAGAATAATACAGTATCCACTGCTTTACAACAAGCCTCTGCTGGAGCCCTGTGGTGTGACCTGTCCTTGCTGGCTCTTTACCTTTTGGTAAGTCATGAGCTGTTTTCATTGACTGCTCTCTGCATCAGCCACCTTGCCACGGCAGAGGAAGAACATCCCTGCTGGCCCTGCTTGAGATGGGCAAACCCAACCCACTGCACCATTGCAGAAACCATCACGGCACTTTCTGGAATTTAAACCTCCTGAGAACATGCACAGGATCAATGTCTGATTCATATTAAAGCCACCGGGCTAATTAGAGCAATGAATATGCAAATGTAATTAGAGAGGAGATGCCTGCAAAAAATTTAATATTAATCTTGATAAATATTTGACTAACTTCATAACAGAGATGACATTTGATCAGGAAGCAATTGCTTTGAGCTGCTTTCAATTGAAACAATACAAACATTCAAAAAGAAATGTTTTTTGCTGTCTATAAGTCCTGCTCTCAAGAAAAAACAGATGAGTACCAAGTTCAGGCCTGCTTTAAAGATAAAACTGATCAGAAATTAGTTTTAAATGTGCACAGTTTTGATGATGGTTTTGAAGACTTCCACTGCTATGCAGTTTTATGCAGGAGTTTTAAAGGACAGACTGTGTGCAGCCTCTGTGTGACTGGACACGGAGCAGAAAGCCGTGTGATACAACAGTAGTAAAATCAACAGGAGCCTAATTATGACAGCCTGAAGCTGTTTATAATTATAATGCTTAATTAGGTGAGACACAAACAAGGAGAGAGTTCACTTGGTCAACATTCTCTACTGAATGTGTTCTGATGGGAAATAAAATCTCTGTGCTGACCAAGTAATGAAAACAATGTTTTACACTGTTCATATTTGGAGAAGTTGAACTTTGTAACTGTGACATTTTATGAAAGGTTTGAGCAAAACCTTACCTATTTAAAAAAATTAAAATCTACCTGTAAAGAGCAACTCTTCTTGACAATAATCAGATGTGCTCCTTTCCAAGCCATGGTTTTTTTTTATTTGAAAACTGTGAAATGTTGCTCTCGACAGGCTGCCTGGTAATTTACTCAGTTGTGTGTAGCATCTTGTAACTGTAATCTGGGTAAGCAAGGTGTTCCCAGCACTGCAGTCTGCCCCAATGGCAGTGCAAGTATCCCAGCCAAAACCCCACAGGGATGAGCTGGCAGCTCTCGCTGGGGTATCCAGAGAGCTGGGAGCTCTGCAGGGAGCTGTGTCCTCGCTCTGAGCTGGAACCACGGAGCACTCGGTGATGAGAAACCACAAGATGCCAATACATATCCCCATCTTTTTTTGCTGAGCTGTTTGTAGCCTCCTTACCATAAAAGGATGTGATCTACATTGGATTGATGTCCTCATGGCACCTCATCCCCTGCAGCAGCAAATACGTAGGCAGAAGAATAAAAAAGGATTCAGAGAACAAAAAAATTCAGTAATAATTTCCCAGGAAACCCCAGCAGCCTCCAGAAATTTAGTTCTGTGAAGGGAATTTGGAGGAAAATGTACGTGTAATTCCTCTTGAGGTATTTTTCCAGCCTTTAGCTATTTTTCCCCCCATTGCATGCTTTGTTCTGTCCCAGTGGCACTACCCACAACATGATTCTCTATTTTTGTGGTGAAAAGAACCCTTTTGCCTTGAGATGGTTTTGCTGTAGTGAAGATTTATAGGAGACTTTTCACAAAGTCCTAGCAGAGGGTCAGACTCCCAAAGATCCCAAATGTTTGATGTGGAACTTTATGCACACACTGCATGTTGGGCACACATCCCAGTTCTGCTCTGGAGGCAAAAATCAAGAGGTAAAGCAAAACATGAATGGGTGTGTTTTGGACACAGAAGAATATGTAACAATTTTGCTGCAATATGGCAGTTGTTAGTGGTTTTTGTGTTTTGTTTTGTATTTTTTTTTAAATTTTACTTGGGACATAATTGTGACAAAGGTGGAAGTTTTTGCCAGATATTCAGTGTGACTTACACCGTTTTTCTGAAAACTTTTTTGCTTGATTTAAAAAAGAGGAACATGTGAAAATTCCCCAAAACATCTAATGAAAAGCATCACTTGAAGGTGTCTGAGTTTAAAAAAGGAATCCTGATGCACTCAAAATTAAGGAAATATTTTGCTGGACTTTTTTTTAGCTAGAGAAGGAAAAAACCAAAACTAGTTTCATTAGTTTTGTACTGTAATGGTTATTGTGACTGATATCAGTACTGAAAGCACAACAGTAGGTAGCATGTGAAGCAGAAATTGTAAAAACACTTCAAAAAATGTGGAAAAATGTGGGTTTTGTTTCATTCGGTGCTTCAATCTTTGGTAGTGAGACTGAAGTAACAAAATATTTTACTAAACTAAAAATTAATTTCATAATTCATCTCAAATCTTAGGGAATAGTTCACTGTTGTTTGTAATTGTGCAGCCACTGCAACAGTAGAGTAAGTTAATAAAAATGACTTAGAGTGCTGAGTATTAATTTTTGACTAACAAGTTGTAATGCTCTCTTCTGTACTCCAGGGATTGCTTCTTCTTTAAAGCAATTAGCATTTTTCTGCTGAAGGAGGAATGTTCTTACTCAAGCCATAAATTATTAAGCAACCCTAAATAAAAAGTTTGAAGTACGCATGTATGCATTTCTGTGTGTTTCTTCAGGCAATTAATTTTTAATTTAACAATGTCGTATATTGGCAGTAACTTTTAGCGCAATAAGGTTGTTTTATCCACTTTATTGTCATTTAATACATCAACTGTAGGCTACACACACAAGCAAGTGCTTTTCGAGCCAGGGTGTTGAATTGAATTATTTTATATTTCTGTACACTTTCCAGAAAATAAGCATTAAATGGAGTGATAAACCTGACTCAGAATAAATCATGTTAAAACGAGGAAGCAGAATGTATTGAGAGATTATTTAATAGAGTTCCTGAACATCAGTCCTGGAACCAATTTTGTTTAATGTTTTTAGTAATGGCTTTGGCACAAAAAGCGTAGGATTCTGTTGAAATTTACTAAAGATTCAAAGTCGAGTGGCATTGTCAACAGACAAGATAAATTGAATTGCTGGGCAGAAAGTGCAGAATGACATTGAAGGTGGAATTCTTTATTCTTTATTTTTTATAACGCCGCTCCCACTCTAAGAAGAAAGATTAAATTCAACAGTAAAAATAATAAAGTAGGGAACAACAACAAATAAAAAGAGTCCACATTATATTAACTGCCCATCCCTTCAGGGGCATAAATAGGATAGACTATAAAGTGCTGCAGGTGTGCCCTGGTGAGGCACATCTGGAGTGGAGTCCAATTCTGAGCTCCTCAGCACAAGAGAGACATGGAGCTCCTGAAGCAGGTCCAGCACAGGCTGCAAAGATGATGAAGGGACTGGAGCATCTCTCTTCCAAGCAAGGCTGAGGGAGCTGGGCCTGCTCAGCCTCAAGAAGAGATGACTCAGAGGGGACCTCAGCAATGTACACAAGTCTCTGCTGGGAGGGCTCAGAGGAAGGACCAGGCTCTGCTTGGTGGTGCTGAGCCATAGCACAAGAGGCAAGGGCAAAAACCAACAGCCAGGAAGTTCCACGTGAACATGAGGAAGAACTTTACTGGGCAGGAGACCATGCACTGGAATAGTCTGCCCAGAGAGGCTGTGGAGTCTCCCTCGCTGGACCAGATGAAACCCTGTGGTCCCTCCCAGCCTGACCTGTTCTGTGATCCTGCATGGCTGTGAGTTGCCAGTGTGATGCAGCTGTGGGGAAGAAGGAAAATTCAGTGGCAGATAGCAGCATTCAAGGTTTTCCCAGTATAACTACCAGTGTCAGACCTCCATGAAAAATCCTGTTACTCTGTAGGGGATTATATACACAATGTAGGGACTTATATATTCCTGTGTAAGAAGCTGGTATTACAGGTAAAGACTGAATTTGATGCTGATTTTGGGCATTTTGTATCATAGCTTTTACAGGGTTTTTCTTTTTTATTACGTATCATGGTAGATGCTATTATAGCAGTAAAATAGTTAAATCCCATAATTCCTACCTACATGAGAAATAGAGGTGACCTGGAGTGTTTTGACACTGGGAAGAATAGTTTTTGATGCATTCTTTAATTATTTTTCTTTCTGAAAAATCATTTAACATTTCATGACTTCAGAATCTATAAATCGAAGTATAAAATTGTAAATCATGTCACTTCTGAAAATTCATACTTAAGAAAAATTAGTCTATTCTTTGTCTAGTGGATAATAAATATACTTTATACCTATGTCTTTGAGGTTAATACCTTACTAATATTAGTTTTAATATTTTAAATAGTTTTCATTATGTGTATTTCCATAGAATTGTATAATAGACTTGCTTTTATTTTAAAATGGGCTAGAAGAGATCATTATGAATGCAATAATATATCTTTATATTTTGGTTATCTTGGAAAGGTAAAAAGATATTAATTGTAACTAAAACCATAGTTTTCAAAATGCATTATTTGTAGATATCGAAAACTGGAGCATTAAGCAGAGGAATAGTCACAAGAGAGGATTTATGGACACAAACATCTGTTGTGTTATTTGAGTGTTATGGAAATACATTGCAGACTGCAAATAGAAATAATTGCACATTAATGGGAGAGATCCAGATTGAGTCTGTTTATTGATACATATCAAATTTTGGTTTGTATAGAGTTGAATGCTGACAAGCCTGAATACACCATAATTTCATATCAGTGACAGTGGCTGAAGCCCATATTAACCTCATTCATGGTTCCTCAAGCCTTGTCACAGATAACTTTCTGGAAAAACTGAATTTTGTATCTTGCCAGAGATGAAACTTTGGGGTTGGTAAATATGGTGCACGACCAGAGGAAGGGAAGGGCAATGACAATGGGGAAAGGGTAAAGTCTTCCAGAGATTTAACACACGCCCAAACATATTCTACTTTGAAAAGGGAAGAGGAGCTTGCTGTGGCTTAGGTTCTGTGAGGCCCTCTCGTGTCATGTGGGGCAGAAGCTGCACTGTCCAAGTATTTCCTGAGCTTCTTTCTCCTTCAGTGCCACAATATTTTTATGACTGTTAGAGGCTGAAATAGAGGACTTCTGGGGGGTTTTTGGTGCTTTTTTATTCATGATAGGCCCACCATGACTAGACAGAGCAAACTGTACCACTATTACCATATCATATTTTATTTAAGGCTTTTGACCTATCTGACAAATATTTACATGTTTATAAATGCACTGCCTTAAAAGATAGTTTTTTTCAAAGACTTTCACTCTGCCAGACCCTTGGGTATATATTTCTACTTTTTGATTTTCGGCTTGCTAAAATGGAAATGTTTCAGTTTAAGCCACACGCTTTTATAAATAAACAAGATGTGATGAGTTGCTGAGTTAGTCATGTTCTGTTCCCCTTGGACTTGCTGGAGATCTAGTCTATAAACTCCATGAAAACTAGGATTTAATTAGCATCACCCTCAAGGAGATGTTTCCATGTGATCAGCTATATAATGTTCTAAAATCGCCTGGTTTTCTTCATCTACTACAGAGCTGGGCACAGCCATAGTGGTTCAGTGAACTAATTCATTCATTTCCTTAGTTCACCAGAAAATGGATAAAATCATTGGGAATAGCTGAATGTCTCTTGCCTTGTACTTACAGCTTTAATAAGAAAAGCTTCTGTTGGTGGGGATGGGGTCAGGATTTAAGTCCATATGTGTTTGTGTGCTGTCAGGTAAAGGCACTCTGGGGAAGCTGTTATGCAACAAATGCCAAATGTTCCTCGCGGTCAGGCCGGGCTGGATGGGGATTTGAGCATCCTGCTCCTGTGGAAAGTGTCCTTGCCCATGGCAGAGGGCTTGGAACAAGTGATCTTTAATTAACCATGTTATGATGCTATAGTCTATGAGAGATTTCTTAATTAGATGATAAAGAATAAATACAGCTAACCCAAGAAAAATTACTTTATCACTCATATAGTACAGGAAAAGTTATGGAAGGTAATTTTTTTCCTCAGCTATCTCAGCTGGCCTAAGTGTCTTGCAGACTTCTGAATACCAGTGCTTCAGCTATCATCTATTACCAGCCTTGTGATCTGAGAGTTCAGAGAAGCTTATCTGAAATACAAAAACATAAACTGTTTTTAAACTTTTGTTAAGGTGACCTTTTGATTCTATGAAATGTGAACAATATTTTAAATTATTCTTACTGAAATTTTTACATTCTTGTAATCTTGTATAATGTTTTGTCCTTAATAAAATATGCTGTTTTTCTATGCCGCAACATTTTTAAGTGATTTGTAGAAAATTTGAAGCATTGGTAGGTGTTTGAAGATTTTGTCTTGGCTTTTAATCTAGAGATTAAGATATCACCAAACCTGGTAGGATTTATTTTATTAGTATTTTTCAACATTATCAGCTGTGTCCAGTATTTTCAACCCGGAGAATCCAATCGCAAGAACACTGTTTAAACTCTAGGCTTGCTCCCCCCAAAGCAAGTTAAAAATAATTAAAATTAGTACTCTCTGTAGGACAGCAGAGAAAATTACAATTTTTTGCTGGCTCGGGGATATGCAACAAATCAGCTTAATTCTTAATGCAATGTGTGCTTAGTTGAGATGCTTCTGTGGTGAAAGTGTTTTTTCCAACATCTGTAAGGATTCTTCCTGCCAAGTAAGATCTTTACAACTCCAAAGCCCCACTTGTTAGCAGGAATCTGAAAATAGTCTGGAAACATATGGGTGTTGAAGCAGGAGGGTATGGGCCATCTGGTCATCATATGTCTTTGCACGCTTGGATTGGCTTGTCAAGAGTCTCAGAACTGTTTCTGAAAGATTATTAAACAAGACAAAACCAGAGATTTCTGCAAAGCACTGAAAGGTCTGAGGCCCCCTGTGGCATCTCTGTTTTAACCTGTAAAGTAAAATGCAGGTGCTAACCAAGTGTGTCACTGTCTGCTGCTGGAAGGGTTCAGAACGTGTCCTTACAGTTTTTTGGCTCTGGTGTCCCTCAAATGTGACCAGGCTGCAGGAGCTGCTGCCAGGGCGTGCCACAGGTGGGTGCAGCCGTGCTGGGGACAAAGCTGGGGCAGGGCAGGCAGGGAGCAGTGCCTCTGCCTCTCCTGCAAGGGGTATGGCCTGTGCCCTGGCTGCACACAGACTTCTGTATAACCTTCATCACGTTTTTGCCTGCTCTGTGTGCCCAGTGACCCTTTCTGGGGCAGAGGTACTCAATTTAGTACAGCTTTTTTGCAGATAAAGTATTTAAAAGGGGAAGAAAAATATACCCCATTGTCTGCCTTAGGTAGGGAAAATTTTCTCTCTTAACACTTATCATGAGACTAAAAATGTCCAACTATTATTTTCAACTTGGTTGAGAGGAAGTTTAGGTCTACAGTTATCTAGTTTTTCTTTAATTTCTTATTGTCCCTTGTTTAGGAAGGAAGAGCAGATACTGTATAAGTTTCTTCCAGTAAAAAATTCCTTTTTTTCGATGCTTTTCTGAATTTTTTAGTGCTATAATGAATTACACAGTATTGTAGATCATTGAATTCTTTGTGGGAAATGCTGTCTTAACAGGAGACATGTACCTGTCAAGATCTGCGTAATCATCCACATTTTCTGGTATTCATTAAACTGAAAAGTTGATCAACAAGCAGAAAATTGCTTGGAATATTAATGAGAACATTAGAAATGTGCTGCATTCTCATGGAAAAATTTTGAATATTTTCCATTAAAGCTGCATGACCAGTATACAGATAGAGATCTTGATATGTATCAGTAATAGAATTGTTATTGTGTTTTTAAAATGGCTAAAAGGAAATATGGTACTGAAAATATTATGTAGATTATCATTGAATACTAATATTGAGAATTTTGTATAACCTTTGTGTTTGTGCCTTTTTTTTGCATGAGTACTTCCCTTTTCCAGAAGAATATGTTCCATTAAATTTTGCCAAAAAAACCCAACAACCCAGCTGAAATTAAACTCATAATATTTTGTTATTTTGTTTGGTACAATTTTGCATATGTAAGCATCTATTTCTTCATGCTTCTGAGCAACATGGATATTGTGAAGAAAAAGCTCTGAGTGTGGCTGTAGGATGAATTCCATTTCCTCCAAAGCTGATTTTGTTCATTCATACCTAGCTCTGAAAGCAAAGCTCCTGTAACTTGAGCACTCAGGGAAGTTTTCAGTCCCTTCTTTCTCTAACCCATTGCTGAGATCCAAGTTGAAGCTGTGGTGTCAAGTCCCAGTAATCTGAACAAGGCAAAAGTAAAGGTTTTTGATTGTGCAGGAAAGTTTTGGATGCAATTGCCTTTGCTGTGACTGCAACCAGTCCTTGCAAATGTCTTGGCAAAAAGTGAAGATATTTTAAATCATGTTGCAAGTGAACTGATCAGTTTGGTAGACATAAAGTTACATTCCTAAAGTTCAGTTCTGCAGTATTTCTTTCCTTCAGTCATGCTAAGGGCCATACTTGTTAAAGTATTGCTAAAATAAAAATAAATTCAATTTCAATAATAGCAAACTACTTTCTTTCCTCTTTGGCTGCACCTTATTTTCTGTGCCTTTTTTATAACTGAACACTCTCCCTGATATCAAACACTTTGAGGGATGCAAATTAAAATTACAGCTGTGCTTTATGTAAAGCATTATCCTCATTCCCTGTGTTCAGACCTAAATTACTAAAATTTTAGAGGTTTATAGTTAGAGCATTTCTGCAAACACAGGCATCCTAATGTATTCTTGTGTATTTAAGTGCTTTTCAAAGGGGTGCATGAGGATGGGTGAAAGGAGATGATAACAGCAAAAGCCTCCAGACTGAAATACTGCTTTCTGGACTCCCTTCAGGATTACACTAAATACAGAATTTTTGTCCCTCCCCCCATAATTTCTGTTTGTAACTTAGATTCATCCACTGGAGTTAAACATGATGCTGATTGCTAAAATGTCTTAGCCCCCAAGCATGCTGTCAGTATTAACCCCGTACCTTCAATAACTTAAGATAGTCCTGCTTGTAAGTCTGCTTTCTCTTGTGATGTTGTACTGCCCCAGGCTAACAGCTGTGCTCAGCTAAGTGCATCAGAAATCCTCTCCACTGAGCCCAGAGGGGCAACACAAACCTTTTCCATGAAGAGTTTTAATTTGCTCATCTATATCCCCCAAAAATTCCCAGCAGCTTGTATTTCCTTGTTGTGAGGAAGAGAATCCCCATTTGTCCATGCAGAAAAATCAGTTCTCTCCTTCTCTGTTACTCCTTTTGTCCTGAGCTGCATTAGCCATGGATGAGCAGCCCCCTGACCTTTCCTGCTGTCCTTACAGGGTAGCCTGTGGTCTGTTCCCCTGCCCTGTGGCTTGTGGCAGTCAGCTTTAATATTGGCAGTACAAAGCTATTTTTAACTAACTGTTCCGGCTAAAAATGGTTTCAGTTCAAGGCTAATGGGTAGCAAGAATATAATGTATTTTCCAGGTTCTTCTGCAATATGAAACTTCACCTGATGTACCTTCAGGTATAATGCTAGCACTTCATGATATCAGAATGAGAAAACAATATTTCCTTGGAAAAGTTAGAAATCTCCTAGAAACTGGAGGGGTTGCATAGAGACATGAAAGACATGAATATTTGATTTCCTGTATTTTTTTCTCTTTTCTGTATACTATTTGAAAGTTTCGTGGAGATGGGAGTTGCCAGATAATAGTTAAGGAGAGATCATTTGATACTTGTCCATGCTCAAGTCTGCTCTCTTATTGCATATGGTTCCTTGTTTACAGTTGTCAGCCACACAAAGTATTTGAATTTAAAAAAAAAAGAAAAGAAAAAAGGAAGAACTAACTCTAAATTGCAAAAAAAGAGTAATTTCAGTTCCATTAGCAACACTAGATCAGGTGCATTCTGCTGCCTGTGATTACTCTTTAAAATATAAATGCCTTAAAAGCAGGAACATAAAGAGATAGTAAACCACATCTATAAACAGAAAACAAAGGCTGAAGACGGCCATTAATTCAAGTGCTTTAAATATTTAAAGAAAAAAAGATCATCAAAATGATCTCAAAAAGAGATAAATTTTAACTGCACAGCCACTTCTTCCACTGGGCAAAATCTTTCTTTAAAGGTCAGGTGACAGGAATTGCTTAAAATATATGTGAGACGAAAAACAAATTGTTGATATAAATTTATATTTTTTTTCCATTGGGCTATAGAAGAACTAGTTTGAGTATTAGAATGTAATTTTAAAATAGGTTTCAAATTTTTCCCACTTGTCAATAAAATAGGATAAATTTTGTCCAGGGAATGATGCTTAGTGCTTGTTGCTTGAGTCACTTCTGATGTTTGAAACACCTCATAGTTTGAAAAGCATTGGTACTCACCAGTTTGGTCAGCCACATTTAGAAATGGGAAACATACTCCATCTGCATACTCCAGATGGATCTGCTCCATCACTTGAGGAAGCTTTGTGCAGATGTCCAACTTCATACACAGAGCATTTCAGGTTCCCCAGTCAACACTGAAAAAGGTTTGATGAGAGCTTTACTTTGGTGTTTGGTGGGTTTTTTTCTTTTTTATAAATCCTTTTTCTCTTATACAGCTCTGTTTGGAATAAGTTGTGAATGACAGGGGAAAGGAAAAGTGAAGTCAAGGAAAGAGAAGGAAATACTTAAGGAGAGACCCTGTGCTAGTTTCTCTAGGCTGGTTACAGTAGAAAAATATTTTTTCTGGTGAACTGGAATCCTTAATTACATCTTATAGATGGACAAGCATGGGCTGTCAGAGAGAATGGTGGGGAGAGGGAGAGGGCCAGTGGAGATATTGCCTGGCTTCCAGGCTGTAGCTGCTCGGAGACAGGAGAAGCATCATCCCTCATTGCCCAGGCCAGTCTAAAGCAATCCATGAGGAATATAAACAGGTGGAAGTGTGTGATCACTTGTCCAAGTATCTTTGGAATGTCTGATGTGTCCTGAAACCTCAGTCTGCTTTGTTGTTGCAGGTTCCTGCTTGTTAGGCTTATGCACTGAGAGCCAGGCAAGCAATCCATGTGTCAAGTGTTCAGGGCAGTGTCGTTGTGTAAATAAGTCCTCCTCTCTGCAGAGACCTGATAATATTGAAAGGATGATTGATGCCTCTGGCACACAGAGAGAGAAATTAGAGATGGTAAGAGTTGTCTTTACAAAGACTTCATCTGTTAGCTGGGGCTTTTTGTTTGGTTGCTCTAAATGGACACAGCTCATGGGAAATTAAAAAGATTAGTAAAGTTCCTCAAGAGAGTGAGACACGTCTGCATAGCAAATACTTTAATCATTACAGTGACCCCCTTCCACTGCAGGGGACTTAAGCTGAAGTCCCTTTCACATAACTTAGGTCCAGGATGCTCATTTGGGCCTTGTTCTGCCTTTTGTAACTTCTGGCATTGTTCCAGCTGGTAGCTTCTGAGATTGAAGTAAATTTTTAAAAGTTTTCACAAAAAATCACTCTTGTTTTCTGCTTAGCTAATATCAAGGACCATTTGGGTTGGCTGATGCGCATGTAAAACTCACATATATGTTGAAATTTGCTATCCACCCCTAAGAGAGGGAAAGTGTTGACCTGATGAGTGGTTTGGGCACTACAGCTCCTCACTCAGGTGCTCAACCTATAACAAGATTTCCAAACTGAATAAGAAGGAGTGCTGTCTATTATCCACCATTTGAGTCCTCATGGAATGGTGAGGTAATGTATGAAAACGATTCTAAGATTAGGTATGTTGTATACTTCCACAGCTTGTGGGAAATTCACATGGCCTTGGGGTTTTGTGTTGGAGTTTTTAATGTGTGGGTTTATTTGTGGGTGTGGGTTTTTTTGGTTTGTTTGGGGATTTTTTGGCAGTTATTTATTTTATTTTTCTTGTCATTGATTCATGTAGGTTTAGTTATGACATTAAGAAAAACTTACGAGACAGGAATTTGGTGAGTAGTAAGACACTCCCTTAGGTCACTCTATGGATCAGAGGTAATATAGTACAGATAAATAGCTGGCTTTCCACAAAAAAGACAAGTAAAAAAAATGAATCCGTTGTGGTTGGATTAATGACATGCTCTGAATTCAAAGTGTTGGAGTTGACACAGCTGTGTAAGAAGATAAATGTTAGCCTGGAATTGAAATGATTGAAAAAATTGGGCAGCTACTATCCCTTGGATAAGTCTACTTATAACCTTTAGGTCTTGAAAACAAAAATTCCAAGTTTTTGGTTAATAGAACTTCTGTTCTGGTTGGCCTTATGCTGATAGTTTTCATGTCAGGGCTGCAGCAGTTCCCATACTGGAGTTTTATTTACTGTTTGTGTCTGAGGGTGCATCAAGGCCCTGTCAGCCTCTTCCATGGCAAATCAGGATCTGAAGAAGGGCTCCTTCACCAGCCCTGGATTTAATTTCAAATATTGTTACATTTGTGTTAGACTAGTGACTTTAGAGAGAACCTGGTAAAGCATATGCTTCATGGGGGAAAATAAACCAAAACACTTCCATGAAATCCGTGTGTATCAGTGCATGCAGCCCATTCAGCTGTTCCTGTGCCTCGCACAAAATCCTCTTATCAACCCTGTCTTGCAGCCTGGGCCAGTTTAGGTGTGAGTTATCTGCAGCCTGGGCCAGTTTAGGTGTGAGTTATCTGCAGCCTGGGCCAGTGTAGGTGTGAGTTATCTGCAGCCTGGGCCAGTTTAGGTGTGAGTTATCTGCAGCCTGGGCCAGTTTAGGTGTGAGTTATCTGCAGCCTGGGCCAGTGTAGGTGTGAGCTGGATCCCAGTGGCGCCTGCTTTGAGCAGCACAGTGGGAGCCAGCCCGGGCAGGACCTGATGCTGTTTTACTGGCAGTGCTTGGGGAGGAAGGAACAGCAAGGATGGCCCTAACCAGGCCATCACCACCTCTGCATCTCCTGAGGGCCCCAAAACCCATGGGAAATGTCCATCTGCTGCCTTGAATCCAAGGCAACACTGATGAGGGATTTTTCTCATTTTAGTGAGATTTCCAAGCTGTAGATTTCCATTTGCTGCATGTGTCGTCATGCACCACGCCAAGTCAGGTCCTGCCACTGAGAAGTGCTTTTGGAGACCTTCAGAATAAAGATTGTTTTCTGCTTCCTTGCCTTGTTTCAGACAAGTGTGTATTAGCTGACAGCATAACAAGGGTATGCCTAAAGCTGGATGCTTGTTTTTCTGTTACTGAATATTACCTAGCTTAAAGTTCTATTAATATATATTCAATCATCTCATTTTATTTCTGTTTCATTTACCATAACTCTGTTTTGCTGTCTGTTTCAATTTACTGCTTCCTGTAGAAAAAATTAGCATTTAAAATTGCACTGAGTGTCTTCTAAATCAAAATTTGGTGATGGCATATTTTTCTTTTAAATTTCAATTGTGTTTTGGACAGGAATTTAAGGATAGAATAGTACATGGAGTGAACATAGATGACTTTACCAGGCCCATTTCCAGTTGTCATAATAAATAACAGCTTTATTTGAAAAAATACATGAATGCACTGAATACAAAGAGATGAACATGTAAACTGAATGAAACATTGATATTGTTAGGATTAAAGGGAGATAAGATTTGGAATTGAATTTCAATTGGAATAAATTTGGAAGAGATTTGGAAAAAATCATGGATACTGATGTAAGATATCTACATGTATTGGAAGCTGCTTTGTAAACTGATGCCACCTTTCATTGTGGCTTCAGAATCTATGAATGACAGTGTGAGAAATGCTACATGTATCATTCTGGAAATTGATCTATAGTGAAGCAAACTCCCCAGTTAAACTACCATATTAATTATTCTGCTGATATTCCATAGCAGTTCCACTGACGTGGCTTAAAGTCTGCAGATTTACTGAGGTAAAGCAGAGCATAAATTTTATCTAAATCAATTTTTCATAAGAATAAGCTCTTCCCAGATCCACAGAATCCACATGAGTTTTATTAATCCTGACCCAACTGTGAAAGAGTAAGGCTTTTTTGGTGGTTTGTTTTGAGAAGTTTATTGTTATACTTACCTCCAGAGAAATATAGTATATGCAAGTCACCATGTTGGATTTGTGTAATGGTTCCCAGAACTGCAACATCTGAGTTTGTAACTGTTAGTCTAGTAGGATAGAGTTCAGGAATACCAGTAAAGGGAAAGGGAAAATGTTCATATGTGGGGATGTCCAGCCTCTAGATGGGAGACAGACTGCTGCCCCTCCTGGGACACTGAGGTGGGAGCCTGCCCCATGCCTCAGACGGTGTCTCTGAAGAGCAGTTCCAGCAAGAGAGACTCGTCTTGCAGCTCTTATTCTGCCACTGAATACGCAGGATTTCAGAGTTTACAGCAGAGTCAGAAACACAGAAGTTAATCCTGATAAGAGCAAGGTCTCCTTTGCTTTTCCTTCCTATAGAAGTTGGAAATGATTTTCCTGCTTCTCATTCTGCATCCTTTTGGTAACCACTCTTGAAATTTTTGAGACATGCAGCACTCTCAACAAGATAATGCAAAATTATTTTCTCAGGCAAAATGTAGTTTCTCTCTTTTTTCCTTGTGTGTTTTTCCCAAATTGAAAGTATCTGGAACAAAGGACCTACCTATACACTTGTGCTTAAATTAAGGTTATAGTCACTTTAGATAAATGAAAAGGTGCTAATATGTTACAGATTTAATAGTCACAAGAACCACTGGTATTTGGATATGGAAGTGGATAGATAAAGAAGTCTAACTGAAATTATTCCTTCAGTGTGCAAAGAATGTTTTGGTTGAGCCATAACCATTCTTGTCAATCACTACTTGAAAGAAGGTTGAGCAGACACACATGACTCTACTTTCACACCCGTCTCACTGTGGGAAAAAAATCACTAGTTAACATAAATTCAGTTATTTGTAACGAGGATGCTTCTTCCATATAAAATCTGTGCCGTTACATATACTGTAAAAGTAAATGAGGTGATAAGATTTGACTTTCTTTTCTTTGCTGGCCTATTTTTTCATTAATTAGCACCAGCTCCATTGAAATTGGGGCCACTGTACTTAATTCACTCATGCACTGAGTAACAGCCCAAACTTATTCATCTTGTCCTTCAGCAGGATTTGGAACCAGCAATGTATAAATCTTGAGCTGGTGTCTGGGAGCCTGGAAGCCTGTGTGTGCTGACTATGGCATTAGGAATTTACAGCCAGGCCAGGTCTGTATTCAGTGGTTTCATCTGTGCATCTCTGCAGCACAAAACTCCCTTTCTGTCAGCAGCAGTTTTCCCCCAGTATGGCTGTGATTGGGCTCACTGTGTATGGAAAAATGCAGGCTGTGGTGGGAAAAGGTTCAGAGCCTGCACGTGTAGATGCAAAGTGGAGCTTTTCTAGCCAGGAGTCAGTGCTCTTCCTGGAATTAAAAAGGTAATGTTTAAAGAGGTTTGAGTCTGCCAACTTTAGATGCTTTCTGATATGAATTAAATCAATAAAGTGGTTATTAAATCACTTTAATAAAGACGTTAAGTCTGATTAAATTTTCCATACTTTGGTCACACCAGAACAGACTACACTCACCTTCCATTAAATAAAAACTGGATCTAAAATTTTTAAAAATTACTGGGGTTTTGAAGGAAAAGTCATAGCCATAGATGAATAAATAAGAGAAATATTATTTTATATAACTATTCTGGAGTAAAATTGTGAGTGCTGCTGAATGAGTACTAATTATCAGGATACATTTTTTGAAGAATACAGGAGAAATGTTTTGGAAAAAAAACAAGAGAGAAAAATAATCTCTTGTGGGAAGTCCTGGATTAGAAGCAAGAAGAAGTACACACAAACTGAGGGTGGGAAACATGTTCTTTTACACTGCACAATTATATTGACTAAATGCTTGCAAAAAAATTTCCCTGGCTTTCCCAAATCTCCTGGGATCTTCCCTATAAGTAAAACAGCTCTTGGCAATAGATAACTTTCAAAGATTAGTAGCAATTCAAACACACATATATTGTACAAAAAAAAACAACACCCCTGTTGTACCTATTTTTACAGCTGATTATTTTACAGCTTTATTTAGTTTTAAATTCAATGTGCAATAGAATTTGAAGAGGAAAAATATTAAGCACTCTCTCAAGAAAGGCCTGTCATTTTTTGGGGCATGTAACAGCTCAGGTTTCTGGTCCTGTATTAGGTCTGGGAATTAGCAGGAATTTACAGCAGATGCAAAGGCTGGAAGTTTGATCACTAGGGGAACAATTAATTGACATTTGTATGATTGTATTTCAGCTAAATCAAAGCTAGTATTTCGGGCTGTGTGAAAACTTGGAATGACTTTGATGCATTGTGTTGCATTTTTTTCCCTTTGGAAACATATTTTTAGCAATTAATAAGCTTTTGAAACCTCATTTCTCTCACCCCTAAATACTATGGCAGAAATTGTGTTGCTTCAGTGAGCATGGAATATTGTCATTTGGGGAAAGCAGACTTAGAACTTGTGTTTCCTAAGTGACAAGTGGAATGAGATCTCAAAAGAAAACTGCAAAGTTTCCAACTGTTTCCATGTTTCTTTATGTGTAATTTTCTTGCTCTACCACAGAGACTGCTCGTCTTTTCTAAAGCTCTTGTGTTGGAAGAACTCAGACTGGTGTGAACAGTGAAAGCCGAAACATTTTTCTTCAAACTCAGATGATAATTCTGACAGCAATAGTGATAGCCTCTGTTTTGACAGCTGAAAAACAAACCCAAATCAGAAGAGATCTTTGAGATTCAGTCTGTCAGACAGTGACTGAGGTGACTTGGGCTAGTGGGCTATAGCTGCTCTAGAATGATATGCTCTAGTTCATACACAAACTTGGCAGGCTGTGAAAAATACTTTTTTGTTTGTTTGTTTTTGTTTTTTTGGAAGTTGATAACTGTTAAGAATCTTTGGATTCCCTTTGAATTCCAGAAATAGGAGGGATTGGAAGGTATAATTTTTATACGGTGTATGCTGGACTTATGTGAAGGGAGAAGAGTGAGCCCTGTAGTAGGGCACAGATGGTGCAGTATCAAGTGCTGGATATAGAAGCTAAATCCCAGTCTTATGTTTTATCCCAGCCTCAGTTTATTTTCTCTAATATGTTCAGACTGCAAAGAAAGTAAGCTCTAGCCAGAGCACAGCTGAGCAAAATGTTTCAAGTGAGCTAATAACTTGTTTCCTCTGCTCTGAGGTTTTTGGAACCACAGCTCTTGTGAGCTCCAAACTGTGTTCTCTAAAAGCACAGAAATTTCAGCTTAAGTTTTTCAGCAGACTTCCTAAATCACCTCTTTGCCTGCAGAGCCCCATTTATCCTCCAGTGCTCTCTGCATTTCTGTGGCTGGGTGGGCTGCAACTTCTGAGCTTTCAAATAGCACTGGGGAACTATCTGGAGACATGGCTTGATATAGTCTACAGAACTCCTTCTAAAACATCTTGTAGGGAGGTGGAACCAGGAGGTGGACCAATATTTCAGGGAGGCCATCTGGGATATGGAGGCAGCCCACAATAGCAAATCTTGTACATATTGATTCCAAGTAAAAAGAAATGAAATACAAACAGAGCAACACCATGTGCAGCCAGGAACCATAAGATAAAAGTTAATGCAGAAAGTTCTGCTTATGAACTCAACTCAGGGCACTGGATATCTGACTTCTTTAAATCTTACTTCTTAATGAGTTGATAATAAAAATCTTAAATATCTGTATGTTTTTCTTGAGTTTAATTTTCATCATGTTTGTGCAATTTGGATTGCAGCCTCCCTGTTTTAGAAAGTGGGTAAAGGCTTCTAATATCCAACATGTCATTCCCTCAAAAATCAGGTCTAATTTACTTTTCTACCTGCCTCATACTGGTTACATTGCCATGGTGCCTATGGATATCATTATAGATATATAAACATGTAGCAAAGCATCTGATCTCTTACCTGACTTTATTCACTTCACCTGTTTAAGCACCTTGCTTTATTTGAGCTGGGAGAGGTGTGCTCTGCACACGTAGGGAATGAACAGTGGACACTCTGTGCACTTTCACTCCCATTAACTGTGTACAAAATTGCAGTGTCTGAAATTAAACTGGGCTCCATCAGTGTTGCTGAAGCTTTATGATGCAGAAAGAAATTAAAGAGGATTGAACACAAACAAAGAAGTGGTAGGAGTAAGGAAATATTTTTAGTGAATGTAGTCTGTTTAGTTATGTGACATAGTGGCCTGTGATTTCACAGTGTTTCTATGCAGTCCTTGGCGATTAAATGAAACAAAAAAAAAAAGCAAATGAAGCACAAGAAAACAAAAGAAACCCCTGAGATATAGGTAATATAATAAAGGAGTGAATAATCAGTGACTCGGTAGGTGAGCTGTGCAGCCTGGGGATGACATCTGTGTGTGCCCTGGGCCTGGCACAGTTTTTGGGAGCTGCCCTTGGAGCAGATGTGCAGAGAGCAGGCGGTGTCTGGTGGCGAGCCTGGGGAGCACAGGAGGCCCTGAGCTCTCCCCAGGTTCTGTGTGTGCACCTTCCTTTCTCCAGGAGAGCTTTAGCCTGGACACTGTGCTGCACTCAGCTGCTGAGGAATTTGCTTTGCTTTTAGAAATCAATGACATCAATGATGTCTTTTGTGTAGTAAAGAAATCAACTGGACCATATTGTAGCAAGATTGGAGGTTTCTTCAGTACAGTGTATTCTCAGCTCTGAGCTAAACTCCCTTTTATTCATGGTTTACTGGATCATGAAGGAAGGCTTTTTCTTTGTGTTTTATTTAGTAGTGGGATTTTTCTTGTCCTTGGAGTCATTTGTAAGAATATTGACATGGAATGTGAGACATCTTAAAGACAGTATGTTAAAAATAATTGTGATCGCTTGAAGAACTTAAATTATAATAATAAGCTGTCAGGCAAAATTTCGTTTGGGGGATAACTGTATATAATTAAAAGACAGTACTAGTGGGAATTGACCTCTTCATATATTATTACTTCTGTAGATTTTAGTAAATTAGCAGGTAAAAGTGTACTGCTACCCCTTTCTCAGTGAAATGAAAATCTGACCTACTTTTTATTTAAAAAAATAGTATTTTCATTAAGTTCTAAAAATGGCTATGTTATGAAAGTAAATGAAAAATTACTTTTATCTAAAGAAGATTTAAGATTTAGTAATTTCTTATAAATACTGAAGTCCATATTAATACTTGCAAAAGAAAAGAAAATACCCATTTGAACAGAAAGCCTCTTGCTTATGCTTAGAATGAAAAAATATCAGAATGTTATGTACAGAAAAAAAGGTCTAAAGAAAGGAGGCAGTAAATTATTTTTTTCAATCAACTGTCAGACAAAGAAAAATCCTACATTATTCAGTCAGTAGGTCAAATAAATTTTGGATGGAATAAATAAGTATTGCAATGACATACAAAACTTCCAGCAACATTTCTGGCAAATATGATAGTATCTGTATGTGATGCTGCATTCCAAATGTGAGGGGTACAGTTCAGTTGCAGGGGAAAGAAAGCAAGTTCATTAAAAAGGGCCATCTTGTCACAGATGACATAAATTAGCTCTGGCACAGTTTTCAGAAGAGCAGCAAGAAAGAGTAGCTCACAAAATTAGACATGCACTGGACTTAATTATTTCCCTTCTGCTTTTTGGTGTTGTCAGCTCCTCAAAGTTGGGGAGGCTGTGCCGTGTCCTGCTGCTCCTTCCAGCCCCGGCCCTTGTCCCTGACAGAGTCCGGGGTTATGGTCCCCCAGCACAGAGTCTGGAGGGAAAGGATCTCACTGGCTGTCTCCTGCCTGACCCATGGCAAGGGCACGGAGTGTTTGTAGAGGGCTGGGGACACGTCCCAAAGCAGGGCAAGCTGAGCCCAGCCGCGGGCACTCGGAGCTCTCTGGGGTGAGGACATCGGGCTCTGCGTTGGGTCAGCGCGACCCTCGCTGCCCCTGCCCCTCTGCAAGGAAACTGAGAGAGCTCTTCTCTTAACAAACTGCTTATCTGCACAGCAATAACAAACTCTAGGGCAGATTTCACACTGCAACTTTCTTGCCCTTCTACTGCAATGTCTTTCTGTGCAACAGTGAACATTATTATAAACCTTGATATTCCTACATACTGGCCATCCAATTCCAAAATTTTTTCACTAGCAGGGAAATATAAATTTTGAGTATAATAAACATTGGTGTATTTACTCTCTTCTGATGCCTGGAATGACTACCGTGATGCTGAGAGTCTTCTGCTACATGACTGACTCCAAGACATTCTTCTTTATAATTAAGATTTCTTTTTTATTGTTTATTTTACAATTTGGCATTTTTCCTTCTCAGTTCCATCTCCAAATTCTCTTAATTTCCCTTTCAGGAAATATTCTTCCTGCTCATTCACTTCCTTCAGTAAATGCACTGGCAAAGGCACTGTAGATTTAGTCCCAACATCATCTGTAAATGCACTATATTCCTGAACATTAGTTTATTAGAAAAACTGCAAACTATAGATGCTATCTCAACCTATTTATTAATTAAATTTGAATTTTATATGAAATTTAAATCCAAAACTGTGTTTTGAATAGCCAATAAAATAATACATCTGCACAAATCTTCAGGCCTGTTGACATCAAGTTCCTTTAAACTGAGCTTTGTCCTTCTGGAGATGTTCCTCGATGAGAACAGTGGGGTGAGATTCTGAGTATCTGATCTCTGCTCTAGACACTGCCACTGGCAAATAAGTGACCATTTTAGGCATTATGTAAATGCAAAATTTTTCAGCAGCATCTAGGCAAACTTGAAGAGCTTTTAGAAGGCTCAGTTAAGACTAAATGACATTGGAGGAACCGAGTGAAAATATAAACCAGCAAACGTAAAGCAAGATGACAGCTGCTTTGTTTTTTTCATATTTTAGTTTATGAAAGCAACAGGATTTTATTTCTTTTTGATGAAGTACTTCAATAAGTTCTTAGGGGAAGGGGAATTTCACATTAGCCTGATATTATTATTGTTTTTTAGAAAATAAAAAAGTTTCAACAAAGCACTAACATCAGAATGCTTTCGGAATATGCTTCTGATAATTCTGTAACTGAAACCAAGAATCTCTAACACTACAAAACAAAAAGCCCTTGAAATTTGGTATATGAATTTAAAGATTTGCCAGTTATTCAAGAAACAAAAGGCAAACCTTGTGACTCAATGCTGGCATCTAAGGGAAGGACAACAGGTCATGAAATAAATCATCCAGACTTTGAAGATTTCCATTTTCCCTCTAAACATCTCACATATCTTAGGAGAGATGTACTGTGCCTATGCCTTTGGGAAGTTAATGAAACTGAATGTTGATATCTGGGAGAGAAAAGGAGATTCTGAACTGTGTCGTTTATAACCTCATGAAGATGATGAATCTCTGTGTTTTAAGCTCCATTTGTCTCTGTCCTGCCTGCAAACTCTGCTTGTGTGTTTGTTTTATCCCAAATAGGAGTTTATGGGCATAGATAACAACAAAGTGTGTTAATATTTGAAAAGTTGGAATTGTGAAATGTGTTAGATTATTTTTTTTTCTATGCACAGTCGTTATACACTAATTATTCCACTGAAGAATGCCTGCTAGTTTTTAATTCTATTGTTTCACCTGTGTTTTCCAAAAACTGCTTAAATCTCCCTCAGAACTATAGGCTTGCAGAAACCTGGCCACAATCATGTGTGGCTCAGTAGGAACTGGGCTGAGAGTTTCCTTGATATGTGGGGCTCTTTTTTGTTGTTGTCTCGAGGAATAGGCTATTCCTTCCTTGCTTTATAACAAAAGCAGCTGATGAGTAGTTGATAAGTAAATCTTGGGTATAATTCCTTGTGATTACATCTAAATCTGTTCATTTTCCTTGGAAGTTTGTGCTGAGTTGGTACATCCAAGTGGTCTGGCTGAAATGTCTTTTTTTCTGTAATTGCTTCTCTAAGTTATACTAGCAAAAGAAGAAGAAAAAGAAAGATATTTAAAAGATGTTTGGCTCATACCTAAATGTTTGCAGTTGTGAAGGAAATACTTATCCACAGGATAAAAATTAGAAAGTTGTCTAGGTGATATTTTGAGAAAATTCATCCTTACAGTAAAGAAAAAAATTTAATTTGTCTAATGGTATTTAAAATTAACCAATATGTTAGAGACAGTTTAAGTAGGAAGGTGCAATTTAATGTCAAGATTTTGACTGGAGCATTTAAATTTAAATGTAATCCATGAAGCAATACATACATCACTAATTAGCATTAACGTAACATGATTAAAAAATAAACATTTGATTAGTACATTTAAATTTCAGTGTAATAAAGTGCTGAACTAATTAGCAAATGAAGTTCTCTTAATGCCAACCTTTGGATGAGACATTTATGTGTTGCACATGGGGAAGGTGCTCATAGTTAAAGCACAAAACATTCCTCTATCCTTGCCAGTGCATATGGAGCCTAATAGCATAGTAAATAAACAAAACCTTTGCAAATCACTTTCCAGCCCTCACTTGCATTTTCTTTTGATGCAAGTTTGTTAACAGCTTCAGAAGACACATGGCTTGGTAAATGCTGCAGACAAACATTGAAGCTGAGAGCAAGAGACTGCCCCAGATCCCTGCCTGTCACCCAAAGGACCAGAGAGAAACACAAAATCCTTACCTGACTAATTAGGTGACCATCCAAGTCTGCTCACCAGGGTGAACTGGGGGAAGCTTTTGGCTGTGACTAAAAAGCAAAATACTAGTTTGATACCCACATTATTGTGTATTATCAGTGATGGTGGTTCTTCCACTTGACTGGTAAGTTTTTTAAATTTGGTTTTTTTCAAAACATGAAGCTTGGGTGAGCCACCAGAGAGCTCCTGGCTTAGACAAATGATGTTGAAACCAGTCTCAATCAGTAATGGTTATTCTTGGAAAGCCAAGGTGGATGTCACATTAGCACCCAGGTTTCTTGCAGCCAATGAATTTCATTTTTTTTCCAGCCTTTTGTTGTTAGATTTGCAATTTATGTGGAAGCTGTCTGAGGTTACAGAGCAGGACAGTCTCAGCTCTGTAAGAAATCTTCAATTATTGGTTTTCCAATGAAATGAGGATGAAAAATTCATGCTAGAGAAACAGTGAGCACTAGTGCTCATACTTAAAAACCTTTTCACTGGATACTGAGCAAAAAATAGAGACAACATTAATGAACCCAGTGTCTTCCCATTACAGCACACATCACAAAAGAGACATATAAAATGCCTGTAACAGATTTTTCCATTTTAACCCCATTTACCTCTGAGATTCAGGCTTTAGGTTGCCAATTGAGAGAATGATCTTTTTCTTGGTATTTGAAAGTTCTCAAAACAACACAGAGATGTTTTCTTTGAAGATTCCAAACTAATCTTGCTTTGCAATTGCTGCTATTGGAGATAAGAGTAGTGCTTAAAAACCAGTCATAATTATACTTCTGTACAGTGTCTTTTATGATTTTGAACCCACTTTTTGTCCTAAAACAAAAACTCCACAGCACAAACCGGGGACTGAGCAGACAAGAGCATTTTGCACTTCTTCAGGCCTGCATTCACTGCCTGCTCAAAACATCTCGAGAACAACTCAAATATCTTTCAAAACATAAAAAGCTTTCTTAGAAAGCTCTCTTACTCATTGTAAAGATTTCTTTATTTCTTTTGGCATAAAAAAGCACTCAGGAACTGTAAAAGAAGTCTTTGCTGTAGCCATTATTTCCTCACTAGTTCCTAGCACAGAATGCATTTCAATTCCTTGTTACAAGCCAGACTTGTTTGAGCCTTTTACTTTTGCAATAAGATTTTAATCAGTTAACAGTAGCAGCTAATTTAATGGGGGAGAGCAATTCTTCCAAACAGCTTATCTGGGTTCCCAGTGTCATTTACAGTATAAAGTGTAGCTATAAATAAATTAAATGGAAAGCCAGTCCCAAGGGACATCATCTTTGTTGCTCTGAAGTCTGATCTATTTTATAGCGACTTAAAAGCTGTAGCAAGAAAAATATAATTAGCTGATATCAAGGATAGCTACAGCAGGATTGTTTTTCAGTCTAGGAACTTCTGGGATAGCTGCACTTATTTACATTGCACAAGATCATAACTTGTGGATGTAAGGTTTTACATGTGTTTTGAAAACAAAGGATCTTATTTGAAGAAAAACTAATTAGAGTGGTGGATGGTATTTTTCACTTTTCAGATAGTCAGAGCTGACAGGACTGCAGATGTGCATGAAGTGGTGCTTACAGCCCATGGCCAGTTAGTCCACAGGGTCCGGATGTCTGCTCCTGTCGTTAGTGGACACGAAATAGAAGAGTGGATTCAAATCACAACAGGGAGTTTTCATCCCAGTGAGGCACAGGCCTTTATTTGGGGTTTGTAACCCTTTTTAAGGTGTCAACATGATTGGCCAAAGGAACCACCTCTCTGGTGCCATTGGTGGAACAAGAGAAAAACACATTCAGACAGCTGTGGGACATTGTTTTGAGAACCAAAACTTATTTACAAAAACAGTTCTTGAAAGAGAAAGTTATTCAAAACTTTCCCTTGGGAACACATCAGCCACTGCCAGACTGAAAACTCTCTCAGGCTCAGAAAATCATGTCCACAGACTCCTGAACGGGACTTTAATTCCCTCGGTGGAACACTCTTCAGGTACAATTTTCCCACTCATTCTTCAGACCAGTGCTTAGTGTCTGTGTGTGAATTGTGCTGTACTACAACCCTCTCCCTTCTCCACTCCCATTTTTAGTAAAATCATTCAAATATTTCCCTGCCTCAACTGAAATTCCTCCCTGATTTTGAAACATGAGTAAATATCTTGGTGTTTGCACATTATTGTATCTGGAAAGATGAAAAATTGAATTTCACTGTTTTTCTGATGTGATTAAGATTCCTTGGCAGGTAATACTCTGCTTCTTGGAGATTGGTTAGAAGCAAAATCTTAAATATGTGCCTTTTGAGAATTTTATTTTCCTTTCCTAATGGAAATTTTCTGTTGGCATCATAAAATAAACATAGAGATCACTATAGAATACCACCCTCTTTCTTGTGGAGAGAATGTCTGAACTTTTCTTCAACTTTCCAACATAATGTATTCTATTTTAAGCTTTTAGTTTGTGGTGCAAAAACAAAGGCAGTGTAGAGAGGAAATGGTTTAAAACCAAAAGGGGATGCTTTTAATAGGTACAAGCAAAATGTCTGTTGTTCCCATTGGTTAAACGCAAAATGTAAAAATCAGGAGCTGGTATGGGACTCATAGAACAGATGACATCTGAAATGCTGATACTTTTTGTTGGTCAAAGACTGTTTTGGTTTCCTCTCTACAGTCATAGAGGGGCTTAGTGTTATGATAATGTCAGAAGCTAAATCATGTGTGAATTAATAGCAAGAAAAAATATTGATTTCTTAGTTGTTAAAGAAAAGAGAAAAACATTGATCTTCCAGTGATGACAATTCTAATTTGCTCTTTTCATTGCATGGCAATATTAAAGAGTTTTAACGTTATTAAAAAAAATGGTTTTCATAGAAGAGCATATTCTGATTCCCAGTGGTAAGGTTTGCATTGGCTGAAAATAAAGCTCTGTTGAGAGGAACCATTTTAACTGGATTTTCATTTTTAAATGTAAATGTTCTGGCAAAATTCTATTAAAGCACTGTGCAAGGAAAGCTGGGGAGAAATCAAAATAAAGATTCAATGCATATTGTGAAGCTGAGTGATTTATATTCACATTTTCAGATTTCTCATTCCAATTTGCTGAAAAGCATGTATATGCTTGTTACTGAATATGTTCACTACTGCAGTATCCTTTCTCTGGGAACACTTATAACAAATATTTTTTAAAAAAAACTTTTATAAGTTCAGGGATAGGTGTTTGGATGCTACCTTAAAAGAAAAATGTAAAATCATCCCCATGTTTAATTCTAATGCTATATTATATAGAACGGATCCATATGCATTGAACATTCTTACTATATTACACCATGTAGTATTAAAAATTTCAGCAAGCATATCTTAGAAATAAATGACAACATTTTTTTAGTAACTTTACATTTGTGTTTCTGAAGCAGAAACAAAGAAAAGTTGTTGATGATTATAGCTATGAGAATAATAAGGAATATTACATCTCACCATGGAATATGTGTGTTGTTGTAAGTGAAATTAAACAAGATTATTAAATCATGTGGCTACATTATAAGTTTATTTATAAGAAAGGAATATTCAGTGGTATTACAGTGTCTGTGTTCTTTGTGTTTGCTTAAAATACAGAGGTAAATTTCGGTCTGAAAATATATTGACAAATGAAGGAAACTTTACATGCAAAACTCTGGTAGGAATCATCTTATATAAGCAGAAGTTAAAAGCATGGAATACTGAAAGTTTAACGTGTTCAAGCATCACTGTGGCTTAAAATGTTACTGGTAAAAGGCAGTTTTTTAACATAATTCGAAGTGGTTACTTGCTTGATTCCTGCCACTGGCCAGAAAATAACTCTACATACTGAACTGAATGAAAAAAAGATCCCAGGCTGAGTTTCTTCCTTTCATGTTTATGGTGTGTAATTATCTACATTTTCTGCAACTAGAAATACTATGTATTCCAAACTCAGGCAGTGATAATGGACATGTTGTTTGTGACAGAAAATGCATTGGATGGCTGATGTTCAAGGGTGCATACTTGGATCTCATCCTACAACCTATCACTTTTATATTTATCTAGCTTAGCTACTGCTAATCTAACCATGCCAACACATTTTTCAGGTATTAAATTTATATGTGCCTTATGCCCCTGCTGTGTTAGGACAGGAGTGTTTTATTAACATTTCCTACTTGATGCAGGCAGTCCAGACCACTTGAGCAGATTCCTAAAGGGTGAAAATTTATGTTTGAAATACAGGAATTGTTAATTTGCACACTAACTCCTGGACTCATGTCTTAGATTGCTTTTACGTTTATCAGCTTTTGAACACTCCTGCTTAAAGTCCAGTGGATGTGGCAAATAAAGACACCCACAGGCCTGCTGTGCTACTTAGTGAAAATAATCTTCATTTTGCATGCTGGAAGATGATTCTTTCTGTTCTTACTTTAATATTTTTGTCCTTCTGAACATCTCTGGATAAAGAGATAAGAATCAAGTTTTAAATTTAGAGAAAGTATTTACATTATCTGCAGTTTGGTCATGAAATCTTACCTGTGTTTTTCTGAGCCTTTGTAAAATGAAAGTCTCCCTTCAACATGCAGAATTGGAATCTTGTAATAGTACTTCAGACATCAAGACTCTTCAGACTTCAAATCCTACTTAGATATAATTTTGTTCAGTCATGCTCAAGACACAGCTAAATATTTGTCTTAAAATCTCCAATTTTTACATTTTGAGCAAATTATAGAATTATCCAGATCTGGAAAATCAGTAGAGCTAGATGAAATATTTTTTCTTCATCCCTCCTTTAGCACTGTAGAGGAAAGAAAGAGATTCATTTAAGAAAAACAAAACAAAACAAAAAACAAACAAACAAAAAACCCCTAACAAAAACCTCCCACCAAACAAACAAACAAAAAACAGAAAAAAAGGTGTTGATAATGGTGCTGTGAAACACCTACCAAGAACATGATCTGAGTCACTCTAGCGACATTTCTCCAAACTGTTCTTCACTCCACAGTGCAAAGAAGGTATCTGTGACATAGTGACATTTTCTACAAACTAATTAAATTTAAATTTAGAAGATAGTACAGATTACATCCTGGTATGATGAAGTGCACTTAGATGGAAACTAAAGTAATTTTTTTTCTGAAATACATTGTTCAAAAAGTAGTATATAACAAGAGCTGCTTCACATAACTTGCTGGTAGACATTTCATGTGGAAAATGGAATCATGTCCAAGAAGCAGAATAAAAGAAAACAATTTGAATTTTAAACCTGCTTTTAAAATGTTCTCACAGATCATGAAAAGGGCAGCAGTGGATTTGGTTAGTCATGGGTTAACTGGCACTAACTGGAGAGCAGGTCTTGAGGGCAGAACACAAAAATGCTTCAATAAAAGCTGAACTTGCTATTGAGTATCTGTATCCTATTTCCAGAGGATAGGATAGTGATCCTGAACACAGTATTTTCCAGTTAAAGAACCAAAGCTCTTTACAAAGAGTGAATTGGCTATCAATGCCATTGTGGAGAGAAGATTTCACTGCAGAAGTTGGTCTGTGAGTGTTCCTGCCCCTACATAGAATATTTGTGTGCTTGGCCCCAGGATGTAAATGGAGTAAGGGATAATAAAAGTTCTGAGTTGCACTTTCTGAGTAATCTGCAGAAGTGGGTTGAATTTGGGCTATTTTCCCTTTTAGATTTCTTTCCAGAGAGGCAAAACAATTTATTTTTTTGTCCTTGCTTCATTTCCCAGATTTGGAGATCTTTGAGGAGAAAAAAACCCAAACGAACAACAAAATCACAGTCTTATTTCTTCTGTTCACTCCCTAACTCTTCCCTAATCCTAGCACCTTTTCTAACTTGCTTTAAGTAGTCTTCACATGTGTTCCCATTCCTCAACTGCCCAGCCAGTTCTTCAGCTCAGTTATTGTGGGGTGGTTGCAGAGCTGGGGTGAGGGTACAATTCTCTCAGCACATTTTAGCTTTCTGCAGTTTTCACTGCCAGATTCTCTTTCTGTGGCTGTGATGAACCTTGGGTTTGTGGTGTGCTGGCATTAATTCAATCAGCTTGTTGGTATGAATTAATTGCCAATGTAGAGATTTTGTTCAAGGTTAGTTCCTCAAAGGCCTGTCTCAGCCTTTAATTTTGCCATACAGCTTTGGAACTTGCCTAAATTCAAAATCCAGTTGTATCTGCAGTGCTTTATCACAAAGGGATAGTCAACATCTCTCATCCTCCTCACTCCCTGCTGTCCTCCGAATTTGGTAAGCCCGGTGACTCCCAAGGACACGTGGAGGAAGGTTAAATTTAGCTGAGGTAATGACAAAGGACAGAGTAGCTGCTTGCATGAAGAGTTCATGTGGACAGGGCAGAGGGAATGGGAAGAAAGAAGAGGATTAACATCATCCCTTGGCAGGTTTTCTGCTTGTAGCTGTGGATGGGCAATTCCTACAGTGTGTGTAGCCAGAGAATGAAGCTGTGCCAAGACTGTGACTCGTTTGCATGGCTTCATAAATCAACTCAGAAGATGCTTGAGATGATGGCAGCCAGTTCTCATTGCTTTTAGCAGTGAGAACCTTTTCTTTTAATTTTGTCAAACCTTTTATAAATAGTCCCTCTGTCAATATATTAAATTCTTAATCAAGTAACCATCTCCCAAGCAGCCGCAAGGGAAAAATAGCCTAGGCTGGAAATGCTGAGTTAGCTGCAGACTATATGATATGCTGATATATTTATTTTTAATTTTTTTTTTTTTTACCTCTGCAATTTCACTGATGTTATCTAAAGGCTGCATTTGACATACCTGCAGCTCAAATGAAAACAACCTCCACAACTGGTTTCTTTTACATTCAGCAAATCCTACGCAATTAGATGTTTAAAATCTGAGATGTTACTCAGGTACTGATCTAGAAGCCTTCCAGATGACAACATCATATATTAGTGCAGGTAAAGTACAGCTTCACCTCCATGGTGTTGTCATTAGTTTTGCCTGAGACAGTTTGAAATAATTAGATTAAAATCCAGCAGGTAAGGAAAAAACAGCAAAACCAAACCATTGAAAAAGTTTATTTATGACAGAACAGCACATTAAAACTTGAATGCTCTTGGTCATTTACTATTTAAATTTTTTATTCTTATTATACCTTTTATTACTAAATGGAACATCATAACACTTCATATCTAAGAGAAAATTTGTTAACTAAAGCAACAAGCTGAATTGATTAGTAGTCATTTTGGTATCCTGATCTGCTTTTTAAATTTTCCCCCACAAAGTTCTTCTGAACCCTCCATTAGTGCTGTTTGTACCTTGTAATTTATATCTTGCTATTGAGGTAAGTAATTTATACATATAGACATCCAGTATTTGGTGATACTCAGATTTATGTATCACTTGAGTGGAGTATTGATCCTTCTATCTCTTTGTTTTTATAGCCTAGTTGTTTAGGATATAAAAATGGGTGCAACACAATTTTATGTAGTTAAATGCAAGGTAAATAGTATTTCTTAATGGTAAACTATTCTTGGTTTTTAAGGAATAGGTGAATAGAATGCATATTGATTTGCCAGCAAATTGAGTCAAAATAGATAAAAATCCAAGTGATTATGATTTTCCACTTTATACTGATAAATAAATTCATGCTCATGATTTTAAATTTCTGTATAATAATTATCTATTTTTTAAGAGTTGAATAAACTTTGATAATTTTCAAGATTTGTATTCATATTCTAGTATTCTCAAAAATAGTGTATTTTAAGTTGGTTAATTATTCTCAAAAAGTGAAAAAGTGTCTGTATACTTAAACCAGGGCTTCTTCTACCTTTATGAAGACTCTTAGTTGAGGGGAAAATATGGCTAATTTCTACATAATTAAAAGTAAAAAGGAATATTCAAATGAGTACATTTAAACAAGGACAAGGTTTTGTTGTCTTTGCCCACAAAGTGGAAAGCGTTGCAATGCCAGCACATCTTTCAAATCGTTCATCTGAGTCTGGGCCTTGCAGCAGAGCTGACACCTGCAGCACTGGGAACATAAGCAGTGGATGGGCTTATTTGACAGAAATTCAGAAGAATGCTCTATGATAGCACAATATATCAAGCAAAATAGGAATGAAGACAGGGCAGCCCTTTAGAAAATACCTGTGAATACGCTGATCATATCTGCAAAGACAGCTTCAAACCAAACCCCTTCCCTTTTTCTTTCCAGGTAACCTTCCTTGATTCCTGTTGTGTGTCAGCCATTTTGTTAATTATTTTTTAATCTACCTGTCATAACTTAATTTATGTGGAAAGCTTGTGGAAACACTTGTAATGTCAGTGAGACTTTAAGTCAAACTCTTCAAGAGATACTGCTTCATTGAAAGGGTGTCCATCCAGGTACTGGGCTCCCTCTCAAAAGAAGGTTATTATTTCCAGAAACAAGCTATAGTTGGTAAGGGCCAAAACTGTGATTCAAATGCTTTTCCACTCTTGTTTTCCTTTGTGTTTAAAATAACAAAGCAAGCTCTCTGCTCTCGCTCTGACGCGGCTAGGGATCTTGTCTGGTTATTCTGCACCAATTTCTCATAAAGAATAGCTTTAAATGCTGGTATCTGCACAGGGACCAAAGATGACATTTTTTGCAGACCTTTGCAGTTTGGTGGGAAGGAGACTTTTCTCCTAGAAACAGAATTAGAGAAAGAAATCACAACCAGGAACACTGAATAAACTCAGTACTCATGAAAACCCTCCATACTAAGGGAAATTAGTGTTTAGCAACACACCACACCCCCTAGGTTAAGGAGATAAGTAACACAACATAAAGGTATTGACAGTAGAAATGTTATCAAAGTAGTGGGGCTAAATTGAGCAGGATCCTGGAAAACGCATGTCACTGCTGCTTTGGGAGGTTCAGCTTTTGTGGTATCTGACTGGGCAGGGAAATTGGAGCCTGACGTTGCTGGTGTTTTCAGCCTGCTTCACTGAGAGGAGGTAAGAATCACTGCTCTCAAGTCAGCAGTCAGCTATCCCTGACAGAGATCTGTTTGATGCCAGCTCCTCTCTGCACCCTTAAGGATGGCAGCGCAGAAGCTGGACCTTTGGCCAGGCCTGTTCCTTGGATTTGATCTCTTCTCTGATCACATCACCCCAGGACAAGCCAGCACATTGTCACCAAGCTCCACAGAAACATGCCTGACACCTGAGAAGAGAATATATTCAAATCTGCCTGAAACACCAGCCAGTGAGCTCATAAATACACTGTAGAGGTGTCATCTTTCAGGAAGGAGTGTGGAATCCTTGACAGCTGCATGTCAGTGTGCTTGCTTATAAATATGGATAAAAAAGGCCAGGTACTTACAGCCTGAGTGTGACACAAATTCAGCGCCCTGTGTGCCCAAAGCTGGCCACCAGAGAAAGTAAGGTGACAGTCATACTGTGAATTAAATGCACAATTAATACTCTAAACTTCTGCTTTATGTATGTAGATGATGCTATTGCAGCTTGCTGATCACAAGGAAAGGTCAAAATACTTGTATATGTCTCTAAAGAATGTCACCAAACTTTTGAACTTAAAAAATTAGAAATACTAAGGGGGCACTCAAAACAATTAACAACGGTTTATAACAATCATAAGAATAGAGGATGTCTGCCTTTTGTAAAGATCACCCTGCCTGTGTGCAAATCTAGCTGCATCCAGCTGGAAGATGAGCAAGTAAACCCCAAGGATGAGCAAAGAGGCTTCCAGTACTGTGTGCACATGTACCCACTCTCAGCAGAGCTGGTTTGGGCTCCATTTATGGGATGTGTGTGACACTCCAGGACTGTGTGCACGGAGGTGATGCAGGCTGGCTGCTCCTGAGCTGATTCTGAGCCTGAGCTTGGCTCCCTGGAGGATCCTCTTCAGTGCCCTTTGCTTCAGCTGCATGGGCTGGATTAACATCAGCTCTCTGCTGTGCTGCTCAGCTGCCCTCTGAGAATAGACTGAGGTTTGTTGGAAGGAAAAATCCATAGTGTAGTCAAAGAAAGATACAAAAGAAAGAACATGCCATATCAAAGATGAATTGAGTACTACTTATGACTAATGCATCTTAACTTCAGGTTTTATTAGGTTTGGTTTAAATCTTTTTTTTTATTGATCCATAAATTATTGTTATCATTATCCTTTAAATAACTGACCAGCTTTATAAAGATTTAAAGTTTGAGGTGGTTTATGTATGATAAAAGTTTGGAGTATTTTGAGAAATCTCAGAGTATATGTAATTCTTTGTTTTGTTCCCCATAGTATTATAATTTATCTCTTCTGGATGCCTGTGTCACTTTGCAATGCTTTCAAGTACAGCTTGACCCAGTATGTTTTTGTGGCACACAAGAAAGTGAACAGAATCTTAAAAACTAAAAAAGGAAGCCCTTAACAGTATATTATCAAGATAGTATTTCAGCTGTGATGGCCTTGATTTTGAAAGCAAGATACTTAAAAATGTACCTTTCTATTCTGTTAAGTGATGCCTATTTTTAACATGACAATGCTTTAATTCAGAATTCTTTTTGAAGGCTCGCTCTTGCTGTGCATTATTCTTGCTCTACCTAAACAGCCTTACCTTGAGACAGTTATTGGCAGCAGTACAAATTATCTGGCTGCTGTAATGATCCATTAGAAGAAAAGTATGAGAAACCAGTGCAAATTAGCAATAAAAAACACTAAAGGTATAGATCACTGGCAACAATTTAGGAATAATATCTCTGCCTGAAGCAAATTCTGGTGATTCACTGATAATTTGCTAGAAGCCTTTTAACTTGGTTCACATTTGTAAAGTTAATAGTAGGTTATTTTGCATTGTGATTGAAAGACCTGAAATCTTAGTTATTATTTAAGACTATTGATTTCTCCAAATGGAAATTCACCCATGTATTAAAGATATTCCTGTCAAAAATGATAAAGTCAATAATAAGAATATTGTTTCCACATATTTTAAAATGCTACTCTGGTGTAGCTTGAGACATTACCCTTGCTTGGGCATGAGGTTTGCCCGCTGATTGGCAAATACAGCAAATTCTCAGGTTAGGCAGCTGTGTTTATGACAAACATTAGAGCCAGCAAGTTTTGCAGTGAAGAATAAGGGATCATGTTGTGATTCAAAGGGCTTGTGGGGTCTCTGCAATCAGGGCTAACAAAGGAGGCAGCTGCCTGGCATGGGTGTTTGGTGCTCCAACACCTGCAATCCGTTCTGGGGAGGCAGCTCTGACTTCTGCGCTGCTGCTGGAGACTTCCCTGAGGGCAGCAGGAGGTTTTCTCTGTCCAGCCACTGCCTCTCTCTCTCTGCTGGGCACCACAGAACCCAAAGCTCTGGAGTTGCTCCTGGCTAAGTATCCCAGGATGGGATGGTGCCCTTCATTCCCACAGCTGGCCTGGAGAAATCCTGGCCCTGAGCTTTAGGAGCCTTGGGCTGCCTCTGTGCTGATCTTGCTCTGTATCTTTGTGGAGGATACAAAGGGGTGCTGGCACCAGAATAACTGAGCATCCTGCAGCACTGGGAGAACTGGAAGTCAGAGGCTTTTCCTCAGCTCTGATGGACACAATGCAATTTAAAATTAAAATACTGTACTGCCCATGAGAGGAATGCCTGTCCTTTGGATTCTCACACAGCTCTTCAGTCTTAATCAGGAGTATGGGATATAGATTTTAACATAATTATTTTACAGAAAATCGAACAAATATAACAGGCAGGGCATCATTTTTATACAAATATATATTAAATCTTTATTATTAATCTAATGATATTGTGTTGAATGCAATGTAACAGGAATATCTTGTTTCATTTTAGACAGAAATTTTTGACTTAGTACTCATTTTCTCTTTTTGTAGTTCACTTCCACAAACTCATGTCCTGTGTGTGGCTTCTGAGGCTTTATTGCCATGTGGGTGTATAAAGTGAGATAGGTGAGATGCCCCTGTGAGGGTGGCCAGATGAAATCTTGGTGCACAGGAAGGGCTGCAGGGGACAGAGTCTCATTAAGGAAAAGCAGAGGGACGCTGCATCATACCAGAGAGAACTGTAAAATTGGCTGGGTTCTGAGTTTGCTTCTTTCCAAAGACTACAGAAATAAAATAATATAAATAGTAGGAGGAAAAATGCAGAGCTTTTTCAGAGGTCACATCTACTACAGCAGCTGCTTTCCTTAATTCTGCCCATTGATCACAGCATAAAAGCAGTTGTGGTTGATTGCATTGTAATAGCATAATAAAGTTTATTTGTGGTACAAAAGAAGTCTCATAATACCTAACATTTACAAAATATATCTCCATGACATTTGTCCTTTTTATTTGATTTGCATTTGCTAGAGTTGTAGGCATACACTTCCTATTAGAGGTCATTGAATAGCCCGTGTGTGTTTTTCTTAAATGGCATTAAAGGCACACTGGGAATTTAATCAACTTCCTACTGAAATTCACTCTGAATTCTTCTTCCACGGGAAGTCATCAAGCTCAGTTCTGTGTGTGCAGTGTAATTCACCTAAAAGTACTTCAATGAACTGAAGGCCTCCTGTTGTAGAAAAGAAACCTTTCCATAATGAGGAATTTTTGAGGAAATAGCATTTCAGGCTCCATTTCTGGGTAGCTACTGCTGTATGCTAAAAAAAATACTTAGTAGAATTTTGCCTTCTCTTATACGATGATAGCTGACAGTGGAATTTCTTGCACTGGCATCCAGTCAGTTGAAGGAAAGGTGCCAGCTGCTATGAGTTCTGTGTTTATGTGTTTACTCTTGATTTCCTTATTTTGGTCCTTGCCAGTAGAAAATCTGCAGATGTATTTGTTAATACTTTGGAGGGAATCCTGGCTTCAGTGAGGCCAATACTTTACTCCTAATTGCAAGATGGCAAATAAGGAGAATGTTTGTTTGCCTTTATTTCAAATGTTTTGCCTTTAATAGCCACTTATTATACTGATTTAAAATCTGTCCATCCCTGTCAACATTAGGAATGAGAAAAGCCTATATAATAGAACACATCAGTGTTCAGACCTTTCCTTCTTTGGGATCAGAAGATATTTTTCAGTGTTAACAGATCCTGAGAAACCACCATCCTCTTTGCTCTGAGAAGTGCTAAGGCTGAATATGTAAATTACTGTTAATATTAGCAACGGGGCATAAAAGTGTCTTGGAGAGTGCTGCACACTGCTGACTCCTTAGTTTGTGTAATCTGTTTAGTCTGTGGCCTGTATGGCACAGGTTTGGGACAGATGTTTTGCTGAATGAGGGAAAACACAAGAGGTGGGTTATTTGATTTTAGTTGTTCTTTAAAGAAAAAAAGACACAAATCTTTTGGAGAATAATTGTGTGTCTTAAGTCTGCTTAAATTAGCATCGATGTCCTTTATCATGGAAAATGTAATTAGAAAACTCATTTAACATGCAGCAAAAAATGCAGATTTTTTTCCCATCACTGCTGATTTCTAGGTTGCAAAAAAAGTTCTGTGGGTTTATTTTCCATGCTTCCATCTTATGCATAGAATTCTCTTTACAGGCAAATTTCTTGTCATGTTTTAATTTTGAATATGGGCTTTGTGCAGCCTATTATTTAGATATATATAGAAGCTCTTTTTCTTTTCTTCTTTTTTTCTAAAATAAAGAATTTAGTTGATAAGTAGTTTAAATGTGCAATCTTCTGAGGTAATGCTGCTTAGTGTCTGTGTTTTCTTTTAAGTCAATGTTCCATTGCCAGATGATGTTTCTATAACACAAAGGGAAAGTGTCATTTTCCCTCTAGATATCCAAGTTTCAGGAAAAGTTACCAAACCTAGGAAGAAGATACAATCTCTGGAATGGACTTATATTAGTTTACCTTTGTTTGTTGCAATGTTTTTCCCACTGAAAGTGACTTCTTAAGTATCACAGATGGTATCAGAAAAAAAATAATTATAAGGAACTGGTCTGAGACTCAGGAGATTTGAATTTTAATTCTGTTCATCATCTGTTTGCCATAGGCAAGTTACTTTGTCTCCAGTTACCTGAGACCTCTGGGTCTGACTGTGATACAGATAATTCAGTCCTAAGTACTGTGTTGATTTAACAGCAGTGACACACTCAGGCTGATTCATTGGCTCCCTCATCCTTTGTGCATCCCTTACTGGGCCTGTGACAAAGTTCTGTGTGCATGTCTAAGCTTCACTAATGGAAATTAAAATAATTATGCTTCTGAGTAGAAGATCCACCAGTCCTTACGCTACTTAGTTTTATGGGGTTTTGTTGGCTGATTGTGGGGTTTTGTGCTTGAATTTTTTGTATCAGACCATAGGCTCTCGGAGTTGGCTCCAATCCAGCAACCAGAAAGCTTTAATCACCCCTTTGGAGAGTCTGTGTTCCTAAACAGATGATTTCAGCAGATGCCAAAGAAATAAATTTTCCTGAGATGAAAAGACATTCATTTTGCGTCTCCTCCTTAAGTGGACTTGTTTGTGAGAGGTAATGGAAAGGAGCTAGAACTGGAGCCTGCAATTCTTTGGCTTTTAGACTGATGAAATAGGTAGCAGCTGTTCAGGCTGATGGGCAGCTTCTCCTCCAACACTAACCTGCAGCACCTGGCAGGGCAGGGATGGGCTGCAGCTCCTCCTCCTCCCGTGAGCCCTCTGCTTAGCAGGGACACAGGTTAGCAGCAGGAGGGCTGGAGCTTTCAGAACAGGCATTACAACGGGGCTGATGGAAAGCCCCAAGGGCTCGTGGCAGCAGCCTCTGTTCACTGCCTTCTGACTTAAATCGAGGCTGGCATCTGGTGTGAGGGTCTGGGCTCCAGTCAAGCAGATGGTGTTGAGTGTCACTTGTACATTACCCTGTAGCTCACTCCCACGGAGCTGGGCAAGAAGATGAGCAGATAAAATGATGCTGGGTAACAATCTCTTGTCTGCCTGTTAACTTCAGCGGGGCAGGCTCAGAAAGCCCTTCTAGTCTCTGTGCAATCTCAATTAAAATGTAAACTTCCCTGCTCTCAGTGCCTATGCACATGACCCTGTTCACTGCATTTATGCTGAATGGTCCTTATTTTTATCATTAAAAGACCAGCAAAATTTCATTGATAAGTTTTAGATATTTTTATGAAATTGCCATGAAAAATAGCAGTTTTTCAGTCAGTACTGGTCTCTCAAGCAGAAAAAGGATCTAACATTTTTATTTGCATAATTCTCAGGGATTTCTAAGCCTTTTCTTCTTGACATCTGTGTTTCACCTTTGGTCTGTGCCCTCTGGTAAAGGAAGCACCTGGTGCAAGTCACCTGACTTCCCCTCCTGCTAGGAAAGCCCTGATATTTCACTGGAGATCAATGCAGATTTTTAGATGTCCATACCTGCTCAGTGTGAATCCAGCTTTCTCAGAACATGAGAGCCATGAGGACTGACAAAGGAAAGCAGTCCTCCCTTAATGGGAAAATGCTTGGTCTCCCAGCAAAAATATCAGTCCCTGATTCTGTAATGACTTATGCATGTGATTAAACTTAAGCATATGAAACATCCTGCTGCAGCCTCTTTAGAGTAACCCTTTGCATAATTAAAACTTAGAAAAACATCATTATTTTTTCTTGAGAGGATGATTTAAGAGCTGTGTCGCTGTGATTAAAATTGCTAATTTTGTCTTGTAAGGGCAACTGGTGATTGAGATGAAAAAAGATGGTTAGAACATTATTATTGTTCTCATTTTTCACATTAGTGGTTTCCTGGCTTCTCAGAATGTAGCCACACACAATTGCAGGATGGGAATGAGTAGCAGAGGATAAAGAGGCAGGGGGAGAGAGAGAAGAACTCAATGGTTTTTCCAACACAGATGAAGCAAATTTCCCTTCCATCTGCTTGAGAAGGTGCTGAGGTTTCCTGGCCGTATTCCTGCTACATTTGCCACCAACAATCTCGTCCTATGGGTTGTGCTAAAGGTCAAGAAGTTTTTGTGTGGCTGAGCACCAACTGGGAATTTACATGTGGTATGTGCAGGGTCAAGAACAAGTGACTGAAACAGGAAGGTCCTTTAAAGAAAAAAGACCTAAACTGATAATTGTTTATGAAAAGCAAAGTCAGTGAAGAGGTTATCATCAGTAGTGATGTGAACTGTGACCAGGTTATGGTGCTCTCTCCAGGATAATAGTGACATTTTCATTTTCCCCCTTCAAAACATTACTATGAATGTAGCTGCTGAATTGTATCTCTGTATTTAGTATTTTGCTGTATTTATTTTTTTACTACAGCAGGCAGATTTCAAATGGTCAGCTACCTTATATAAAGTAGCCTTTTTTCTAATACCAATTACCATACCAGAAGATTCGCCAGTTTTAAAAGAATCCTTTAAAATAGCCTTGCATTTCACAAGACTGGAAGAAATGTTTCTTTTCTGGTGGCTAATTCTCAGCACCTGCCTCTTAATTTGCACAAATAATTGACAGCTCATTAACGACTTGGTAGGAACTCTGAAAAACAACTGAGAAAAAACTTGAGTACAACAGGGGGAATAAAGTATCTGCTTCTCAGTTGTGCTGATAGTCTCCAATCAGAGCTAAAATGAGGTTGAAAAATTAGTATAAATTATACAGAAAGATTATGGTTGCATTGACAGCTCCTGAAAGCTTTTACCAGGCTATGTGGGGAAGCTCATTTGAAGTGTGTAGATGCTGTTGGCTCCACGGATGTCTGTGCTGAGAGCTGTGTGGGTCCTTCTGGGCTGACCCTGCCAAGGCAGGGCAAAGATGCTGCTTTAAAACTTTACCATGCCTTTTCTGGGATTTTACTCCAAGTTTTTACAAATCAGTTAACACTATTAGTTTAATCTGCATATTTGAGCTACATGATAAAGATGGTTTTTTGTTCTTTAACTAAGTGCTAGGCTTGGGGAAGTCTTCCTGTTGAAGTTGGAAACGTGGTGCTCCATAATGATGGCAAAATCTGTATCAACAGCACCAGTGGCCAGTTCTGCTTCCAAATCCACTGGCTTCTCTTTGGAAGTAAAAGTTGTTGGAGATTCAGGCTGGTCACTGGAAGAATGAGAAAACACTTTGTCCAGAAAGAACAGGTACCAGAGTAGCTTTCTGAAAACCAGTTACAATCTTTGTCCGAAGAACCAAATGAATATTTCATATCTGGCCTCATGTCAACATTCTCCCAATTGTTTGTCTGATAAAAGGAATGGGAGTAACATCCAAGAACATCAAGAGAAAAATTACCACAGAGTCTGGTAAAGAGCCGAATTACTGATAGATCTGAGAAGCTGCAACTCTAGCCACAGTGCTATTTCAGGAATACAGCACACCTACAAAACTCTGGGTCTAAAACATTTAGTTCAGATCAACAGAGTGCAATGGTGAGGCAGACACATGCACACAAAATTGGAATTGGGCAAAGGTACTTATTCTCTTTCCCTTTTTTTTTGGAAGTGTTCTAGCAATCAAATACCGTTCTTGAAATAATTTATTTCCTTGGAATCAAATTAAGATTGTAGCAGCTTATGGTTTTAGCCATGGTAAATGGATAAAACTGTAGTTAATGATTTTATCAATATTTTATGACCTTGTTCTTTAATGTATAATTGGTGATCCACCAGGCACTGAGTAAAGCCGTTCCCATAAGTAAATATTTTGATAAATTCAAAAGCCTATGCAGAATAAAAATAAATGCAGCTTGGAAACATAACTAATAACAGTATTTCTCTTTGTGTGTCAATATTATTTGGTTTTCTGTAGTATTTGAAATAGTAAAAAAAAATCCAAATAAACTGAAGAAGTCAGGAAAAGGCTAATTTGCATGTAGAAGTGATTTTTGAGAGAAAGACAAAAAAAAAAAAAGAGCATGGTTTAGGGTATAGAAATGGCATTCCGGAAGTAATTAAACAAGGATAATGGTGCTGCAGTATCCTAACATAAAGGGATACAACCTTTAGCCTCCAAGTTATGTATGCACACAGATCCTCTGAAGTTGCCAACACGTTCAGCACTGTTTATGTGCACAAAGTGCACATTGCTCGAGCATTCACAGTGTGCACAGCTCAGTTTGTGCACGCGGTGCCAAAGGCTGGGCATGTGGTGTGTGCAGCAAACTGGAAGCTGTTTGGATCCAGCTGTTTGGTGTTTTCCCTATCAGTCTCCCTGAACCCTGCCCCTGTCCCCTATCCATCATTGTCAACCCTGCCCTTCCTTCCAGAACCTTCCCTGAGACTTGATGTTCCTATGGTTGCTTCCCCTGTGCCTCCTCCCCACTGCTTGCCATTGGTTATGTTGTATTTAATCCCACCCCATGGCTTTCCCCTTGTTACTTCTGATTGGAGAGTGCCTTGTATCCACCCCCTGTTTCTTTGATATATAAGTTTGCCTGCAAACGCATTCTGTGCCTTTTTATGACACTGATGCCCTTGAATAAAGATCTTCCTTCTTTTGCAGGGAGCCCCCTCCTCATTTCTCTGCCTCCACACTTGTGTGGCTCCGCCTCGTGCCGTAGAGCACTGGGGTCGAGGCTGGACAGGGATGAGCCTCGTTGTCCTGGGCTGTCCTTCTCCTGGGAGCCAGAGGGGCTGAGCTAGCCCCAAAGGACTCTGTCCCCATGTCACCACACCACCAGGAGCCAAACGTGGGGCATGCTGGGCTCAGGAAAGGAGGTACCTGCAGCCCTCAGGTGACTGCTTTGCCAGCAGTACAGCTGCACTCTCACAGACGGGGTTCAGACGGATATTGTAGTGGAGGCTCCCAGTGTTGCTTCTCTCTGTTTGGATGGCTTAATAAATAAAGAATTTGCTGCTTCCAAAGCTGTCAGTAAAATACTTCTGAATTTCTCATTTGCAGATACTTTCTAAGCAAAGACCAAACAGATCTTCGCACAATTCTGGTTTTTACAAGACAGCCTGGCCTGTTTTGGTTACTTTACTTTGCATTTTATGCTCTTTTCTCTACTGCTCACTGGGTGAGTAGTAGTTTCTTTGTTATTTTTGGTTTTCAGTCTTGCATTATTCACAAACTTCTGTTTTGAATCCCAACAGACAGAAAAACTTCATCATGCATTCAAATCCACACATATATTAGAAGAACATCCGCTGGTGATGAGCGTCATTGGCAGCTTTCACAAGCTAACGTTAATTATGCACATAACGAAAAAGCACCATGACTGGGAATCATCATTTCTAATAAAAACACTGACTTCTAGTCGTGGATCATTTTATCACTCCTTGGGGCTATAAATCACTCATGTCACTAAGATATATGCCTTTCCTCTTTTTGCTTTAATTCTTTATAGAAAGCTGCAGCTGGTGTGGTGAGGGGAGGAAGAGGAAAGTGTCTTTTTGAATAAACATCTTGCTGGTCCACAGTGAGATGCTAGGGCAGATTCTATGGCTGTGTGGGAGCACAGAAGAATTGATGCTGGGTCTGAGTGCCTTGAACAAGGCAAAGCCAGGGGTAGATTCTGTGCAGTTGCTATGTTCCACCATTGCACGGTGAATCTCAGGCGAGGGTTACATCTTCAGCATTTAAGCCTGTCATATCCCTTTCTTTCTCCTCTTAGGTAAACAGGATGGAAAAATGCATAGAAACCTTTCCAAAGCAAGGAATTGGTATTTCAGAGAGGTAGTTAGGTGCAGGATTAATCACTTGTGACTGAGAGCCTGGGCTATTGTGTGTGTGAGTGAAATGTTTCCCTTGGTTTTTGTCATCCTTAACTTTGTAATGTATTATGTTTCATAAAGTGACCTTGTTTAATTAATCACGTGTGCAGTGACTAGAGAGAGAATAAGAAATTCTAAATCCCCTCCAGAACATTAATCAGGTTCTGTTTCTGCATATTTCTTATCTAATATTTGTTTCCTTATTTTCCTATGAATTTTTAGATTGGGCATATGGACAAGTTGTTAAAGTACTTCTCAACTTGTCAAAAAAGGGGAATACTAAGAATCCTATTTATTTTTTATTCACACAGCCTTTAGGAAAATGTTTCAGAAATGCTGCTGCCTGCAAATTAAAACCAAAAGGAATACTGGGGGCATTGATGTGCAAAATGATGTAGGCGCTGGTCACAAGCACTGCGCAGACCTCAGAGTATGAAATAAGGAAATTTAAATTGTGTGGGAGCTGAAGAAACAGGACCTGGAACACCAGGTAACCTGTCCTGGATTCTCCCTTGTCAGAACTGTGCTGCCTGAATCTTGTTTTAATTGCAGGAGTTGAGTCAAAATATTTAATTTCAACTGAAGTTATATTTATTTCAGTTTCCTTAAGAGACAGACTTTAGACAAAAAAGGTAATTTCCTTCAAGATGAGCTGATAATATTTAGTTTTTTGTTTCAGCCACCAAATTGAACACTTGCCACATTGTTTCTTTCTTCCTGCCTCTCACTGATGGCAAATTCATTTCCACCTACTTTTGTGTTTGCCGCCTCCTCGGCATGTTGATCTGCCAACGTGTTGGAATTACAGATGTACATGAACAGAGGAAGTCAGGTAAGAAGAGTGTGTCCAAGATTACATCTCTGCTTGAAAGCTCTTGTCAATATTAAAATGCATTTGAGAGCAGTGGGATTTCCTGTGGAAGTAGCTAATACTTTTATAAAGAATTTCTGAAATCCTGAAGAAATGTCAACTTGCAAGTTATTTTTAAAACTACTTTCTCAATTCTTGTAGAACTTGGACACAAAATGGAGAGGTATATAGATCCAGTGCTAAGATTGATAGTGAACCCATATCTATAGATTTGCCTGAAAAGAGTGCAGCCACCATTTAGCGCTGCAGCACCTGCTAGGCAAAGATGTCAGGGTTATATATAGAATTCTTATGCTCTGTTCAAAAAGCAAGCTATTTGAGAACTGTTACAGGTTCTTAAATAGAATGTTATCTTTTATCTCTTGTTAATAGAGTGATAGTGGAATCTGTGGTTTATAATTTTTTTATGCTTCTTGTTTTCCTTTTGTGTACCTCACTTTTCTCAGTGCTTGGTGCCTGTTTAGGGTGTGTCAATGTGAAAAAAGAAGGAACTGGTGAAACATGGATTTTCTAGAACAACCATTTTGCTGTGCACAGCAAAAAAAGTCAGGAGTATGAAAGGGTGAGGTAAAACTTTTCAAAGTTTATTTCCTAAGCATAAGAGGTAACAAGTCCATTTTTTCTTACTTCCTCTTTTAAGGCTGGAAGCTTCCATTTTCCATCTGAAACTTTTTCCTAAAACAGTGTTATAAGATCTGCAAGCCCTCTTATGCAACATGTGTTGATATTATGTATGGTTAGAGAAGCTGCCTATTTTAACTTCACATTTCTCAAGTGTGAAGACACCAGATCAGGACCACAGTTTTGTTTTAGCTTCCAGAAAGCTTAACACATATTAATATGAGTATGCCTTGCATTACAGCACTTCTCAAGCTGTGAACACACATTAATTGACTTTGACTGAAGCAATTGAAAGTGTGGTGCAATGAATAGTTCATTCCACAAATATATTTCTTATTAGAAGCAGAGCTGAGGGTTTATGAGTGTTGCCTGTTTAAACATCAGACCTTTGAAACAAATTGAATCAGTTTTAATTATTAAAAAAATTAAATGTAAAAACTTTCAGAGTTTATAAGCCCTAGGGTAGCTTAATAGAAGCTGAAGCAAAATTAAAATTATCAGAATTTAGGGCAACAGGAAAAGAAATGATAGGTGGGAACTTTCAGGCTATAATAAGAAAGGAAATAACTTTAAGTCACTTGGTAATTGTACAGTAAAACTCCTCTAATACGCTGGCTCAAGTTATTAACTGACCTAAATCTCTTTAAACCATCTAGAATTTAGCCTAAAATAAAGCACTTATGAATAGTTGTACAGTTAAGTAAATTTACATCAGTTTGTTATCAGGTTAATAAAAACTAACTATTGAGAATTTACCATAAACCTACAGATTAAAATACATTTAGATTACAAATGAATCCATAATATGAAATCAAACTGGTTGCAGTATGAATACTGCAAATGTGATTTCTATCAGTCTGTAATATTCCTGGCAACGAGTGGGGCCCACTTTTGAAGGAATCCTTTGCAGTCCATTTGCTCAGGAAGATCTGTTTTGACAGCACTGAGTCAAAGGCTCTTTATTGCTAAGAGATGTTCTGTGTATCGTCACTTCCTGAGCTAGATGTCTCATGTTACCCTGCAAAACTTAATATATTGTCTTCTTAAATCAGGAGTTCAGAGTGCTGCTTGTATTTGTTTCTTGGTTTTGCAAATGTTGGTGTGAGGAGATTCCTGCAGGACAGTTGCAGGTATCAGGACTGGCACAGGGGCAAAGGGGGCCAAGCACTCTGGGGGCACAAGAGCTTCTGTGGAGGAAGTTCTTTGAGGAAGTGATGGATCTCCTTTGCTGCTGAGGCATTTGCTTTCCTGGAGTCCATGGGAGGTCATGGTCTGCATGTGCATTTGATTTTAGAGGACAAAACTGAAGCTGCCACTAGAATATTTTATCTGCCACAAGATCCGTGCAAACCTTCCTCAATATCCACCTAGATTTGAACACTGTGATCCATTCTTTTGTCATGTCTTTTGCACTGTTCTTATTTATAATAAATAATACTCACTAATACTTAGAGGCTAGCAAAGACCAGATTTCCATTACTAAGTATTGTTAGCGTGAGATAGGAAGAGAAGGATGAAACTTTCTTTGCTTTTAAGATGTTATCTTGATTTTTATGATTAGGAAATAAATTCAGTATAGCCATGTGCACTTAATGAAAGCCAAACAGCAGCAGCAAATCCAGGCACATCATAACATGGCACCAAGCTAGCATTCAAAAGCTGTAATCCAAAGGCTTGAAAATACACAGTGTCAGATGACAGATCCAGCTCATTGTTGGATCTGTTTGAGTTAACACAGCAGTAATAAGTAATTTCTGTAACAAAATCATAACCAATATATAATTCTTTCTGCTGCAGATGACAATTCAATGTACAATATCAGCTTATTGCATGAAGAAATTTTTCTAATGTAATTTTTATCACTCAGATGGAAGCACATGCTTCCATCTACCCTTTCTTCTCATTTAGCTCTCTACCCCTCTTAAAGAATGGTGAGTTGATCTCTGACCTTTCAGAATAAGAAAGATTTACCTAAAATGTCTAGACAAAGTGATAGAATTTTCTTTTCTACTTATTTTTAGAAAATAAAAAGAGCAGTGTAGAGAAAATGACTGCTGAAAACGTCACATGTGATTGCTCTGCCTTTTCAGACTACCCTGTATTAATTAGATATAATTAAAGATGGTGTGTTGCATATCTTTATTCTAAGTTTACAATTATGTTGCATGACAGATGAATGAACACTTCTGTCTCTGAATTTACACTACAACATGAGAAGTATTCAGCTTGAAGAAGTAATTACAGGGGCAAGGCTGGCATATTTTCTGGGATTTTCTCTTGTGGCAGTGTTGCAGAGGTATCCAGGAAAAATTCACATTGTGGGGTTTGTTACCTCAAAGGTGGGTGGCTGTAGGTAACACCACGTATGTGCAGAGATTCAGGCAAGATTTGATGGGGCAGATGGACAAAGAATTGCAAGGAGAGTCTGAAACTGGTACCAAGGTAGTGAAGAGCTCTGTACCACACACACCACTCTGCCATGATACCTGTAGCTGGGACTAACACCTTAAAAATATTCCTAAAACAGAATGAAACAGAATAGCTGCCAGACCTGCCTTGAGATCAGCAGAGTGCAAAATGATTTCAGCCACTCTTTTCCCCCGGGCTGTGAATTCTGTCCTTGTGCAGGCACTGCCACAGTCTCAGGCTGTGCTGAGCCCTGCTCTGCTCCCTTCTGGCTTTTGGTATCTCAGAGAGCAGTTGTAGGGTTTTGGGCTATTTATTTGAATCTGTGGCTGGTTTTCTGTTTGGTTGGTTTTGGTTTTCTTTTTTAGCTACTTAAATGGATTTATAGGGCAGAATCAGGTGTTTCATTTATTCACAGCAAAAAAAGAGGGCGGTAGTATTTTTGCCTACTCTTTCTCAGGATTAGCTCCTTTCTAAGCTGAGGAAAAAAGGCAGCTCAGATGCCATTACCATTTTGTTGAGTTTTTATTAAGAGTGCAGTTCGATCTAAATTTTCTTGCCTGTCATGTGTACTCCCTGGTAACCCACTGCTTCTTAATTACCCCAAGGTATTTCAGGCCTATCTTCTTTAGACAAGTGCACAGCTGTGTATTTTCTGGGGGATTACTATTTGAGCCCTAGTCTGAGCTTTATTTAGATTATAAAATATAAATTTGAAGTGTCAAGCTTATGTATTTTTCATGAGGGATGTGCAGTGGTTGGTAGGTACCACGAGTTTCAGAGGAATTAATCTACTGCACAATAGCAGGGCTGATTGTGTGAATCATCCCTGTACATTCAGTTCAGATTCAGGCATTTTTTGGTACCTTGCTTATGGTTTTAAACACTCAGTATTCATATTCTTCATATATGAAATATTCACATATTGTGAGGACCCTTTGGGAAAGAAAAAGAATTTAAAATACAGATGTTTTTGTGTGAACAAATTTGCCTGTCTGTATCTGGATTAGCAAATGCTTCGGTTCAGACATACGCTATTAAAAAAAGCCTGATATCTCACATTATGTGCTTTCTATTGTTAGCTCAAAAAAAATTTCAATCAAAATACACATGTGGCCAAAACTAAAAAGAATAGCTGTCCTGTTGATTAATTTACATAAAGCCATAACCAACATGTTCAACAAAATGCTTGAAATGGAGCCTCTCAGTTGGTTTCAGGAAACTCTTGCATGTTCTGTGCAGTTCCAGCAAGGAAAATATTGAATAATACATTACAATTCTAAATTTTAGAACAGAAAATTAAATATTGCAGAAGTGTGGTAAAATTATGGAATCCTTTGTTTTCTTTTTTTAAAAAAGATCATTTTCCTTTGAGAAAAAGAATTCTATTTTTAAAATGTCCCCAAACAGTATTTTTGTCTAAAGAGATGTAAAGTGAGCACTGAGCTTATGTTTAACAAAGAATCTGAATTCTTTTTTAAAACTAACGTAGAATATTAATAGAGTGGCAGAATTAAAGCCCCTAAAAACTTACTTTTTAATGCTAAGAGAGAATAGTGTTTCCCTAGTGAAGCACACCGTGCAGCTTTACCTTGTCCCAGTATCTGTTCACACCAGGCTCTGGTGTTGCACTGGTACCAGCATGGCCCAGTCCCAAGAGGAGAGTGCCAGATCCCAGCTCCCAGCCAGGGCATCCTTTATTTTTTTATCTTCATTATTTTTTATCTTTATTTTTTAAATTATATTTATTTATTTCTATATTTATTTATATATTTTATATATTCATATATATATTTATATTATAAATATATTTATTATCTTTATTTTTTTATCTTTATTTTTATCACTTTATTTTGCCATGAAGAACTTTTTCCAACCTAAATTTCCCCTGGTGCAGCTTGAGACTGTGTCCTCTGCTTCTTTCAGCTGCTGCCTGGTGAGAGACTGATCCCCACCTGAGTGCAGCCTCCTTCAGGGAGCTGCAGAGAGTCCCTCTGGGGACCCTCCCAAGTCTCCTTTTCTCCAGGGTAAACATCTCCAGTCAAGGGAGACGTGGGTTTTCCCCTTTCTGACTGAGAAAATGCCCAGGTTTTTGTTGCCTCAGATGTGCCCCTGGATGTCCAGTGGTGCTTCAGTGACTTGGTATTTGAACAAACACACTGAGATCCCCTGCCAGCTGGATAAATAATAACACAATATTGTTTAAATATTATTACATATTATTGCTAAATTTTTATCTCAACTTTTTAGAATTCCTGTATCAGAAAAAACCAACACTCTAATGAGTCCTCATCTTTTTACTTCATATAATAGGGAGAAAAAAAGTCTCAAAAGGATACTGTTTGTCTTACAGATAATAATCTGTGTTTAGCACAAGCCTCTGAATGTTCCAGGCTGTTTAATCAGGTGAAGGCAGGACTCTGCTGCTGAGCTTTTGTTCTCTGCCCAGAGCTGGTGCCTTCCTTATTTAATTGCTGTGGACTTCTTGAGTTTGGGGACAATAGATGTAATGAGGCATCCAGCTCTCTGTGCATCTCTGTACACAGGACCCTCAAGAAGGGAACAAACAATGCTACATCTTAATAAGAGGTTTATAATTAGCCTAGTTATGGATCTGTCTGTGGGTATTTTCAGTGTTTTATTTAATTGAAATATACTCCTCATTCTGCTTTTCATCTAGATGTAAAATATTTTTGTCTTACCAATATTCAATACTAAGGCAATGTGCAAACTTAGATGTCTGATAATGATAATACATATGAATTTATACTTGACAAAACTCAATTTCCACATGTTCCACATGTGGGGTACCTCTGCCTTGTATTTTTTAAAAATACAAACTTCACATGTCTCTCAATGAGCATTTTCTATAAATTTCATTATCTGGTTGTGGTTTTTTAATATTTTTTCTGCCCAAAGTGACCGAATATAGCAAAGTGTCCGGAGAAATAACATCAACACACATTTATAGATGATTCCTTTTTAAAAATATTATATTTTAAAAATATTTTTTGTGTAAAATGTCTGAGTATTTTCATCTCTGAATTCTTCAATTCATTTTGTCTAGAATGGTAGATAAAATAGCAAATATGTAGGAGAAGATCTTAATTCCCTTTCCCTTTAGGCCTGAGGAGTCATGTCAGAGATGCAACATATGTAATCATAAATTAAAAATTTTATTTATTCAAGGGGAATTAAGTGCCTACCTAGCTTGGAGAGGATTTGCTTGCATACCTTTAATTATTGACTATTATTTTGTAAAGCAGCGACAATGAATACCCTCATTTCCTCCTGCTCTCAGATTATAAAGCCTTGATGCTGTTACTACACGTTAGGGCAGAAATTGCCTGAATGTCATTCCAGGGTTTTGTGGACTGCCAAATTGCAAATAATAGTAATTATTTTACTTTAACAAAGGTAGTGTTGGTCTGGTTTTTTGGTTTTTTGTTTTTGTTTTTTTTTCTGCTTAGCATGCACTACTACAAGTTTCGACTACATAAATGGAAATAAGGAGACTTTTTTTAGTCTATTGCCAGAAAGAAACGAAACCACTGTTAGACACACTCATTTCCTGGTTTTACTTATTACAGGTTCAAAAATTATCTTTCTTAAAGCCAATTTCAAAAAATTCCTTGTTTTTATTGCTATCTGTTTTTGCCACCTAGAGTCTATCTGTTTTATATTCCAGAAATAATTTCTCTTTTCTTTTTTAGTGTTGTGTCCTCGTGAAAAAATAAAATATCCTGCATAATTAAGATCTGTATGCAATACAAAGTAGAATTTATTAGCTCACAACAAAACTCTGTTTCTTTTAGTTTGGGTTACTGCAGCTGCTCTAATTGTTAAAGGCAAAATTATAAAGAAGGGAAGAGAACACCATAATCAGTCCTATAGCTACCAGAATAGTAAGAGGGTTTAATTGCCTTGGTTGGCTGTATCACTAATGAGTACAGTTCATTAAAAGTTCCATGGCTTGTCTAATTATAGCTGGAAACTTGCATTTCTGTCTTTTGCAAAGGAGAGGATTTCCTGTGCTGGGGACTCCTTAGAGGGCAGAGCTCAGATGCCATCCCTGTGATGTGGTGAGCATCTCACTCTGATTGTGGCCAAACTAACTCTCCACACATTCTGGTGAGGAGGACATTGGTCAGCAATGCACACTTTATTGCACAGTTTGCAAGAGTTTCAGATTTGGGAAACAATTTTAGATTAAGGCAAGACTCAGTATATGCCTTAAAAGTTGGGGGTCTTTGGTTTTGGGTTTGTTATTTTTAATTTTTCTCAGTTTTTTACTTATCCTCTGTAAAATGTCAGAATTCAGCAGGTCTGCACATATAAAATAATTCTCTGCTTTTGTCTTTTAACTCATTTTGGATGAAGGAAATAACAGACTTAGAAAATATATTATTTATTAAATTGTACAGATGTATTGCCCCAAAATAAAGAGAAAATAAAAGTGAATATATTTGAAAGGACATCTTGGTATGCAGGGAGTAGGAAAGCAGAATTCTCCAATCATCTCAAAACTAGTTTATCATTAGAACTAAAGAGACTAATTAAAACATGAATCCTTTTTGATCATCCCTTAAAATACTGATTTCCTCCCCCAAATTCCCAACTAAGGTCATTCTTTTTTCTCCTTCCATGTGACTAAGTAGGCTTATGAAATGGATAAGGGACTTTCTTCCAAATGATAATTATAGCAACAAGGTGTCTGGCATAGCTGAATTTATGATAAAAAAACAATGCTAAAGTTAAGATTTTGTCAAAATCTCCTCACATTCCCTGCAGTTGCCTGCCATCAGCAAGTATCTAAATCTGCTTTGAGGAGGAGCTTCTAAAGCTGAGGCACAAGAAGGTATTGGGCATTACCGAGACTCCTAGAATGGGTTCTGAATGTAAAAGCTGTGCGCAGTGGCTGGGTGCTGTCAAAGCCTCTCTCAGGCCTGCACACTCTTCAAAGCCAGGGGTTAGGAGAAGGGTGGTCTTCTGTGAGCAGCAATTCTCCTCCTCCTACTTCCATGCAGGTGCCAAAGCCTTGTTTGTAGGAGTTCTGTGTTGCTGGTGGCTGAAAGCTGGGGGAGCCAGCAAGGGAGCTCTCCAGGAGGTGGGGCTGGGGGCAAGAGGGGCTGCTCAGCAGCAGATCCAGGCTGAAGATGAGTCAGACGGCAGAGGGGTGAGATGGTTAAGCCATGGGTTTACCAGGAGCCTGGTGTGTGTGCAATGTGTCTGTTGCTGTTAAAAACCCAGGTTCTGTGGTGCACATCCTGCTCCTGCTGTGCAGCGCAGGGAGAGTCACGGATGCTGGCGATGGCCGTGTCCAGCAGGAGATCCCAGGCTGTGCTTCCCTCTTGCAATGCAGCTGTCTTTGGTTCCATTACAGTTTAGTCCACAACTAGCCATAGCCCCCAAGGGCTGCTTCACTCATCTCTGTTAAAATTCAGATTCGTGAGCCTTTAAATTTGATAGATCATTTTCTTTTATGTTAAGTTGAAAGGGCTGTAAGGAACACCCAGTGATAATTTATTGAAGAGACTATTAACAAAGAGGTTAATGACAGTGATACATCTCAGCTGTGATTCAACCTGGCAAAATAATTAGTACTTTCAGAAACACACATGGTCTTTTTTTTTTTCAGCACAGAAGAATTAAATACATAACTTTGATGGCAGTTTTCCTTTAGTCTTTACCACAAAGGCTAAGATTTTGCCATTTCAAAGTTTTGTGTATAAATTCCCTGCTCACAGCACTAGCAGCAGAGCTCTCCACTACAGCAGTGCTTCAAAGAGATTCCAAAAGGCTCTCTGTGTTTCCTCTGGTCCCATAAGCAGCACAACAGGAGTGGCTGTGTTAACCCTGCTTTTACAGCCAGTCCAACGTCATCCTAACACCCTGCTCCTCAGATCAGTTGCTGCCAAACCAGGAAAAACAGATTTCTGCTTCAGTGGATCAGAGGCACCATAGGCAAGGAGAGTTAATGGAATTAGTGCTCATAATCAGGTTTTTTTCCTTGTCATTCCAAGCCATATTTGTAGCTATAACTGAAGATGTTCTTTGTAGCCATTCCTGGCTTTGCTGACAATTTCTTACACCCTTTCTTTGAAATTTAAGCTGCACATTTAGGATCTAAAATTATTTTGGTAAATTTGTTGTTGTTAGTAAGAGGTTTAAGTTAAATTTGTGAAACAGGGCAACACTAGTGTCCAGTTTGGAGTGTGACTATGGTTTGAGTTCTTTTCTAGTGGGGGAAGACATGCAGAGGGCAAAGGCAGCTGGCACTCAGTAACAAGTTTGATGATGTATGAAGATCATTTCCATATCTCATATTAAAAAATGGAGTTAATTTTCCAAGCAAAATGCATTTATGTATATAACGCACTTCTGTATGATGAATGTATTAAATTCATCAAAGCATGAATTTTTGTTCAAGGGATGTAACATCTTCACTGTGAGCATCTTTGAGTTGTTTTGACATTAATAGTGACATGTTTAATAGATAAGAGGTGCATCATTTGTGACAGTTTCATTGCAACTGAGCTTTTGAAGAATTCTTTTCTCCTTCCTTACACATGTTCAACCTCCCAATCCATATGGTCTGTGTTCCTCAAGATGTTTTGCATTAGATCAACCAACTAAGTGCATCAAAACATGAGTTAGCCCAGAAACGAGAGACAGGCTAAAGACTGAAGTGCATGGCTAATATTTTTTCTCCTGAAAAGTCTTTGCCTCCTGATTACATCATGTTTTGAGCTTGTGTGGTAGATGCAAGTGTTAAACTAATATTCCAGCAGTAATTTGCTGCATTGCAAAGCATCTCCCTATTAACTGGGAAACATTTAGTTTCTGTTATCTACTGTAAATGCAGGACGCTGATCCCTGTGGAGTCTTGAAATCGTAAGAAAGTTTAAGAACATAGAGATGTTTTCTTGTTGTTGTTGACATTGAAGTGAATTGAGTGTTCAAAAGTGAATTATTTTTGGTTTTGGAGCCCCAGCTTGCATGTAATACATTTTCTTAGACTTCTGAGGATTTTATTTCAGTGCAGAGAGGTCTGACATATATCTTTTAATACATGAGCCACTTTCAGTGTACAAAATCAGGAGAAAGGAAGGTACCACCTCTTTGTTTAGATGTGTTACCTCTCCTGCTTTTACTTCACTTTATATTGTCGATGATTAAAATGATGGAAGTGTCTTCCAAGTGTCTCTTTCTGTTCTCCCTTGTACTGTTTAAAAGGATGGTGTGATTGCATTTTCACATCATAGGACTTATCTCCTTTATCATCCTGATACACTTCCTGAGATATTTTTTCATTAAGCAAGCTGCAGAAAGGTGTGTTCAATTAACCACTAGGAATGTATTTTATTAAAGATGCCAGATCTTTCTGAAGGGAAGAGGGTTTGGGGTGGAAGTGACTCCACCTTAATATTCAAATGTATTCTTCATCTTTTCTAGTTTTTCCTCCAAAATACATCCTGCACAGGCAGTTTATTGCTTAACCTCAAGAAAGCAAGAAATGACAAAAACTGTACTGTTGAGTAAGAATAATCAGTTGCATGATCTCTTCTCAAATGTCTATTTCCATATTTTATGGCACTGGGAAGGATTAGGTTTTGGCTTGTTTTGGGTGTGGTTTTTTTGGGGGAGCTTTCTTGTTTGTTTGTTTTGTTTCGTTTTTTCTCATTTTACTATTTGTCCAGATAACTCCCAGCCTGTTACCAAACAATGGTATGTAATTATTATGTTATAAGGCTTAATCTGATTTTATTGACAGTTTTACAACCACAGCAGGAAGTGGTAAGACACATCCTTTGTGTGGGATGTCTATTTTTTGTCAAAAAAGACTTTTTTTAAAGATTTCTATTAAACTTTAGGTGTTATATTGTTTTTGTTGGTGGTTTTTTTGAGGGTTTTGGGGTTTTTTGTTTTGTTGGGGTTTTTCCCCCTATAATAATTCTGTACCACTGTAGCAATGACACAGTTAATGTGGCTATAACACCTGAACTGCAGGGCAAGCGGGTCTCCTGTCCTGCTGGATGGATGCTGTACCCCATTTGTTCAGATAGGAAACCCTACTGGAAGTGATTGTGGGCTGCTGCCCACCCTGAATTTTCTCTCCAATGCTCATGGATATGGAGGGAAGCAGGGAAAAAAGAAGTCTTATGCTGGAAAGCTTTCATTGTTGTAGAAAGGATTTGGCCACAAAATGCACCCAGACTGCTCCAGAATCCAGTAAAATGGATATCACCTTTCAGGTTAAAGATTAAAGCATGAGCTTGAGCCTGGGTTTGGTCTCTTTGCAGGATCAGAATCAAGGTAAGACAGCCCTCAGAGTGCTGGCAGTGGAAGAAGGGGAAGGTGTGGACTTGAGGAGAAGACAGTAAAAGGTAGCAGACTACCCAAGGATCCTGCTGCCACTGTGCCTGCAGAGGCACCTGGGAGAAAACAGTGAGCCTGCTTCTCTGGCAGCCGCAGAAGACAATACCTCAGGTGGTATAAACTGATGGTTTTCCATCAAAAAAGGTTCTGAGAATGAGTCAAGCACTGCCTGACAGAAAGATTACTCTGTGAAGGCCTTTCTGTGCAGAAGCAGATGGCTCCTTCCACTCCTGAAGCTTGCCTCGTGCAAGTGAGAAGGTCTAAATATGTCCTAAACTGCTGCTACTATTAAACTTCACAGATAATCCTTCCTACCTCTTGCAGACACTTCTGTCAAATTTAGATTAACATCTTTCCTTCAGTGTAGGTGAGGGCACTCCCAAATTGTACTGACAAGCGTTTTACATAACGCACAGAACTCGGCAATTTTGTGTTTGTTTTCCTATCCAAGTGACTCTGTATGACAATGTGTGAAGTATGTGCAGATGGCAAGAACAGTTATGTTATCAAGTTTGTTTCCTCTGCCAGTGCTTACTGAAAAATAATTCCAGCTCCCCGTCTTAAAGTATAAATAAACGATGAAACAAAATATCTTTTCCTTCCACTGGCAGCATAGACACTTCAAAGTTTTTTCCCAAAGCATACGTGACTAAATGGGACAAGAAATCTTATGAAAATGGCTGTATTCCTTATTCATATACCTTTCAAAGTACATCATCTGTTTTGCCCCTAATTTTTTTTTTACTACTAATTGTGTGTCCCATTATATTTGATACTTGCATAGCCTTTAAGCTGATAGAGATACAAAAATTGAGATGGTTAATGAATGGAAGCTTCATTTCACTGCACATCTGGATCTAACCATGGGCCCTGTGGACATTTGGCATGCCAGAACCAACTAGGAAACCTTGGTTTTTTCACAGTTATCCAGGAAATGTTTTGGTTTTGCACAGCTGAGAATGCTTAGTTTGTATGGAAGAAACTGAAAAACCAAGATACAAGAAACTTTCCAAATTAGTTGAAAACCCTAACCCCTTTTCATCAAAAGCAAGACGTTTGACTATGTTTTCAGTTTGCTTTCTAATGAAAAATGTCAAACAAAGAAACTCGATGGTGCTGCAAGTGCAGCCCTATTGGAGAGTTTTTGAAAAAAAAAAAGAGAAAATGAAAAAACATATGGGTCTAGATCAAAACTATGAAACATTTTTATTACAGAAAGAAAAGGAACAGAAAGAAGGAAAATAGCTCTTCTGGATTATTTTCTTTTTCGGAATTCTTTTCCTTGAAAAGAAAACGCTATTTCTTGCATTTTTTAGTGGTTGAGAACTTGTCAGTGCCTTTGAATAGGTTTTGTTTGGGTGGAATTGCTTTTTGTTAGTTTGTTCACATTCAAAGCATCACAGCTGAAGAATCTTTTTAGAAAGATGAAGGTAGAGAATGAAAAAATATCTACAAGGAAGCAGGATTTTTTTATGGTGTTACAGTAAACGCATAAAATAAATTCTAAATTCCTTTATATATAGTACTCTTTGCTTTTACTTCCTTCTAATTACAAAATGTTCATTTTCTTTATATTCAAGGTGATACTCATCAGTTCTTTTGTGAATGCAATGAAACATTTCTTTTAAATTCTGTGTATATAGACAAGCACTGAAAAATAACAGTTATTGTGAGGTATTGAACAGGAGAGATGAAAATTTTCAACTTCTGTAGTGATATTCAAGTGGGATTCAGTAAACATCTACAGTATTTTTCAATTCATAAAACAAGACTATTTCATTTATTTAAGCATGATGAAAGTGAAATCTCTTTGTCCAATACAGATAATTAAAGGTGTAAATAAGTGAATTGGAAGTTGTTTCTTGACTACTAACACCGATAGAATTGAAAATATAATTCAAGTTAATCCAGGAGAATCCATTGCATTATTCATTGTCACATTGCTGGCATCACTGTAACACATTTTATTTTTGACACTTGCATGTCTTTGACCTTTGGTCAGTTTAAATGCTTGAGATATGATCCTTCCAGTCAGCTGGTGCAGGAAGAATAAAGATGCAGGATGTCATCACCTTGTCAAGCCCTGAAGCCATCTCTAAGGGGTCAGACATTCACTTCCAGCTTCTGGTGGGAAACTCTCCCCTGGGACCTTGGCTGTCAGTGGAGGCATCAGGAGGCTGGAGGTGACACCTGTGCACTGCTGCTCCAGCAGCAAGCAGAGCCTAGGGACAGCTTTGTGCCTACAGGAACTTCCTTACCCTGCAATTTTTCCAGCATATTTCATGATTCATTTCCACTTTTGTCCCTGTGTGGGCTGTGTAGTGGGGCACCCTGCACTGCTGGCCAGGGTGGTCTGTCTTCAGAGGGAACCCCATTGCTGTCAGCAGAGAATTGAGTCCTTTAGACAAAATTTAGGAGCATTCAGGATTGTGTAGCATGTGCTGTTCAAATGTAGATTCTGATTTTCCATAGCCCTCAGAGTAGCAGTAAAAAATTTCTTTCCTCTGGAACTTTTAACTGCAGCAAAATTTAAATTTTGATCTTGCATTTTTTTTTGATAGTTACACATGCCTGAAAGATACTTAAGTAATGTAAATCAAGTGAATATCACTGGAGAAAATCTCTGTCTGAAATATTAATTCTACAAGTTAGAAACTGGAAGAGAGAGAATCCAAGATGACTGGTACAAAGCAGAGCTTTCCTTTTCTCGTGTACAGCNTGTGTTAGTTTAGTCTCATAGAGGGGGAAAAACTTCACTCATCAAACAGACATCAGGGACTATAAATAGGGAATACTGGTGTTTGGTCTTTAATATGAATTGTATAAAGATCCTTAAGACAAAGGGAAATTGAGAGACTGCCTATAGGGATTGTGTTTTCATTTACAACGGGCAGCACACAGGAAAGAGCTGCTAAATTTAGTCAGACAAGGATCATTTCCCCAGAAGGTACAAATGTACACATGAACCTGCATCCATGGTATCTCTCCACTGCAGTAGGGACCAGTGTGTATTTTCCAATATTTTTCCTGAAAGAATAAGATGAGCCCTTCCTAAGGATTGTTTTAAATAGCTCCTTTGATCTAATGAGTAATCATGCACTTTATAACACATGAGTGGATTTTTGCAATTGCTTTGAATTTAGCTAACTTTGTTTTGTCCAGTGGGAATTAGAAGACAGACTTCTAATGCAGCAGAGCTAAATCACCACTGGATGCTTTTGATATTTTCAGTTTATATTCTTATATTTTATAGCTAAAAATAGGATATGAATCATGAGTGTAGGTAACGTGCATGTACTGGAGTTGATTTGCAAGGTTTAGTATCCCTGCAAACTACAAGCACTGCAAATAGGATTTTTAATCCAGTGTGCCTAACTTTTACCACAGAAGAAACACCAAAAAGTATTTTGTTTCTGCTAACAGTCTGCATTGACTTCAACTGAATCAGTGGAGAAAATGTGCAATAGTTTATGAAGTAAAAGTGGGTTTACTCAACTCCTAGCTACTATTCTCCCTGTGTGGAAACAGAAATTATTTTTTACAGAGGTCATGGAAATTTTCCACTAAGTTCTGTCAAGTGGCTTTTTTCCCCCCAGCGTCACTATTGATATGTTCCACTCACTTTTGTCCTCTCATAAGGAAAGATGAGCTTTACAGCTAGTCATATTGTTCTAAGCCCTAATTGCAGCAACTTGATTATATTTTAAGAAGTTTTAAGTGGACAAATCCTGTATTCTAGTTTTTGGATGGAATTTCTATTCCTTGCCTCATAGGCATGTGAGATCCCACGCTGCTGATAATCCTGGAGACCTTGTAAGGATCCTTCCAGCCTGTGTTAACCAGTGATTTTTAAGTCCTACCTATATAAAAAACAAACATAAATAAATTCACTCATGTAATTGAAATTGCCATACTTGTGGGGGAAAAAAATAATAATAAAAAAATTTTAATGAACATTACATTTAGCATGAATTCTGAGTTTGCATTTTAGAAGGGTGAAAGAAATGTAGTTACCGAACCATGGATAAGGAATCAGGCTGATAATGCTTTTCTAGATTCTACACTTTCTTGTTATATTTATACTCCTAGATTTCATAGAAAACACACACTAATGGGATTTTTGCCATTATTTCCTGTAATTGATGGGTAGAGGATAAAGAATTGCATATATGTTTTCAAATTATTCCTTTGTTTTCCATTATGATATATTGGTGTTTAGACTTTTGATATAAGCTAGCATTTAACCATTATTTTTTGCCTAGCTTTAGTAAAGAGGAAGGTAAGTAATTACAGTAGAGTAATTTTAACAAATAGAATTTAAAAGACAGTTAAATAAACAGCAAATTAATTAAATTTGCTATGTGAGTTTTATATTATGGATGAAAATATAAATTCATCCAAAGCAGCAAATTCTACTATATAATGCAAAAGACTTTTTGCTCAAATTAGAAAATTAATCTTAATGAAGAGTCAAAATTTTGAAAGGAACCATATGTGTAAATGGTATAATAGGTATAATAAATTAATATCAAGAAATGCTTGCAGCGCTGGTTTTTATACAAATTTCTGGTAATGTGCATGAAATCAAAATGTTATATGCATTGTAACACAATTCTCCTCTAGCATTTTAGGATAACCATACTTCTAAAATAATCTTCTTCAATCAGTTGGCCAGTGTGCTTTTATTTTCTTCAGGAAAAAAAAACCAAACCAAATAGTTTGGTGTATGCTTGGAAATGCAGCAGCTAAAAATAATTGAAAGAGCTCCATACCTGTGGGTGTGTTCTTGCTGCAGGAGTTCTTATGTAAACTACTTTCCATTTGGTATTTCCTGCTTTGGCAGCCCACTCTGAAGGGCCCCTTGGCCCTGTGCAGCGCTGTGCTGTCATTCCCTGTGTCACAGCTGTGCTGTCATTCCCTGTGTCACAGCTGTGCCCAGCTCTGGGCCCTCACTTTGGGAAGGGCTTTGGGACACTTGAGCACATCCAGAGGAGCCAGTGAGGCTGGTGAGGGTTTGGGAACACAAACCATGTGAGGAACTGAGGGAGCTGGGGCTGTTTATTCTGGAGAAAAGGAGGCTCAGAGGTGACCTCATCAATCTCTACAGCTCCCTGAAGGGTGGCTGTACTCAGGTGGGGTTGGTTTCTCTCCAGGCAGCACTGACAGAGAGAGAGGATAGTCTCAAACCATGACAAGGCAAATATAGGATAGATACTAGAAGTTTTTTATAGAAAGAGCTATCAAGTACTGGAATGGTCTGCCCAGGGAGGTGGTGGAGTCACCATCCCTGGGTGTGTTTAAAAAAAGACTGGATGTGGCACTTGGTGCCATGGTTTAGTTGAGGTGTCAGGGAACGGGTTGGACTTGATGATCTTGAAGTTTTTCTCTTCCAACCCAGTGATTCTGTGATTCTGTGTTTTCCTGGCAGAGGCAGGCTGGGATTTGTCTTAAAGTGAAACAGAAACTGAGAGCTCCTGTCTAAATTAAGAATATTTGAAATTATGAATGCCCTCGTATTCCTATTTTAGTTAGAGGGCAGGGCACAGCTTTGGCTGGTGGAGGGAGCCCCTGGTTGTGGCACCTCCTGCAATATTGAGTGTTACTGTCCTGGGTGGGGCAGAAAGCTGGCACGTCTGTCCGTGTGAGAGGAGAGGGCACCACATGTCTAGGGCAATAAGAGTTTTCCAGAAGAACTTGTGGCTTTATTTTAGAGGTTAAGGACTTTCTGACATAGGTGACTTTTTTTTCCTGTGCAATTCAATCTCTGCAGGTAGATAAATAAATGTAAATAAAAAAAATTCAAGTGTAGTAGCAAGTAAGCCTAGGAAATTTGCTGGAGAGTTAACTTTTCTTAAGGTAACCATTTTAGTTTATCTTAGTTGTTATTCTTAATTGCTTGAAAATGTCTCAGCATCATGCGTTGAGCATTCCACCACATTTTAATCTGTTCCTTGCTTCATTTTTATATTAAGAAAAAAATCTCTTATTTTTTTAAAAAAATGATCTATGAGCTTCTATTGAATTGGCCAGGAGCTATAGAAGATATTGCTCCTGTATTAACTCTGTAATGATGTGACATCTTGGTATGATTTACGGTAAACTTAAAAAATTAGGTTTAATGTAGATTAAATAGCTTGTGCAAGGTTAAAAATTATACAGCTAGGGAAAACAAAAGTCATGGGGATCTGTCTTAAAGTGAAACAGAAACTGAGAGCTCCTGTCTAAATTACGAATATTTGAAATGATTAATTCCTTAGAATGTCCTCCTATTCACAGTGTTTTAGTTAGAGGAGATGCAGAGAACACTGCAAAGCAATGATAATTACTTGAGATTAAACACTACCACCAGAGAATTGAAACAAAGGCTGATTTACCAGATCGAACCCACCAGCCTTTGTTGTAGAAAACAATGCAGTCCTCTGTCTTTGTCTTACAGCTCACTTTTCTTTCAAGCAGATTAGACAATTCCTTCTCACAGCCTTTCAATTCTAATCACATCCATTTTCCATTTCTCCCTTTTCATGTGCTCTTTCTGAGAAAACTGACTATAAATGATCTGACTTTACCCCAGCCCTTGGCCTGCCTTTCCTTCCCTGCTCACAACTCTGCCTTTTATCTCTTGGCACTGGATGTAGAAGTTTCTTGCCTGCACAGTGTCTGATCTTATCCTCACCAATATCCCAGTGACCTTCACTTAATTCATCTCAAGATCTCTCCCGTGTCCCTGACTTTCCCTCCCTTATCATTCTTCTGAAGCTGTCTCCTTTTTTATTTTGCCACCATCAGTGCAATGAGAATGCTGCTCAGTAAAACCTCGTGGCCCAAGCAAGTATCCAAAATTCATCTTTTGTTACTAAGCTTCTCCAGCATTCCCATTCCCATTTATCTGGAGATTGTGAAGTCACTTCCTGCGTCTTGAACTTACAGAAACCTCTAGAGAAGAACTAGTTACAAACCTTCATTCATGCAGATTCAAATAGTTTTCTGATAGCTTTTCTCCTTTTATGTATCACATCTGGCAGAGCAGTCTCAGAGCACAGAGCCTGCTGTCCTTACCTGGGTTGTTGGCAGACCCACGAGACAAGACAAGGGGTGTTTGTCTCCACCTGCCCACGTGCAGTCAGTGTTCATTCAGTACAGTGGCCCAGGACTCTTCTTCCTTACCACCAGATTCTCATGTACATGATTTCCCTTTTGGTTGTGAAGAAACCCCTGCCTCCTGCTGGCTTTTTAGGCCACATCCTGCATATCACCCCTCATCTTCTCCGACTAGCAACACCTGTATGTGCTGCATGTCCATTGCAGAAACCAACCCACTGCATCTGTCCATGGGTGTGCAAATACCAAATTCTTCACATGTATTTGCTTTGGGTGCCACTTTTCTCGACAAAGATTTGTCTCCTGTCTTGTTCCAGCCAGTTCCTGTTAGCCCCTCTCTGTGGAAACATTTCCTCCCAAGAAACTTGATTTTCCACAGGGTAGCCATGTGCCTTCTCAGCTGCTTTTGAACCATCAACTCTCATCTTGTTAGCACAGGTTATTCCTTGTTAAAACTCACAAACATATATTTTTCTTCTTGCCACACTTTCACATACTCTTGGAATAGTAATATGCAAAATACCTCATTAATTCCTTTCAAATACTACTGTAAAGCTACATGTTTTTACTGTCCTGGTTAAAATAGTTTTGACAGCGTTAAACACAGGAGTGTGCCAAGACTTCTTGTCAGTAAACAGTCTTTGTCTTTTTTTAATTCAGTTCTTCTTAAAATTGGACTGAAAGCTGTTTAAACTAAATCTCTTTTTTTTTTTTTTTTATGGACTGATTCACAGCTGAAGTTTGTGGGGTTTTTTTGCACTTGGAATGAGAACTCTTTGTAGTAGAATTCTTTTCAATCTTCTTGCAAGATCACCATCTCCTTCCCCCACTCCCTCACTCTCCTTATAAGCAAGAGCTTAACTTTCACATCTGCATTTCTCATTAAGACCTGACTGTTCCCGTGAGAAGCTCAGAATCTCTCTATTTCTGATAGATTAGAAATCTAGCAGATGCAATTATGAAGCAGATGATAATAAACTGTTTGATGTCAAAGCCTTTGAAATTGTTTTATTTCCAGCCATGCTTATATTCAGTTTCTTATTCCCTTTTTCTAAAGTGCATTTTCTTGAAGTAAGGATATTTTCTTGTCACTGTAAGGCAGATATCCAGAAGTTGAACATAATGTGTTTATCTTTCTCTGAGTTTCAGCAGGCTGTCAGTTTAAAAAAAAATCAAATTTGAAGCCTGTAATTTCTCGGAGGTCTTTAATTTTGTTTTTAGCAGTCTGCTTCATTTCCAATTTCCATTATTATTTCCCTCTGGTGATGCCTTCACAGACCTACAAAAGCAGAATATAAGAGATGAGTTGAATATGGAAGATCTCCAATGCCTTTGGAAAAACAAGAATAATTCCCTCTCCAACAGCCCCAAACAAACAGTAACACACTGTTTAGGTATGATTAGGTATAGCTTCACAATATTTCTGTGTGAAAGAAAACAGCTAAAAAAGAACTATAAGCAGTCTGGATTAATCATAGTACAGTTTTTATGTCTGTAAAGACAAATGTGCCAATTTTCTGCTGTTTCTTAGCTCTCATTTCTGGTACTTTTTAAGAAGTTAGTACTGTGTACCATATCCTAGAAAGAAATGTATGGGGAAGCTCTGGCTGCTTTATTCTAGTTATCTGAAGCTAATTTTTCTCTCTTTATGAGAAAAAACCCTGATTCTTGGTCTTCAGCAAATAGGGTTTGTAACCTTGGAATTGTGAAGAGTTTACTCCAGTATAAACTTACACCGCAGGCAGCCCATGGGATGAAATTTAAGGATTTATTTTTATTTTTTTATCACAAGGGTTTCAGAATATAAAATATCTGCTTTTAATAAAGAAATAGAACACCCTGGTGAAATTAAAACAGAAAATCCATTATTTCCTAGATACAAAACTTGCACCATCAGAAGGCACGTTCAACTGCTAACTGGTCTTAAAGCCTCCAATCTGGATACTTCCCCAAAAGAATTTGCTAGGTCCAGCCAGGGCTGCACACATCACAGCCTGGACAACAGTTTGGGCTCCATGTCTCCATTCTCATAACTCTGCACTTTCAGCTGTTGGGTAAAGGGAGAACAAAGATGTTTATACATGAACCTCACTTGAAATTGGTTCCAGATTGCAGAAGGATGCTGTGCTTTTGTGCCTTGAGCTTGGGCCAAAGATCAGTGAAAGCATCAGAATTTCCTAACACTGTTTATGTTGCCCCACATATCAACAGGCTTTTCTTTCAGGCTGCTGAAGTGGTGAGTTCAGTCCCATATCTTGCTGCTCACATTCAGCTTGGAAGATTATTAATTCTGTTTCAGAAAGGTTTTTGTTCCTAAAAGGTGTTTCTTCCCCTGCATGTCTATCAGCTTGATGGACTTTGCCTTTCTTGAGGCACAGACCCTTAGGGCACCATGGCCATGACAAGAGTCCTGATAGATCTGCAAAGCTGCTGTGTCTGGAGCATGAAATTACCAGGTGTGGCTTTACCAAAACCCACAGCCTGTGTGAGGGAGGTGCTTTCACTGCTGCAGACACTGCTGTAATAGATGCTGTTTTGAAGAACCCAGTTCAGTGCTCTGTCTGCAGAGTAGGTTTGCTAATCCAACTCAAAAATTTGGCCATATGAGGAGTCAGTGCCCTGCAGTGCCTTGTCAGGGAAAAGCTCTCAGAATGTGCATGTACTAACAAAGATCTCAAGTTTAAAAGAAATACTTTGTGTGGCCCATGATCTGAATGAGTTAAGTGTGTATGAATAGAAATAATTCCAGTAGGACTGGTTTTCTAACATTTTTGAGAACCTCTTGGAATATCTTCCAATCTCGATAAATGCTTGTAGCAGTGCAATAAAAGTATGTTTCTTGCCCAAATTATCTTAAATGTAGTTTCCACAAGTAGGTTGTTGTCCAGTTTATGGCTACGAAGCTTGCTTTTTTGTGTGCTTATTAGGAATTTTTATTTGCATGTATGTGTTATATGATCCGTAGAACAACATCTCAAATACCAAGTACGTGAAATAAACCATTTTTTTTTTCCTGGCTTAAAATGCTCCCTTATTCACCTTTCCCTCAAGATGTGACATTAATTAATTCTATAAAGGCCTGTCATATCACTTCCATTTTAAATGGGGTGTATATAATTTCTTTTCCAGGGAAATAACTGTTACTTGTAAAAATGATGTTTAATGTAAGTTGGCTGAGCTGCAGATTGAATGAATTAACATATCCATTAAAATCTAGTCTAAGTGCAAGATTTACTTTTGGGTGATTTCATTGACCTAAGAGGGTTATATGTCTAATTTGGCTTCTCTGGGGTTTTGACACTATTGCCTGAGCTCTTAAAATATAAAAAATAGGCTGGACTTCTGATACCCCTTTTAATTAAATTCAGCAACATCCACAGTATGATGAGACTGTTAATACAGGCCTGGGGCTGTATTTCCAGCAACTCAATCTGCAGCCTTTTTTCTGTTTGTTGGAGGGACAGACCTTTCCTCTCATAGGATTTAGCTTCAAGAGCTCTGGCTCCCAATGCTGTCTGAGCCACCACAGACAGTCAAGTCTTCTGCAGTTCCTATTTATATAGATTTTGCCACAGCCAAATGCTAAAATGTCAACATCTGTTATCATTTCTGCTTACTCATGATTTTGACCTCTACTTTTGGGAAAAAAAAAAAGATCTAGATGATTTGGGGTTTTGTTGAAACAACTCTATGCTTAGAGTGAAAAATGCATCAAAACATTAGAGACACATTTTCTTTAACAGCTTCTGACGACATCATCTTGCTTGTTTGTTTATTTATGTGCCTCTTGAGAGGCACAGTGGCCAGATTCAGAAGGATGAGGAGGAAGCAGACAGACACAATGTCCTTTGCCTGCCTTGCCCCTGAGTGCTGTGGTGCATTAGTATAAATGAGCAGGTTTTGCAAGTTTTGGATTGGGAGCAGAGCTATACTTAGGAATGTACTCCAAAGTCCTTGATAAGCCAACTTAAAATACTCCATGTGCAGAATACATATGAAATAGTTGTGTTTCACTGCTCCATCTCACATGGTGGGGCTCACTCAGCTGCTGCCTGTGTTGGATACAAGCGGAAAGATTTTCTGCGCTGCAAATGCTGAGCACTTGTCTAATGGGGATGGGAGCTTTTGAAAGCCACCCAAAAGAAAACAGAAGGGCCACAACAGGGTTCAAACAAGCCTGCAGGCTTTCTCAGCCTCATGCTGATGACACCAGTTGGTGGCATATAGCACATGATGGCACAGCTATGGGGGCTTTAAAGAGAACAATGAATTTTCTTGTGTTTTTATCATCAGGCCTATAAGAAGCAGCATGTTGCTGTGTTGCAGCATGAAGAGAAATTTCTGCTGCTCCTTAGGTAAATGCTGCTCTTTTACACACAGCCCCAGCAGAGTGAAATATGCCCTTTGCCAAAGGCTTGTGCTCAGATGAAGTTCTGAGGTTTGTGTGAAAATCCTTTAAATGTCCAGGTCTTTTGGTTACTGGCAGTTCAGGCTGGAAAACTTTACACATGACTGTTGAGGTATGAAGTTTTTGGAATAGATCAAACTTCATTTTAAATTCAGTCTAGCATTTTTTTTTTTCAGAACATGTAGTTGACAAAAGGTGCTTATGTTTGAATAACAACTATCTTAAAAAGCTTTTTCTTCAAATGAGGCAAACTTTTCAACCTTGTCTCTTGCCTTTGGTTGGTTTTCCTTTTACTGGTTTTCCTTTACATCATGGCTGGATGTGTTCTGAAGAAATAAGTGGTCAGATATCTTGGTTTCTGGTGTGGTCTTATTCAGTGAAAGACATAGGCGTTGTAGTAGAACTATTAAATTTAAATCCCTGGATGGATTCTTAGTGAACTTTCTGGTGTATAGGTTCTTTCCTAGTAAAGGAGGAAATATAATAAGATTGGGTTTTTTTCTCATTTCTAGATGTCAGATGGAGTATTTTAAATTTAAGATTTTTGTATTATAATTATGTTGTGACATTAACAGGGAAAAATGAGGAGAAAAGTCCCTTTATCAAATTATCAAGAGAATCAGTTATCTTATGGCAAAATAATTTCCTCTCACAGGTGCATATAAGAAACCAATGTAATTTTAGTATATTAATTTAATTTCACCTTTGTTATTTTAAGTTCTGGTAACGTGGTTTCCATATTTATTCAAATACTGAAAAATATTTATTGACTGGCAAATTTAATTCTGCTCTTCTGTAGTATTTCTAAGGATGAAATGGAGTGGTGAAATTTGGATTCAGCCTTGCTTAATGCTAGAGGTTTGGCTTTGCTAATATTTTTCAATGTGAGTTTCTAGTTCAATATTTTCCTTAGTAATATATTATTTAAATTCTTATTTTAAAATTAGTAGGTGGAATGTGTTCTTTTAGTCACCAACTTTATAGACATGAAATGCAGTAGCTTGGGAGGAGAACATAGCTATAGTTGTATGTATAGCCCTATACTGAGGTGCTTTTCAAACCAGGTTTTTTGAAAACACTGAGGGATACACTAATTGAAATAGTGTTTCTGAGAGTTTTGGCTAAACAGATTGGTTTACTGATTCCAAGTTAAATCCACAGCTGTCCACACATGAGATTGTATTTATACTAGTTAAAAAAGTTATATAAGCAGCTGCTTGATTCAAATGCACACATAAAATTTAAAATATGTGTTTAGTTTTCTGTTACAAATGATATTGTGATTATGAAACATTTGATCTTACTCAAGCAAAGTCTAAATTAAATTTTTAAAGGAGTTCTTTCTGCATTTTTCACAGTGTATAGGTTTATAAGTGATGGTGTTTTTTTCATTCAGAATATGTTGGAATTGACAAAGGGTGGATATATTTGAATAACAACTATCCTAAAAATCTTTTTCTTGAAACAAGGGCAAACTTTTCAACTGTTTCTTTGTCTGAAACCTTCTGTGTGGCAATGAATTTTAAATCAGTTGCTTAGTTTGTCATTTACTTGTCTGCTTATTGTGAAAGAGAGATTAAGAGAAGAACCTATATAAAACAAAACATAAAATTGTAAATGATTACTTCGTTTTACAGTTTGAGAGAGTATCTATCTGTGATGATCATGGTTTTTAATACAGAATGGATTTAGGATTGACCTTGTTTATTATTTCAGAGTAATAACATTGCTTCCTGTAGCAAAATAAGTATAGCAATTAATCATCTGATAGAAGGTAGGGCTACCCCATCACCCATATATCATCTATGGGTTGTTCTAAAATTCATTTAAAGTACTGTCATATGGCTCATAAATTTAGTGGTAAAATTACTGAGAAGTGGGGACTTACTGAACCAGCAGTTTTAAAGAGCAGTGACTATCTTTTGTACCCTTACTCCTCCTGAAAGCAGAAGGATCTCTCTTTAGTATTGATCTTCTCTCCCTACAGTGAGGGTAGCTTGGGTACTGGAAAAAACCCTGCCAAACTCATTCTCTCATGGTTGAAGTGTTGGGAGACCCTAAAAGTTGCACTTTCTTCTCCTTTAGCCCACATATTGAAGGGAGTTATGCATCATGAAAAGTGGCACTTGATGCAAGAAACTGGTTTCTCATCTAGGCTGTCAAGATACCTAAACTGGAACTGTTCAGAAAATATTATAGCTAAAAAAATACTTCTGCAGGATAATGTTCACTACTGAAACAGAAGCTTTGCACAGGAGCATATCATTCAAAGCTTTTTGTTTCAGTCGTGGAGTTATGGTTTAATTCAGGGTGATGTCTTGATTAAATTTGTATTGAGGAGGTGGTGTCTGATGCTGCAAAATCTTTGGGTGCTCACCTTTATGTTAAGCTGCCATCCCTCAGATTCATGAATATGATCAGTTGTGCTTTTCCACTGGGTGGGTTTGTTTTTCCCCCAGCACAAAGCCTGGCTCCGGAGCCAGTGCTCGCAGGACATGCTGAACCAGCGCTCACAAGATGCTTATTTTCTTGTTTATTTGCAAAACAACTGCAACGGGAATTATTTATATGTGGAAAACCAAAGACAACCTTGTTTCAGATACAGGCTAACAGCAGCACAAGGATTTCATTTCAGGAATTAATGTTTGGTGTTTTAAGCTCAGAGCAGATCTTTTGCTATGTAGTATGTGGAAGTGCCTTGTTTTCACACCCATGCTGAGGGGGGATATTTTTGTCATATGCGACAGTGTTTTTCAACATGGGAAAATAGTTTTCCAGTTGACTTTTTATTCTGCTCCTGGTAAGACTGTGTGTGTTTGGGATTCTGTCACAAAAGTTTGTATTACATTCGGTGACCAGGTTCTGGGATATCTAAAATAATATTTAAATAAATTGTTGTGGGGTTTGATGCATCCATTTCTACATGGAAAACACATTTTGTGAAGCAGAATCACTGTAGAAGTTGATCCTTCAAGACTCTGTACTAAATGTTCCAAAAAAATCCACTTTTTGGGGAATAGTAGGCTGCTTTACTAAATCTCATTTAGATATGATTAGGTTTTCTTTGCACTTTGATAAAATATCATAAACTTTTATATCTTCAAGTTATGATCTTGTCCTCTCTACAAAGTCAATTAAACCTGTCAAATGGTATCCTCAATAACCTGAGAATAAAAAAGGGATGAGCAGAAATACCTGTCTAGCCCTAACTCATCTTGCAATCAAGGGACATGTTTATAGTTTCATTCAGCAGCAGACCTGTTTTAGTAAAAACACTTATATCAGATACCAATAAAACTGGATATTTGATGGAATTTGAAAGAAGAGTAATGGCATTTAAAATTTTTCTAGCAGCAGCTAGTTAATCTTTGATAATACATAAATGTCTGCCATTTACAGCCTTGTCTTATTCAAATCTACATTTATCCTATTTGCAGCCTAACATAGAAGTCTGCCAACTTTGACTTGGTAACCTGAACTAATTTGATTATTCTATCTGCTTTCAAATAAGGAAAGACATCTAAATATTTTCTCACACCATATAGAGAATCTGATCATCTCTCTAAATACTTTTCATTGTCAACAGCCAAAATGCTTTTTGGTAGTGGGTTCTCATTCACATCAAGAAGTTCCTTAATGGCTTTTAATGGACAGCAGTTTAATGCAGATTGTTCCACTCCATCTGATTGTACAGAAACCTTTCCAATAGCAGAGGAAAGCAGGCAGATGGTTTTGGACTCTGAGAACACTTTAGACACTGAAGCAGTAGCCAATAATTTGGCTCTAAAAACTGCATCCAAGGTAATTTCTGGAATAATTTAGGACGTGCAGAGTGAAGTTGTATACGTTGAAATTGTCAAGGACATAATAACAGTGCAAAATTCTTGATTCAGTTATTCCCTGTGCCTTTTCTTACTGCTTTTACACTGTTTTAAGCAAACCTGCTTAAGTCCCTTGCTCTTGAAGACATTGAGCTGAAATATTGCCTCAGCCTGATTGTTTGTCCCATGAGACTTGATGAAATAAAACACAAAACTATGTGTGAATGCCACAAGAAAATATCAACAGACTTCAGGTTCTCTTCTGCTGCTGCTATTTCCAGTGTGTAATTTGCACTGCTGAGCTTTAGAGTAAGAACAAGAACAGAGCTCAGTGAACAGGGGTATTCAAATACAGGTGTCTTGCAAAGTACCTTGTTGGATGACTGAGTTAAATCTATGGAGTCATAAGCCTGTAAACTTTTCATAAAGAGTGCTGAAGGAAGTGTAAACATGAGCAAAACCAATGCATTTTACAATGAACTTGTGATCATACAGACTTACTATAAAACCATCTAGCACTAGCTCATCTTGCAATCAATGGGTATGTTTACAGTTTTATTCAGCAGCAGACCTGCTTTAATCAAAAAGATAAATAGAATCTGAAAACTAGCTATTTAGATAGTGAAGGTAATTAAAAAAACCCTAAAATCTTTCCTCTGCAATTACTGTGGTTAAATTTTAAGGAAATGAGAATTTTTTTTTCATTGTTAGAAAGATAGGCTTTTAAAACATCTGAATTGTTGTTTCAGTCCAGACTTTTCAGCAAAACTAATGCAGAGTCTGGACACGTTGCTTCTAATGCTGGAGTTCTGCCTCCAAAAAAGATGCCAAATTTAAAGTAATCTTTGAAGTCCAGTGATGAAACTGATATTGCTTTGGGTAAAATTACCATTTAAAAGAGAATAGTAATAGACAGACTCTGAAATGAGTAAGTTCTGCCAAATGAGTTATTTGTGTCTTGGATGCATGTATTTCAACAGTTACCAATTGTTTTAGATGAAGCAAACTAATAAGACAAATGTCAGAGAAGCCCTTTAATTATAATACATTGACATATATAATTACCTTTAAAATTTTAAAAATACAAGCTCATCTAAATGAAAATCAGGTAGATGAAAGGAAATGTCAACCTCAGCCTGTAATTTCCTAGGCTGAAATCCAAGAACAGAAGCCACATTTCATGCACCTTGAGCACCCATGTCAGAAAGGAACCCATGCTTCCAACACAGCCCAGTGAATGAAAAAGAATTCATCCTGAAGGTTCAACACATTTCTCTCTTCTCCCCTCTGTATTTTTGGAGATTAACAGTTCAGATGAAAATTTCTTTTGGTGGATTAAGGACCCCTGGAGATAGTACAGGAATCCAGAATTTGTGCTACAAGCTTTTTATCCTTTTTTTATCCCTTAGGTGTTTTTCTCTACACATAATAAACCACGAAAGAACTCTTTAACCTGTATAGCATCAAAACCCTTTGGGCTCCACTGTGTGCAGTTAACTGGGGTTGATTTAATTTGGTAACATTTCTGTCCATTTAAAATGGATGTTTTTTATTCCTCATCCCCAGTTAGACTTTTGCAAGTCTAATGGACTTGACAGGTTATGTCTGTTTCATGTTACATTATATGAAGTGGTCCTTTACCCTGATTACTAAATTACACATTAAAATACTATAGTGACAAAATTTTAATGCCCAATAACATTTAGATTTACCTGTATTTATTCTACTGTTTAAAAAATGGAAAATGATATATTAATTTTTCAAATGAAAAATCAGTGATAAAAAATATTATTCACTGAATTTAAATATTTCTTTGCACTATCCGGGACAGTAAATTCATTAGGCTGAGTATTGTGGCTTGCATAATATTATAAACCAAAACTCCGTTTCCTAAACTTTCAAAATTTCTTGGCCAATGTAATTTGTCATTGGTGAAAATGATCAAAATTTCACGTTGAAGAAAACATAGACTTAAATGTGTTGTTTTAGCTATGACCCTGGGTAACTGTGAACTTCTCCTGAGATTATAAAGTACCTAGGCCTGTGTCTTCAGGTTTCTTCACTGACTCCTTCTTTGTTGTTCCTTCAGGAGCACAAGAACAGTGTATTCTTCTAGTCTGTATTTCCCAAATTCCTTGCCATTTTGGTATCCTTTTCACTGTATTGTTTATGTAAATCCTAAAGCAAATATCTATCTGATCCTGACCTTTTACCCATGCTTCCAAGCCTTAGGGAATTTCAGCTTACTTCCATGAATAGTATTAAAGGAAAAGTTAAGGTGAAATGTTTGTATGATTGCTGAAAATGATTTCCAAGTTACATACCCAGCTATAAAATCTATAGTTGTGCTCAGCTTGTTTCAAATAGCTCACTCTAATTTACAACCAGTAGAAATAGCCAGGAAGATTTTACTAAGGACTGGATGACAAAGAATTTATCATCAACATGGATAAAGCTGCTCTTCCATGGACTGGTATCTCGTGTTTAAGCTGTGAGGCCTTATTTACTGGTGTTTGCTGTATGCACAGTCAGGCAGTAGAAGGCTGTGAATTCTGAATTCTGCCTTAAACCACTTCCACTGTGTTACCAGTCTTTTCTGAAGAGAAGAAAATATTGCCATCTGTCGTCAGGAGAGAGGTTGGAGTCTTTGTAGGGCACCTTGAAGCCCCATTTGGTGGTAGGAAGTTGGGCACTGGGAAGGAATTTACATTCCTGGGGAGAGATCTGCCATGTATCTTACTGGAAAACTTGTGTCTTCAAGCTGCTCAAAGCACCTTTATGTTATGCCTTACAAATTTTCCTAAGGGAATATATTGTTCATTAATCCATGATAAGAAAGCATTTCCTTTGGAACAGCAAACCAGCAGGAGGAAGAGATCTGCATTATACAAATAAATACCAGAGAGAACAAACCAATTTTGTTTTCATACAGTCACGTTGTACCTGATACTAATAGGAATCAGAAAAAATTTAAGTAAATTTGTAAAAGTGACTGAGAAAACAAAGTAAATTTAGTTTTATTTGAATTGGTTTTAGGATATACTGCTTTACTATAGTGCTGCAGTGGAAAAAAAGATGATTAATTCTTGTTAGTTTATACTAGAAGATTATCTTTCTATTTGTTGTACAGAATTAAATAGCTGAAATATTTTTATTGTAGGGTAAAATATTGATTTTAAAACTCGAAGTGCACAATGAGAGGAAAATGCTTCAATGAAAATGCTGACCCTCTTTGATGTGAAGCATGACAGCTCATTAGACATACAAAAGTTTAAATTCAAACAAAGGATCATCATGGTTTGCACCAGGCTGTCTTAGCCCACACAAGTCTTCAGTGTAGGCAAGATGGTAATTGCTTAGGTGAAAGGTAGGTTTAAATAGTGCAAGAACAATTAACTTTATTATTATTAATGATTATGTCTATTATTCCAGATCAGTGACAAAATTATTAATATAAAAATTTGCAATTTTTGTACTATTTGATTGCTAGGCTGCATCACTCTACCTAAATAGGCACACAAGTACCTTAGCTGTTGTAAAATCTATTTTCCAAGGGTATCTTAAGGGATTTATATGAAAGTATACAAAAGTGAGAGGACACCTAATGCAGTTGTTGGTGTGTGCTGAATATTGAACATCTTTTTTAATCACTGAATGCCCTGAATCTGCACCTGCTTTCCTCTGTACTGGTAGAATTGCACAGTACTCTGCAACTGTAGTGCATTTTTCTCCTACCCAGTGCTTTCTGGGAAGCAGGGAAAAAAACCTGGGCAATTCTACTGGGCTGGGAATTGTAGAGAACTCAAGAAGGAGATTTATGAAAAAGAGAGTTCTGAAAACTCATGACCACCTCACTTTTTGTTCAGGCCATTTCTGGGCTGGGTATTCACTCACTGCTCAGAGGCAGATATTTCTGATTTTGTGCATCTTGAACAGCAACTGCAATCATTTCTGGGAGAGGAGTGGAGGAGAAAGGCAGGCACTGGCAGTGGGGGTGTCAGTTTTGCTGCAGTGTGGGTCCTGCTCACTTTCATGCTTGGCAGGGAGGTGAAGTCTCTGAGAAGCAGCTCTGAGATGATCCCGTGGTGGCAGATCCCTGGTGAGCGTGCAGAGCCACCCTGCAGTGCTGCTGCTGTCCTGTGCTTGCCATTGGGATAGTCTGGTTCCCTTTGCAGCTTGCAAATATGGAAGCTCTCTTTGGAGGTCTTTTTCTTCCATCCCATTTTTAGAAAGAATCCTTCAGAGAACTGATCTACTCTGTCCTTCAGATGAGTCTTTCATTCAAAAAAATTCTTCCCTTCTCTGGACCTGAGGTTTGTCAGATTTCCTCCTCCTGTGGGTACAGCCAGCCACGACAGAAGGCACAATGGGAGGTATATGTCTGTCACATCACTTGAATTTGTTAGATCTCAGAAACTTGTATGCTGTATTTTTTGTGGGAGAATAATTTTATTTTATTCTGTTGCAAAAGGTTCATTCTTGCAGATTCCATAATCTGAAGTGCAGTTTTTCATACTGGACCTGTACTGATTCTGGAAATATATCAAAAAAGAGCAGTAAAGGAATTAGATGACCTAGAATTAATCTCTTTTAAAGCCAAATTGGGCCAGATGGTGATCAAGCTGCCCAAGTTGTTTGGATAACACTGTTCTGTGTGGATGTGAATTGTACTTGAATTATCCTTTGGACCTGGGTTGAGGTGGATAAGGTTAGCAGTACAAATGCATCTCTCTACGATTGTAAGAGGCTGGTAAAAGGTGACAATATCCTAAGGGGAATACATATTAAAATGTAATTGTTTTCACTTGGAATTTAATTAGTCTCAGATTATCCTGCTTGCATTATAGATAACATTTTGATTGGATAGAAGATTGATTTTGCATGGAATACTTCCTGGCTCCTAACAAAGTTATGCTCCAAGTGCTATTGTTTAAAGTTTTGGGGAAGTAGCATTCAGTAGTTTTCCCATGCTGATTGCAATGTCATGTTCAAATCTTAGATAAAACACAGCCCTCAGTCGAGACATTTTCTGAATATCATTGCAATATCTTTATCTCTGTGTGGAGTAGAAGGGAATAGTCACAGCCTTTCATTTTCCTCCATATACACTGAAAGTAGTAGTCATAAGCTACTAGAAGAACACAATTTTATTTGCTTTTCAAACGAGCAAAGAGAAACTTGTGCAGGATTAATTGTAAGTCAAAGGCATAGAAACTTTCCAAAATTATCATATAACTTCGCTGGGAGGCAGAAATAAGAAAGCAGCAGAGAAAGCACCCTGTAGCCATATCAGTAATCCCAGTTTTCCAAAATCAAATTGTATTCACTTATAGCAGTTTTTGAAAAATGATTTTGTACTCCTTTCTTTTCCCCCTCATTACTGTATTATGACGAGTACATTTCTGTTTACAGAATGAGTCAGATTTTTTTTTGTACTCTGAATTTTTGTTTGCGTTATCAAGAGACTTGACAAATGAAACTCATAAAGTTTTGGTCTGAATTAGGACAGACTGAATCTTTACATGAGACCTTTCTAGCTAAAATACTATTCTTTTATATTAATGTGTGCACTAACAAAGGTAAATGTTGCATATAGATAGAGATCTCTTTTACCAACTCCAAAGTCTTTGCAGTTAAAAAATTCTTTGAGTAATGAATATATAATGCAATATCCTTCCCGAGGCTTGTTTTCATGTGGAATAAGGTGTATAACCCCAACCCTTCTAGCTTAGTCTTGCCTGCAGATTTTCAGCCTCTTATTGAGTTCCATGCAGTAACAAAAAAAGGGCAGGTACCAGATGGATAATAACTTCCAAATTATGGATACCAGATGTGAAATACCTGTATTCTGCTATTGAATAAAATTGTCACAGGAGATGTAAATAGGTGAAAGAAATCTGAGTGCTATTAAAAGCAAAGTGTTTACAAAAACAGTCAGAAGCTTTGAAAGGCTCCACAAAAGATGCTGACTACTAAACCAGAATGATGTAATGGTCTCTATCACTTACAAAGCTCTCACAATAGAAAAAACTAGAAAAATCAATACCCTTGTTTAGTATAGCCAAAGCTTGAAATATTTCATTTCAGTGAGCAGCGTTAGATTTTTATTTAAAGAAAACAAGCTATTTCTCATGCCAGGACTAAATAAGTCTTCTTTGTTTGTATGCTTACGTTTCATGAAAAGGATGAAGAGCCCTGAACTGGATAGTTTAGCACAGGTATGAGTGGAAGAAAGGAGTCACTGATCTGGGCTAATATTGTACATGAGTCCAGAATAGATTTCAAGGATTCCAGGTGGCTGAAGAAAGGGGAGACTTGAAGATAAATAATAACAACAACAAAAAGAATTCAGTGAATGGCATCATGACTCTTAATAAGCTTGTAAATGTGAGGTGTACTTTACAAAGGCTGCAGTGCATGACAGTGCATTTCTACAGCTTGAATGTGAATTGGCCAGGAGGAGATGTTGCAAGAGGAAAAATGTATAAAAAACCCCATCTATTTGGCATCTATTTATTAGTATTTATCCTTATTAATTCTGGCTCCACCCCTCCTTGTATTTTTCTTCTTATTAAAGAGAATCTATAAACCCAAACTCTTAAACAAAGTATTTGTTTCCCTGGTGCCGTGGACTAGACACTTTCATTTTGTTCATACCAATTTATCCACCCATAATTTAAATCAATAAAGTGTATGCACTGGCAGATTTGTGGGGGCAGAAGGGTTGTCATTTTTTTGTTCAGGGAAAAAGGAAGAAAGACAGAAAGAGAGAAGGCAAGAATGAAATAAAAAAGAGACTTGCAGCCCTCTGCAGCGTAAAATTTTCCTTTAAAAAAATCTTTTTACTATCTGTCTCCTTGTCAGCCATCTAAGCTCCTGCATGTTTAGAGTTATGTGCATATTTTTCATAGAGAGTGAGAAAGGATGAGTCACTGAAAAGTTACTTCTTGAGCCAGGGAGCCCAGCAATGCTGCTGACAGTGAGCTTGCCAGGGCAGGAGCTGATCTGAGATATGGCTCTGCTCTAATTACTCAAGCGCCATGCTCTGCCAGAGTATTTGCTGAATTCCTTCCTTCCAGCCCCTTCTCTAACCTACACAAGTTGTGTACTTTGAAGGAGGTTGAGCTGAAATCTCTGTGTAGTCTGTAACATGAAATGTTCAGTGGAAGATAGGAAAATAGAGACACTGAGTTGAAGAGGTTTCAGAAGCAGTCCAAGTTCTTTGCTGAAACACAATATATGAGGTTCACCTCAGCTTTAGTGAAGGGAAAGCTGTCTGTGTTTATTTTATGCATTTCTGCTCTCAGCTGCCTCGGGAGGTTGGAGATGTTTGGTGAGCAGGGCTGGGGCTGTGGCTGTGGGGCTCCATGGTAACTCTGCTCCCTGTCAGTCCGTGTGTCACACTTGGTCCTGCTCTGAGAGCTGTGTTTTGCACATATATAAAAATGATTTTGTGGTAGATGCTGACTTTGGCTGCCTCAGTCAGTGTCCACATATTTGGGTCATTCAGTCCTCGGGGCTGCACTCTACAGTTCTGACATTTACTGCATGGACAAGTAATGAGAAAGTCTGGAGGAATATCTGGGTAGGGAGGAAATATGACACTGAAATATGAAAGGACTAAAAAGTGTCAACTTTCATCTATGATGACAGAAACTATGTCAGAGTCACCTTCAGAAGTCTTGGAAGTTCTGAAGGCTGTGGAAATGGGTGTGCAGGAGGATGTTAAAAAGAAATTCTGGGACTGGGTTCAGTAAACTTGGAGAACTGAAATGAAGTAACAGGAAAACAGTATTTGAATATGTTCAAAAATAGGACAATAAAATTTAGCCAATAAATCAAACCTTTCTGACCATGTATGCTGTCATTGTGAAACAGTTTTGAAGGTCAAATCTATAGTGTTAATGTATCCAAATGCAAGAGGCAAAGCACTGTGATCTTTGTTTATGGGAGAGGAAAACCTGTTCATATAAATTGAAACCTCTTAATTTATTTAGAAGCTATTGGTCTACTCAAGTGGACGGTTTAAACATCTTGTAAATGCAACATGGTAGATTAAAATATTGGGCATACATGCCAAACAGGATAAAAATAGGAGATTGATTTTTCAGTGCAGTAGCAATATCGATGTAGGGTTAAGGGAACAAGAGTACAGTAAGAATTTATGGAGCAGAGCTATAGATGGAAAGAGCATTTCATAGACACCTTCTTATGGAAAAGATGTTTATTTCAGCGCTGAGGATGCCTTCTGCTCCCAGGGAATAAGGAAGAGGTACCTTCTACGGTGCTAGCAGTAAAAATAATGATTAAGTGTTAGCAAAACACGGGGTTTTAGTGGCAGCACTTTTATAATTATTTGTTTAAAAAAGATATTTTAATTAACTCAAGATTACAAAGATGCATGAGTGCCACCAGGTGGATGGGCCAGCCAAAGCTCCTCACAAGAAGGGTGGTACTTGCTGGTAGAGTTTGTGTGTTGAAGTGAGTCAAGAATCAGTAGCAAGTACAAAGTACAGTAACAAAAAATAAAAAAAAGGCTGCAATGACTTAGTTCAAGAGCAAACTGCTCCTCTGTAGAGCTGATAGTCTAAACAGATAAAGCAGACTTTCCATCTGGGAGAAGGAGCATTTGCTACCCCTGTTTCACATGTGGAGAGGTGCAGCACAGAGTGCTGTGACTGAGGAGAGGAGCTGTGCCTGGGGCGCGTTGCACTCTGAAATTGGTGAATTCTCACCACTGCTCTCTTTCTCTTTTTCATGTGGCAGCCTGAAAACAGCATTCACATATCCCAGCTAGAGTATGGAGATAAAAAAGTGATTTTGGAAGTTTCTCAGTATCAGTGTTTGATGGCATAGACAAGTTACAGAAAAGGATGCTGACTTGCAAGACAGCTCACAAAAGAAGACGAAGTCACAAAAGAAGACAAAGTCATTATTTTATAATTGTAGGCACTAAGTGCAGCATGCTGTCCCAGAGTTTTGACCATATGGTCACCTTTCTTGTTTTTCTTCTGTAAAAAATTTAATTATTGTCTCTTATCCTAAACCCCAGAAAATAATTTTTTCTGATAAAAATTAAATTATTTATTTATTTAATATTGGTTCGAATTCACTATTATTTGAAGTGAAAACATACCTATGATTTTACAGAAGTTTTTAAATAGTTTCTAAATTATGCAAATCACAATACTTCAGTGGTCATATTTTTCACAGTGAAGTCCAAAATTATTTTCAATAGTCTATTCATTAGGATATTACTAGAAGCAGGGAAAAACAGACTTTCAAAATAAGACTTTAATTTGAGCATCTACAGAAATGTTAGGTATATAATAAATGCCATTATCTCCTGCAGGTCAATTATTTTGAATTGCAATATATGGAATTTTGCTGATTTTTTGTCAGAACTGATAAAATGAAAAATGAATATCCAAAATACCACAAGGTGGTTCTTTGTTATAGGACGGTTTCTCTGTAATCTGAGAGAGTATTCCCTTTTTTTTTCCCTGAGCTGTTATTCACCCAAAATAGAAAATCCATCTCAGGTTTTGTGTATGGAATATTAAATGCTGTGTGAGAATGCATCTCACACACTTGAGAAGAACAACCACTGTGGGTGGATAATTCTCTGCCACTTCTGAACTTTCACCAGGCAACTCAGCAGGCCCAGCTCTGAGGAAATATCTTTTCGCATATACAGAAATAAACAGCAATAGGAACTAAATATTAAATACATTTAATGAAAGGTTTTTACTTCTATGTATGAAGTTTCCCCCCATTACTTAAAGAGTTAGGTTGGAGGGTTCAGTCAAGATTTTTAGTTTATTGTTCATTGTACCATCTAATATCTTTTAATTTTGACAGGTTGTTTAATCCCTTAGGGGTCAGGAAGATGAATTCATTAGCAGTAGTCAAGCAGGTTGGGATAGCAGCATAAAAAGCACTGTAAACTGAAGTTATACCTGTTACTGTAAAATTACGTGTCTGTAAGGTGAAGCTTTCATTGGACAGTAAAGTGCCCGCTGAACTTTCCATTTCTGCTTAGGAGTTGTTTTCAGTAGGTCCTTACACACCAACATGTGTGACCTCTGAGTCAGGCAGAAAAGCACATCTTTGCAATTTAAATGAAGAGTAACCTATTTATAATTTCATTATTATTTCATTACTGCATGACTTCTGCTATTTGTAAATGTCAAATACAAAAAAAAGAGTGCTTCAATTTAACCTTCCCTGTCATAGCATAAGAGCTTTATTTCCACTGTCTTTAAGGAAGTACTTGTTGTCTCAGAGTAAAATCTATCAGACTTAGCTCACAGAGAATCATTTTGATGGGGACAGGGAAGAATGGCATTTTTCTTTTAAAGCTAATTTCATACACACAGGGCATACAAGGACACAATATTTTCAACTGAGTTTACTCAGTCACTTCAGACATCCAATGGTTTTATTCTTGCTTCATTTTCTCCTGTTCTTTTGAAAGCAGGCAATGCATGCCACATAGACTGTACAAAGCCCTAGAGAGGGAAAGCAGATTCCTGTAACTCAGCTTATTATATCCAACCAATCATTACTATATATATTTTTTAATGGGGGAGTTTTTCCCATAGAGCCATCACCAATGGCTGGAAAAATGTTATAATGGAGAGAATGCTGATTATGCTGACAATACTGTGAATAAATAAATTTCCTAAATTTGTGTGCATTTAAGCCAAATATAAAGCAAAAGCTAAAGGACATAGAGTGTGCTTAATATGCTGTTTTGAGGTAGTTCCTGAGTCCTGTTCTATATTTAGAGGTCACCAATGTCCCTTTGGTTTTGGCAGTCATTGGAGGAGAGCCTCTGGTGATCTCACATCTACCTTCATGATAGTCTTAAGTACCTTGTTGGCTCAGTATAGATGGATAAACACAGATCATTTCAGGAAAAGTGTAAAAATTGTATAAATATTCTCTTCATTGTAATGGACTTGCTATTTTTTGCAATATGAATATTAAATTTTGTACTGCCCTACTTTCCTATACACAAAGGCTGACTTAAAATAATACTTTAAACCAAATGCAATATTTATTTATATTCTTATGATTACCTTCACTTTTCCACCTGTTGCTGTAGCCAGCAACCTTCTACCATGTTCCTTTTCCCCATTATGAAATTTGCCTCAGATTGGTTTTCAGTCTTGTAGCACCAAGAAAACAGGGAGCTCTTTGCTCCTGTTCTGTCAGGGATTTCCATATAGGTCATTTCCATATAGGTCATTTCCATATAGGTCTTCTATCTGCATGAGCTCACTGGTTCTTATTTCTGACAATCCTTGAAGAGCTTTTCAAACTAGAGAGAAATGTTTTCATTGGAGAGTGCTAACTGGAAACTCAAATACATTGAGGAATCCTAGGTTTTTGATTTTTATCCATGAAACACTGCTGAAACAGGTACATATTTTTTACTGTTGGCTTACTTATTCCTTTGTGTAACTGGAGGAAAAAAAGGACAGATTTTCAACTTGTCAAAATAAAGCATATTGACAAGGTTATTTGCATATTCACTGAAATAGTGCTACTTGGAATTATTATTTTTGTAAAAAGTTTCATCATATTCTTACAGCTGTGGGAAGAAAAAAAAGGAAAATAAGGAAATTTAGCACTACATGGAAAAAGTAAATTGTTGCCAGAGTGTTAGCTGCATTTATCCCACCAGGCATTTCAGCATTTCATTACAGGATTAGTAGAATCTGCCTCATTGAACTATCCCAAAGTTACTACAAGTAGCTTGTTTCTGGTCAGGTAGTCTGGGGAACTCATAACCTCAAGCTTTCCCAATAGACTCCTAAGTGTATTGCAAGCCTAAATTTACATTAGGGAGGACTTAGCTGTGAAAGAATTAAATATTGATATTTCTATGTAGGTGCCACCCTCAAGATTTTAGGAAAATATTTCACAGCTGATAGTGAGATTTTTAAGAATGCTTACCTGGACATAAGAGAATTACCTACTAGGAAAGTATGTCTGAAACCTGATTAAATAGGTTTGGATTTTTTTTTCTTAGAGTAATGCTGTTGTCAAAAAGATTAAAAAAAATTAAAGGAAATTAGCTATTAGTGGAGTTAGAAATTAACTGGCTAATTATTTTCTCCCAATGTACAGTCTTTGTATAATTTAAAATAGACTTTGTACTTTCCACTTTCAATATACTTCATTGTGTTATAGGGTTGGCAGAGTATTTGTGTAAAATCAGTCACAGGCTGTTTAGCATTCATCAGCATTGTCCAGTCTGCCACCTCAGCTCCTAACTTAAAATGAAAGCTAGTATTGTCCTGGATAATCAATTATGTTTTCAAGATTTATTTTTGAATGGGAGTTTTACTGCACAGGGAGTTCAAGATAGAGGAGGTTGTAATATAATCTAACTTCAGTCATCTTAAATAGGGAGTGAACGAAATTGTCAGTGTTTAATTACTTTAATGGAAGCAGTCTTCTGAAATAACAGTGCTAGCTCTTTTGCTAGGACTAGAGCAATGACACCTTTCTGATTTTACATTTTTTGCATGCTACATTTCTGTATCTGATGCTCACAGCTGCACAGGAGCAGTAAATCATCATCTGGCTGGAACTGTTTATCATTTTTGGCAGCCAGGCTCCAGCATGTACTAAATAAAGACCGGCTCAGTCATTTGCACGGGGCTGGACCAGCAGAAGACTTTCTGCATCACTACAAGGCTGTTAATCAGTGACTTTCCTAAGCAGGTTTGAGTACTAAATGTGAATTTCTAGTAAACTTTTACTGCACTGACATTCCTTGTCATCTGCCAACAGAAACTAGTGGTGCAAGCTGTATGTGACACATACCAGCTTCCTGCATCGAGAAATTAATGGTGGAAAGCATTATGGAGCACATCTCCACATGGCTGCCCCTCTTTGGAAACATGGTCCCAATGATCTTCACCCTTGAAGGGACTGAGGAAGGTCCTTACATCTCTGCCTGGGTAGCTAAGGAGGGAAGCAAGGAAAGAACTATTCAGAAATAAAACTTGAAAGACATAAATCTTTAAAGAACAGAAAAACTTCTATTAGTTTGTAGAAGCATAGAACTCATAGAACTAAAACTCCTATTAGTTTGTTTTGGGGTTTTGTTTGTTTCTTTTTTTTTCTTTGATCAAGTAAAAGGTAACTTCTAATCTGAAATTTGAAAATAATAGAATTCTGTGGGGTATATTTGTCAGAACCAGAACTGAAACTTCTCTTGGCAAAGTTATTTTAGATTTCAGTTGAGAAAGACCACATCTGTAGGTGCTTCAGTTAACACTATTAGTAATATCAAGAATCATTTCATCTAAAGATTCAGGTTTTATTGACTCACTGGCCCTAAGTCTGAGTTTATTTGAACTGTTTTCAGTTATAACTAATGTAAGAAATTCAGGCATTTCAGAATTCTCTTTATATTTATGGATACAACTTTGGACAGAAGCAACACCTTCTCAACCAGTAAAAATATTAATTTAACTGTGGTTTGTTTGCTCCAGCCCTTTGATATCAGAGCATTTAAAGGAGATGTATTCTGAAGCAACTGATGAAAGATCATAAAATTCTGGAACACTTAAATTTTTTTGTTTTGAGGGCAGTTGTGAGGTTTTGTTCCAGCACAGTCTGACTCCAGTGTGAGGCACCTCTTCCCTGCAGTGGCATGGAGGCCCTTGGTCCAAACTAGAGTTAGGTCATGTGTTTGAATCCATTTGTTTTCATCATCATTCTCTGTTTTTCTGACTACAAGCATAGAGGTGGCAAGGAGGAAAATGGAGTTATGGGGTTAGTTTGAGATAAATTACTTTCTATGTGTATCCATGATATTAGGAATATGACTTCCCAGATGAAGAGAATCTTTAACTATGTTAAAGATTGTTTGTGTAGTTGTATTTCTCTGCTGAAATCAGAGGTATACTCTTGATGCAAAACTAATTTAAGTCAATTTGTACCTCTCCTTAAACATTTAAGCATGGCATCAGGTCCTGGAGGCAATTCTAATGGAAATAAATGGTGATTAGTCAAACCACTTATGATACTGTGAATTATGCTCACAGCAATAATTGATTTTCCAAAATTTACTCAGCTTCTAGTCTGTGTAAGTCTTTAGTCACAACAATGCTTCATTTTCTTTTCTGAGAATATTCTACTCTCCATTGCAAATATCTATTTCTTATAACAAATGGTGAATTAAACATTAGAGATTCAAATAGTATCTCTTTGCTAGCTGTTGATTTATCATATTTTTGATTTTTTTAATATAAAAGTATTTCATGACAGATAATATTTCTGATAAGGCTTTGTTTGGCTGGTTTTTAAAGAAAAAGTAGCTTGGATACTATCATCTCTGCCACTTGCTATCAGCTACCTTCACTAGCTATTTTTCCTTATCAAATCAGGCAGGCATAGGAAGCAAACTGATTAAATTTGGCATGTTGCCTCCAAAAAAAATACAGCAGCATTGCTGCCTAAATCACTCTATTGCATTTATTCTTTTCACTGTATATATCATTTCATGAAAAAGCTTTGCCTGAAGGGTTTGACTCTCTGCATTTTGGATGCAAAATGCAAAGCAAACAACAAAAGCAGTATTTGAGATGCTGTTAAATCTTTCTATTGAGGACTGAATCTAATTTCAGTTAGCTTCTAAGGTGATGCTGAACATTATTTAAAATCAACCTGTGATTTAAGGGCACTGACATCTGGAACTTAGAAGTAACACCACAATTAGCTTAATATGTTTCTTGTTTTTCTCTATCAGGGCATCTTTGTGCAAACTTGTGCTCACATGGCCAAAGACTGCTCCCATTGTCTCCTTGTGTGAGTGGGTTTGGCACAGTGACCCTGCAGCCCTGGGAAACAAAGCACAGAAAGAATGAGGGAGCATCTGTAACACAAACATTCTGAGTCACTGAAACACTTCAGCATTTGTTTAATTGTCACTTCCTATAAATGCAGATACATTTTAGAGAGGACATATGTGGCATTAGTGGACACTTATAAAATAGAAAGGTCAAGTTTCTTTTTCCCAGAATGCTGCTGGCATTAGTCATGTTACCAAAGATGGGGGTTTTTTTGGTAACTGTTTGATAGAAAATAAAAGAAATAATAATTCATAGGCTGTCATGCAGAGAAACAAGAAAAATCAGTATTTTATGACTATTTTATGACACACTGAATATCTAAATTCCCTTTTCAGGTAAAATATTTAAAATGAGGGTGTGGCTATCTTCTTAACACAAGAACATTATGGGTGTGACTATGATAGCTGGTTTAGGGAAAGAAAAAGCATATCTAGAAAAGATAACAGGATGCAGAGCATCTTATGTGTGCAGATAAAGAATTATTTTCTAGAAACTTGCATAATTCCTTAACTACAAAACTGTTTAGTGAAAACAAGAAATAATCTCTGAGCAAGGCAGTAGAGTGCAAGACAGTCAATGCATGATATCTGTGTCTCCACAGCTTGTGGGCACACGTGCCTCTGCTGGGTGGGAGTGAATTAGGATGTGAGTACAGAACTGGAAGTGAAACACACACTTCTGGCTCCCTCCCTCGCTCTGGACATTATTACAACACCAAGGGCACATATACAACAATAGTTTTGTTCCCAGCTACGTTTAACAGAAATGTTCTGTAAGCCTCAGTTTCCTGAAATTACTCCTCACAACTTATTTTCAAAATTGTTCAAGCTTATAATTACTACTATAAAATTAAATATTCCATTAATTTCCTCTGTCTCTCTGAGAGGAAAGGCCTATTGCTAGAGGTACTGTTATGTACCTGCTTAGAAAAGTGTCCCACAATATATTTTATTTTATGTGTATAATAGAAAATGTTTTACCTTCAGTGAAGAGGATAGAGCTTGCTGTAGAAATGTAGATTTATTGCTGGGAAAAAAAAAGGTTAAAACCACTTTGATCTGGTATTATTTGAAGTCTAATTTGGTGTTACAGGTCTTGAAATAATTTATGGGAGAGATGAACCGGATGGAGGAGGTAGCAATATCCCTATTTTCAAAATGTGTATTTCACATCTGTATTGTGCTTAAATATTAATTTCTTAAAGGTCAGTTCTGAGGTAAAATTCTTTAAATTTTCAGAAGTAAGCCAATTCCAGAGACATTGACATCAACTCACCAAATCAGTTTCAGGTAGCATGGACTTTTTTCCAAATGTATTTCAGCTTTTCTAACAAAAAGTTCTTTAAAATAATTTCTTTTTCAGATATACATCAGAAAAGTTTCATTTAATTCCACTTCGATATTTGGCCTTTTTTCTTATTTTTTTTTAAGTGTTATTTCTACATATTACTTGAAAAAATTCCACTAAAAATTAGATATTGTTAGAAGAGATACATCCTCTGGAATATCATTTAAAGGCACAGTCATATGTTCTACCTTTTTGAGGCAGTGCAGCATGAAGGACAAGCCAATACTCTTTCCAAGATGAGCTATGGAGAACGGGCCTCTTGAAAAATGTGTAGGATTATCCACAAAGGGATCTCAAATTTGCTTCCATTTTGACTCATTAAACTCTTGATGTAGTGACCCATCAGGTCTTGTCTGTGTCACAGGTTTTTCCCAAAAGAGTGAGTTTTTCTTGGTTCAGATATTCACAAACTTGGCATTCTCATTCATTGTCCTCTGTGGGAAGTGGGGGTGCAGTGGCAGTGAATGTAGGGCAGTTTGTGCTCCCATGGTGATTTGCTTCTGGGGCTCTGTAATTTCACATTTTCTGTAACTGAGCAGGACAAATATTGTCCTTTCAAAATGCCAGGAATATATGACTGTGAAATAGAATGCATGCCTATATGAATTATTAAAGTAATTTCAGGTCTGTGCCATTGAGATCAGAAGGATTTTACAGTAAATGGTCAAGCCTCAATATTTAAATGGTAGCTGGTACTTCTAGAAATTTGCATAAAATTTCCCAACTGACCTGTAAAGAATTTGGGGGCATGATGGATGGTAGTGGATCAAGTTCTGTATATGTCTGAGTTTTTAATAAAATACCTATATTTAACCCTTTTCAAGGGTGTTTTGCTTCTAAAACTATGAAGTTGCTCATAGATAAATTTGTATTATAAATTGGGCAATTTCAATTTTTCACCCCAAGATTTGGTTTTGTTTGTTGTCTCCAAAGATATTTAAAAAACCCAAAAAAATTTCAGTAAAAATAAAAATTTTAAAAGAGTGTATGGCTGTGAAGTTAATAATGTTCAAAGAGATTATTTCAATACTGGACCATAGAGAGAATATTTTAGAATATGTTCAGTCTCCAAGTACCTGCACTGCAATGAAAGAATAGTATAAGATTATTTTCACTGAGTCTTTTAGGATCTGTCTGCATTTTTCCCCTGGGAGAGGTTATGGCCATTTTTCCAGTTACAGATTCTGAAGCTGACTCCAGGTCTAAGCTGAATGTCAGCACCTTACAAATGCAGACACTGCCTTTCTTCTGATTTTTAAATATGGCTAAATACTCCTTTTGATGAGCTATTTGATGATGATGGCTTTTTTATTCCTACTCCACACAATTTAGGGATTCAAGCCCATGTGTACCTGTACTTGTAAGAGAGCAGAAGCAATAAGATCAAAATTGCAGGTGTGTTGTCCTCATGGCTGTTCTGGGAAGGTTCTGGGAAGGTGTCAGTGTGGCCTGTGCTTCCCTAGGCAGCCAGCCAGCATGGCACCTGAGTGCCTGGCCGAGGTGGTAAATAATGGCAGGTAGTGAGACAAAGTGTGTGCTGGGCTGAGGGCCTCAGCTGGGATGCTGTGTGCAGCAGGAAGTACTGGTTATCCTGAAAGATGAGAGGAAGCACACGCAGGGCTTCCAGCAGAACAGAATCCACTTGAATCTGAATTTCATGCAGCAACCTTGAACAGCAATTGATCCAGCGCTTCTGGCCTCGACACTTTGATGTAACTTGTGGGGAGAGCAAAGGGGTTACTTTCCACTGTACAGCATTGCTTGGCAGCAATAATTAGGCTGCTAGATTGGGTGTTCAGTGTTTCCTTTAGCATTGGGAGGGTTGGTCGATGAGAAGCTCAACACAACCCAGAAATGGGTGCTGGCATCTCAGAAAGCCAAATGTGTCCTGGGCTGCATCCAGAGCCCCGTGGGCAGCAGGGAGGGAGGGGATTCTGCCCCTCTGCTCTGCTCTGATACCCACCCACAGTGCTGCATCAACTCTGGGTCCCCAGGACGAGAACAATGTGTCCAGAGTGCCACAAAAGTGATCGCAGGGCTGAAGCCTGTCCTGGGAAGACAGGCTGAGAGCTGGGGTTGGCCACCCTGGGAAGGGAAGGCTCCATGGAGACTTTAGAGCCCTTTCCAGTACCTCAAGTGGGCATACAAGACACCCAGAGAGTGCAGCAGCGATGGGACAAGGCTAATGGCCTTGAACTGAAAGGTGGTAGATTTAGATGAGACATAAGGAATCAATTATTTACTGTGAGGGTGGTAAGATCCTGAACAGATTGCCCAGAGTTGCCTTGTCCCATCCCTGGAAATGGGTTTGGATGGGGCTCTGAGCAGCCTGGTCCAGTGGAAGGTGTCCCTGCCTGTGGCAGGGTGCTGCAACTAGATCATCTATAAAGACACTTCCAACCCCAACCATTCTGGGTTGGTTCTTTGATGCTGTGATTTGGCATTAAGCAGACTTGCTTTCTTCTTTTGACAGAGACTCCAGTTCACAGAAGGCAATGAGATCAAAGGATGATATCTTTAATTTAGGCAACATCTATAAGTTCTCAGGACAGATCATTCATTAAACTTACCTTCTGACTGACTGCTATTAGTATTTATTGTCAATTCTGATTGCCAGGCCCTTGATCACCTCATAGTACAGTGTGTTGTTATGATATAACCTTAAAAGTTGTTTTTCAACATCAAAATGCAAAATTGCTGAGCTACAGCTTGAAACTAGTGCTTATTTCACTTCCTTGGGGGCTGCTGTGGCAGAATAAGTTATATAAAATAGGAAGTATAAGAATTTGTATTTCAAACAGGGCTGCTCATGTCCAAGTCATATCTAGGCAGATAATTTTATCTTGAAACATGCAAAATGGTGTGTTCTGTAATCTTTGAAAAAACACATTTCTGGAGCAAATGCTTTTTAAGAAAATCCTCCAAATATACATGAGACAGTTAACATTATGTAAACTTCAAATAATAGATAATTAAGTTTTATACAGGCTGCAAAATGGGTAATTGATGCTTTCAAATACATTGTTTCTAAGTGTCAATTTTTGTGTTCTGTGATAAAATTAGAAATGCAATTCTTGATTTTGAACCTTCAAATGGTTTCTGGCTTTGGAGGAGAACCTGAGAAGATGGAAAGGACATGAATTTGCAGGAATCAGAGAGGGAGAGAATGCCTGAGTACTTTTTCTTTGTCTCTGATATGAAAAGAGAAGGAGCAGTGGGAGGTAGTGGGGAACATTTATGCCTCAAGGCTGCCTGTGAAATAGGGTGCTATTGCTCAGTAAACTCACTTTTGTATGCAGTCCTACCTTTAAAATAAACAACCAGACAATAAAATTCATTCTTTCTCCAGTTGGTGAATAGTCAGCTACAACAGAATGTTTTCCATAAAACCTTGCTTATATTATATTTGTTTTTTCTTTGTTATGGAATGTAACACGTAGGAAATTCTGCTCCTTTGGATAGCTCAGCTCAGCAGAATCACTTTGTACCTTTTGCTGTCCTGTTCTTCTGTGCAAGTTTTAAGTATGCTTTTCTCTCGAGGCTGTATTCCCCTTGGACCTGTACTGCTGTTGTGCAACCCAGATCCAGCAGGGCAAGGTTTTTCCTTGTTTGTGCCACCCAGGGTGCTGCAGCTTCTTGCTCTTGTCTGGGAGGAAAATCCAGAGCCCTGCTGTAGCAGTGCTTTGTAAAATCATAGAATCAGGTTGGAAAAGACCCTTAAGACCAACTCCAGCTCTTGATTGAACACTGCCAACTCCACCAGTAAGCCATGCCCCAGTGCCACAGCTCCATGGCTTTTGAATGGCTCCAGGGGTGGTGATTCCATCAGTTCCCTGTGCAGTCTGTTCCAATCAATGACCACCCTTTCAGGGAAGAAATATTCATAATGTCTAGCCTAGAGCTCCCCTGGTAAAACTTGAGACCATTTCCTCTTCTCCTGTTGCCAATTGCCTGGGAGGAGAGTCCAACCCACACCTGACTACAGCAGGGAGTTGTAGAGAGCCACAGGGTCCCCTCTTCAGCCTCCTTTTCTCCATTCCCTCAGGTGATCCTCACCAGACTTGTTCTCCAGACCCTTCCCAGCTCCACTGCCTCTCTCTGGACACACTCCAGCACCTCCATGTCTTCCTAGAAGTGAGGGGCCAAGACCTGGGCACAGCACTGGAGCTGCAGCCTCACCAGTGCAGCACCAGTCAGTGCCCTGCTCCTGCTCCCATGCTATTTTTGACACAAGCCAGCTTGCACTGACCTTCTGGCCTCCTGGGCACACCTGGTTTGTGTTGCTCTGGCTTAACTGTCTATCTGAGCAGTGGTTATGGTACTGTACCAGAGCATGTAGCACTCTAATAATTATTTTCTCCTCTGACATTGGTACCAAAAATACCATCAAATTCTGAGAAAGATGCGAGCCCCGAGCCAAGCCTGGATAGAAAACAATGCACCCAGTAGAAAAGTGTCATACCAAGCTAAAGAAATACTGCCTGCCAGGGAGAATAAGAATAGATGAATTGCTGCTATTATATGTTATTGCCATTACTATTTTTTTAATCTAAGTTAACTCACACCACAACTAGAAATCAAGAAGCCTTGATTTACTGAAGTTGCTATCCTGATGTAGGAATCAGGATCATTTTTTTTTTTAAGATATCATGGGATTTTTTCATTATTCATGTAAATGTCTAACCTCTTAGCCATTTTTATTTCTAGAAATCAGCTGTTTGATAAGCACAATGCAAATAACTCAGAAGCAAGTTTTGTCATCTTTTATCTGTCATGTCACTGCTTGCTTTTTCTGTAAGGAGAAAGTAGCTTGCAATTTACTTCTGTCACTTTTTATTAAATGTAAGACTTTCTTAGGGTGTCTTAAACCTTCCATTGTCAGCTTATAACAGTCTTCTAAGTTCCAAAAAATCTTAGTTAATATAAACTCAGAACTGGGCAAGTCACTGCTAAATCCCTGTCAAGGTCCTTATTACAAACTGATAGTTAGGCCACTGTCACATTAAAAAAGGGTTCCTATCTTTTTCCTCCTTAATATCCTACAATAGTTACTGAAGCAGTAGCAAAAATTGAACAAATATTTCTGGAGATGTATTTTATTTTGACGCTAACCTTCATTTGTTTTTACATTAAATTTTCCTATCTGAAGTAGTTTGTGGGTATCCACACACACACACATATACATCTTGTATTTTATTTAAAGGATTATATAAAGTTGTTCCTGTGGGAAAGAAATGCAAAGGCAACACAGCATGGGCACATGGGCATTGGGAAGTGACATTTATCTAAGTGCTGTTGGAAATAATTTTTTTTGGTATCTCAGCCTTTATCCAATTCTAAATGCCAACAGAACAGATGCTTTTGACAATAAGTGCAATAAATTCCAATATTTATAGCAGCATTGCTTGATAAACACTGAGTATTTTCAATACTTGCACTTCATCCTACAAATTTTTGTTGGGCAAGCCAGTGTGGTAAATGACTGTGACTCAGTCTGCGTTTGTTCTGATGATCTGAAAAGTAAGAGTTCTGTGGTGTTTTACCATATTTTTTGCCACTCTGGATCCACTTGCAATTAAATGATTGTATTATGAACATATCTTTTTCTTAATAAACATTTTCAAAATACTATATTTAAGTGAACCAAACTTCTGATAACAATGGAGATTCCAGCCAGGGTTCACAAGCTGATGTGAGAAACTCCTTGTTTTCATCATTATTGGTTTAATTCACAGCATCTGCTGGGTGCTGGAATTGGTGTTAGAAACCAGGACCCAGCCTGCTGAGCAGGGAGTGCAGGACAAGGGAGGGACCTCGTGAATGTGCTGGGTGGATGTGAAGAAATCTTATGAGGAATGGACCTGGTACCTTTTGTCTGGGGAAGTGATTTGAGGACGGCCTTGGTGGAGTCCAGGCTGAGCCCTCTGGGTGCAGATGCTGAGTATTTGCTGTGCTGTGGTGCTCCTGTGGGCTAATGAGCCCTGCCAGCATCACTGTGTGTAAGGTTTTACAGCTCTGACCTTCCCCCATGTGGTGAAATTGGTGCAGCTGGCCCTGGGGAATCACTGAGCTGCTGACGTGTCCCAGTGCAGGCCTCCCAAGTTACCTCCACACTGCCCAGAGCTGAGGTGGGTACAGGCTTTGCCATGAGAGAGTTCCTTACAATTTATAAAATCCTTCTTTCTGCAGTTCTAGCAAGCAATGAATGCAAAAATATTTCCTTTCAGTGATGAAAAACTTAACAAGAAAGCCATCAGTGGATGTAAAGGACATCTTAGTAACTTCCTGAAAGGTGTCCTCTAACACATTTGATAACTTTAATATGTTGATATTTATTAAGAATATGCCTTCAAAAGAAATGAATGCTTGGCTTAATTTCTGTGCTCCCATTTTTTATCTATCCATCAGAAAGGCCATGCATTTCAGGGATAGACTCAGTAATTCCAATACTTAGATCATGGCAAATTCCCAAGTTTTGATAAAGCTGTCAGTTGTCTGCTTCAGGTATCTAGAAATACTTTCCAGGGGCAAGATTCCAAAGATAATTTTATGCTTGCTCTTTGCCAAAGACTCAGTACTCCTAAACCAACTGCAGAGTGTATCTACCCTGCAGAAAACTAGTCAATGCAAGCAGTAATTAAACTGCCTATTTATAACTGTCCTGAAGGGGAGAAAGAAGTTTGGCCGCCACTCGCAGGAAGATATGCTCAGATCCCAAAACAAGCATCTGTCAAATGAAGGTGATAGAGTTATTTACTGAGATATTTCTACTGTCTCTTAAAACAATAATATCTGTTCCTTCTGTTTGCAAGTTTGTGTGTAATCCTCTACAGTTTACTGCCTGTTACAGTACTGGCCTCTGCAGCGAGCCATACATTTTTTTAAATAGCAGTAGCTCTTTCCTAGATAATCAGGAATTTTTAAATAATAGAATCTCATACAAAAAATACACTTTTGCAGTGATTTCATGGACTAGGTTGCTACTTAATGGGAAATACTACTGTCATGGAAACAGCAAGATCTTCATCTTTGCAATCCAAATCTATGGAAAGCCATGCTGGATTACCCCCAGGGTTTTGTCTCATCTGCTGTTGTCTCTAAAACTGCAGTGTTACACCAAATACTTCCCAAGATGTTGCAGGAAAATGTTTGGCAAGGGTCTGAAAAGCTATATTACAGCAGTAGAGCAATAGTGAAAATCCATAAAGCAGATACAGCGAATGTCTGTGTGAAACAATGGCATCATGTGCTGGTACAGCCACATTATGTCAAACATGAACACCCTTCATGAAATAATACTGTATTATGGAGGATTAGAGGCATTATAGCCTGCCTCTGCACATTTGCAATTAGCCAGAATAAAGTGTTTTGCTGCCCTTGTGCAATGACAACGCTCCAGCACATCCACCTGGCAGTGCCCTACATTTTGGAAACGCTCTGTCGTTTCCAGCTTGTGCACTGCAATATAAGCCTGGAACGAATTGTATTAAAATAAACAAAAACAATTGAGAGAGTGCCCTTTGAAAATGGGATAATTATGTTGCAGAATATCAATTAAATTAAACACAAGAGTAATCCAGAAGTTATTTCATTGTTGTCAATGAAACTCTCCTAACTAAAACTCTGATGTTGGAAGGGAAGGGGAAAATGCCCTAAGTCTCAAACTGTCACTGCACTCCCCTTAGGTATTCCTCCTGTCTTTTCTAAGGTTTGGTCTATGGTCATTTCCTGATTTTACAACTTTTGGTTCACCTGGAAAGTAGAGTCACTTTTAAAGAATAGTCTGTGATTTGGGGTAGAGGATTGACAGTTGTCCCAACTAAGGCAAAACATGAACAGGTTGTGGAAATTTATTCCTTTTATTGCCCTCAGCTACCTGACAAAAATACTGGAGTTATTTAAGTGAAGACTTGGCTTAGTCTTTTGCTTAAAGGCCCCTTTATCCTTTGTTGTTTGTCCCAGATCTTATCTTGGAAACCGAATAAATATGATTATGAAGAAGGTGCAATTTTGCTCAGTGTCTAGAGTACTGTTCTTTGTAAAGATTTATTACCAAACATGAGAGAAGGGAATAGCATAAATCAAGCAAACAGGAGGTGGTGTTAGAAGCTGCAGCTCAGTACTTTGACAGGCAGATACAGCTCCAGGACTAAGGGAAAAAAGTCAGAGTCAGGAGGAAAAGAACTGACATTAATCCAAAAGTGCATAACACTCCCCAGCAGGAGTCACTGCGTTTAGGCAGAAGAAAATTTGTATTTTACAGTCAAACAGATGTCATTCTAAAATGAATTATTAATTTTGAGGATTTTTTCATTTCAGAGTTATATGGAAATAAGAGAATATTTTAAAGCACCTGTCAGCTGAGAAATTTCAGCAGGTCTGTGTGAATGGTTTGATATTTTTTTTCTCTCTAATAGAATTCAAGTTACATATAACAGCCAAGAATCTATAGGTTGAAATAGAATAGCAAATTCAGGGCAGGAACTGTGGACTATGAATTTTACTACTATGGAGGAAATACTGCACATTCTTACCATTGCTTAATCTATTTATTGTGGAGAAATGCAGACTCACATCTACTCTTGAGGACATTGGAGAAGGGACTCTGCTCCCTTCCAGCAACAACTAAGGCAGATCACTATAGGATCACAACACCCCCATGTTTCCTTTCTGTTGCAGTGAATCTTTAATTCTTATTTACAGGTTGAAACTGCTGCCCTTGGAATGCCCAGTCCCAGAACAGAAATAAATTTTGCATCAGTTTCCTGCACTGGATTATACTGGCCATGAAGTACCAGTCTGAGTTTGCTTTTCCAAACTTCTTGGTTTACTAATTTCTGAGAGTGCACTAACCATCACTGAAGTGGTGGCTTTAGTGAGGCAAGGTAGGTGTATACTGAGAGAGGAATTCTGCCCCTCTGTTACTGCAATTTTAATATTAGGTTAAAGGTGCTTTGAAAGGAGCAAGGAGCACACAGCTGGATTAATACCCCTTCTTAGGAAGTTGCAAGATACCTGTGAAATTTGTGTATCACTGTACAACAATGCAGAATCACAAAAAATGCAGTAAACAGGAAATAATAGCAAGCAAAATGTAACTTTGAACCATCTGCCATGTCAACAGTGCCACTGCCTGTGGTGTAGAATGAATTCTTTGCCTATTTATCTTCCCATGACTGCCTTACACTTTGCAATCCTGCTTCAGGGATACATCACCTCTGCATTAGACATGCAGACTGAAATAGCTTGAGAATTGTATAAAGCATTGCAGAACTCATTTGTTAATGTTATTCCTCTTTTAAAAACAGGCTTAAATGCTGAAGGAACTATTTTTGTCAACATAATGATCATGGTGAGCTAGACATTTGACAGCCTTTACAGAAATGGACCCACTGACTTTACAGAAGAAAATCATAAACCATTATGTAGTTTGAAATATCCGGACAGCCTCTTCCTCATCTAGGGGGATTCAAATAAAAGACCAGTGACAAAAGGGTGTTAGAGCAGCTGTATATGTTTCTGAGAAAACTATTATCTTGTCAAATCAATTGCTTTCCTTGTATGCTTCTCTCTACTAAATGAATTTGATGACATCTACTATAAACCCTCAATTAAATGGAAGTTAAATTATTTTATAGAGAAATAAACTTCTGACTGAAATTCTTCATTGTAACTAACTTTGAACTCTAAACTCAAAGATCTAAGGTTGGAGAGTGAATTGTGCACGTGTTGCGGTGATCAAGGGAGCAGGATTTCAACAAAACATAGGCTGCTTCATGATTCTGTATGGGAATTAACTTTCCTATAGTTACTACCCCCAAAAAAGGCAAAGTGGAGGCAATATAGTTACCTCATTTCTAAGGCAGCTATTTAATAATGAGTAGGTGCTGAAGCAGGGCTCTGCCATAATGCAGTGTTTTATTGCACAGTTGTGTTTTATCACATTCATGCAGAGATTTCCATAAGCAGGAGAAAGTTCTTAAGTCCTTTCAAGCTGTGGTATATGAGAACGGGCCAAGCTTTTAGGACAGCTACATAAGGAGTGTTAGGACTGTTCCCTTTTACTTACATGAAGTTAAATTGTTACCACATCTTTTCAATCTCTAATTTATATTCTGTTTTGCTGAGTCATTAGATATATTCAGTCATGGTTTCAGTAATGTTGTTAGGTTGTTTCCTTTTTCATGTGCTGAGATCAGCGCTGACAAATTGGATTTCTGCTTTAGAAGATGCTTCTAAAACGACTCCAAATAAATAAATGAAAGTTTTAGAAGATAAGAACTCCTGTGACTTTAGAATACTGACACAGCTACATATTAGACATGGTGAAAATTAAAACACTTTCTTTATATTGTCTGATGAATCAGCTAAGCACTGATTTGGAACATCTATTTGTCTCCAGCTCAAACATAATTCAATATCTGTCAGAGGATGTCTGCTGCCCTCTGAAGCCAAAATACCCAATTCTGCCTTCTCAAATGGCTTGGTCCTAAGTGCTACTCCCACTGAAAAATAAACCCAAGCCAGCTCTCAATGTAGTTTGTTTTGTACCAGCTCATTCAATGTCCAAGTATATCCAAACTTAACTTTAGGGTATTTGGACACTTTTCCTTGAATACTTTTAAGCTATTTATCAGAAAGAGGGTGAAAAAGTAAGCCTGGAGACTTAGCTTCTGAAAATCATTGACTAAAGAAAGTATGAAGACAATATTGGATTTTTCCCTTTCATTTTTTTAATGAGACTGAGCAGCATTCTTATAGTGACATTGATGAAGTCACCTGTCAGTGAGAATTTAAAATACATTCAGAATGAGAAGCCTGGTGAGCAGCAGGCAATATTTTTTTGCAGTAGGCAATTTGTCTACAGCAATATTAAGGAACAAAAGGTTTTACCTAATATTGGCAGATTCCTAAGTTTCTTTTTGTCAAAGAACAAAAAATGGTCGTATCACATTACAATTGGCTTTTAATTTATTATGCAGAAAATAAGTCACAAAATTAAAGAGATTAAGAGAGTAATATTCAGAGCAGAAATATGAGCAGCTGAATGGGATGGAACAAAAATGTTGAAATCCTCATGCACATGCACAGATGATACAGTTTAGTGTCAGAGTTTGCTGAGGTGTCAGCTAAAGCACTATTAACATCAATTAAGTTACTCCTGCTGAAGCTGGCTCTGGCAGAACACTTTAAGACTCTCTCTGTAAATATTTGATTTTTCTGCTGGCTGTGGACTTCATCTCATTGGCAAAGCTCCCTTTTATCTCAGAAGAGCATGAATGGACTTCTGTTTGCATTTCTTTGGAGATGTACATTGGATGTCCAAAATCAGCACTGGAGAAGTAGGTCTAATTTCCAGTAATTGGTCTTTTTGAACTCTCTGCTTCTCTTCTTCTCTCCAAAGCAAAATCTACTCATTTTAATTTCATGCTTATCATTTCCATTTTAAATCTTATGCATGCAAAACTTCATAGTTTATTTTCCTCAACCCTTAGATGCAAGTCTATGCCTTCTATTAGAGCCTAGTGTTTCAAGGTTAGAATTTTTCTATTTTATTATTTTTTTCCTCTTTCTTATAAACACAGTGGAATAGTTTCTTCAAATATTCCAAGTTATGACCTGTGCAGACCATGCTGAGTAGCACCACCCCTTTTGTTTCTTCCTTGGCTGCCCTGTCCTTTCCTGCAGCACTGGGAGAGATTAAAGGATTTGATGTAGTGGTCAGATCTTGATGGGCTGCACAGCAGCACAGGAATCCTCTCTGGATGTAATTCCTTTATCTATTTTTTTGTCAGCTATCCATGGTTTTGGTGGATGCAAATAATCATAAAACTGTGGTTTAAACAGAAGAGAAGGATCCATTTTCAAAATACTTTTCTTGAAAGTTCTTGGAAAGCAAAAGAATGTATTTGCAGAATCACACTGTTTGCATTTTGGACTGCTTAGGTATTTCCAATACAACTATGTGCAATGTAAATTCTAGCTGATTAGTTAGACCAAAGAAGTAAGTAGGTTATTTTTATTCCTGAACTCTCTAAATTAGCTATTTAAAGCTAGTGAGTGTACTTCCTACTGAAAAAAATTGCTGCTTGGTACATGGTACTTTTGTGTCAGTGGAAAGAAGTGACAATATCTCAATTAATGTATTATTTGTGTTAATGTGACAATTCTGCATGAATGATCTTGGAAAACATGGGATTACATACTCCAAAAAACTCAGAACCACCATGAGAAAATAGACATTTACTTCTGTTTTAAATATAGTTTAGATAGACTGTACTTGAATCAAGTACAGAGGAGCAAATGAATAGAATAGCAGGAAAACCTCATTTGACTTAATAACTTGTAATTTCATTTAATTAGTACTAAGAGGCATCTAAAAATACATATGGTGACATTTAGAAAAACGTTCTCTTTTTTTTTTTTTAATTTTTATAAATATTGTTTGCCAGGATCTGCATTTTGATTCTACTCTGGAAAACATTCAATTGAATGTAGCTTTTTCTTGTTGAAGTCTTAATATTCATGACATATTTGATATGTTGTTTGCAATATACTCTTTATTTGATATGCTGTTTGCAATATACTGTTTATTTGATATGCTATTTGAAATACACTGTTTTCTTCTGAAGAGGAGGTGAATCTTCATGTCCCACTCACCCCTGACCTGCTTTGTTCAGGCTGCTGTTAATGAACATTGGATCAGTTCAAGTGAAGGGCAGACTGCCACCAACCCTGAGTTGTCACAATAACAAGCAAGCGAATGACCTGTAAATATGAAAAGTCAGAAGTGCTGTGCATAACAATAGTTCCTGTGATGTTTGATAGGAAGTGAACAACCCCAGCTGGAATTCCTAAGCTTACCTGACCACAGCATGCAGATGACAAATATCAGCAAAAATGGGGCACTAAATTATCTTTGTTCTTGAAAAAGTGTAGCTGTATTTAAGTAAAACCTTCATTCTGACTCTGTGTGAGCTTCAGTAAACTTTCAAATCATGATATTGGGAACACTGTTTATACATTTTGCAAAATCATTGTCCTCCCTGCAATTTAAAGTTTCTACTTGCCTCGAAAATAGATGAAGAAAATTTCATTCTTTGCTTCACATTTCTGGAGCACTTGCATTTTTCTCAAATATATTCTTGCAGATATCCTTGTGCAAAATAATTTGGTTTGAACCTCAGAGCAAAATTTAAAGATCTGATTGATATTAAAATGATGTAATGGTTTAATCAAATATGCTGGATAAACAGTATGTGCTGATAAGTGTTAATTTACTACACAAACCTGTCTTCAAATTGTTTGAATAAGCATAAATTCTGATGGCAGATTCAGATACTTGGTGGTTTCTTTGGTGACCTGATACCAAGCCTCCATCCAGTACCACATATTTACCATCTCCATTCCAATTCATACAGCACCAAATATTTATTCCCTCTTGCTATGTATGAGTCTATAAAATCCTGATAAGGATTCTCTAAATAGAATTTTCTTTCTTTGTGTGGGAAGAAATGAGCAAGGAAAGCACATTAATCTGGGAATAATTAACCATAGTTCCAATCATTCTCAGGAGCTGAAGGGGGTTTTTAATTGGTTTCATCAGAGGCCTTGCTGTGGAATTTTCAGGATTGATGGTATCCAAAAATGTCTCTCTATTTGAGAGATCTAGAGAGAAATGAAAACCTATTTGTCTTAGTAAGTAATTCTTTGTCTTAAGAAATTTGCCAGCAAGATAAATTTTCCCATTTAAAAGATGGTAGAAATCTCTATAAGAAAATTTTTCAGAAATTTCTGTGTTTGATCCTTTACTATTCTAATTCTCATGGGCTGCACTTTGCACCAGCAGAAGAGTAATGACTTCGATAACCAACCAGTAAAGACAAACTAAGGCATCCATCATTAAGTGATCACCAAAAAGTAACATTTTTGGTGGTAAAAAAATTGTGTGCCAGTTTTGACTGTGTGCTGTCACGTATCAAAAGCTGTTTAAAGGACGGGCAATGTTTTGGAACTCACCTGCAATATTTTGTTTTCTCAATTATGGATACTGTTCTTTATGATTTGGTGGTTGCTGACAGAGTGATCCACATTATTTATATTTGTATGTATATTAGGAAAACCTATAGGATTCTTCAGGGTTAAAGAACAGCAAGGCATAGATTGAACCCTAGGAGAAAATGTAACCAATGTCAATCCTAACTATTTCTGCAATGGTGGTTTTAGTTATAGCTTTGGAGGGAATTCACAATTCCTTGAATCCAAGAGAATCAACTATTCCACGAACAGCTCAGGCTTTAATTTTGAATGTTCTGGTGCAGCTTCATCCTTCTTGTTCATTATCCTGCTGTGAGCTGCTAATTATGTACCTTGAGTATAAAGCAGTGGTTTCATCTGCACTGTTCCTCCATCACTAAGTTCCATGTCATGCATATTTCTTTACTATTCACAGAGGCTGCCATTTAATTTCTCACTGGATAAAGAATTAAGTCAAATTCTGTGATATCTATACAACTTCATCTCTATTTTTAAGTCTCTTCTGTGGAAGTGAACTGTTAAATTGTCACCCAGTGTCAAAAACACAAAGGAGTGGCATGATAACACACAAAATGATAAATCTAACATTTATGTGTTCTATTTTTAAAAGATTTTCAATAATTTTTACTGTAACTTTTATAAAAAATGCTTGCCATTATACTCAGTTCTTTTCAAATACCCGGGAGAAGATAGACTATCAGAATTGCATTAAAAATAAACTCTTCTCTTGTCAGGACCCCAGCAGATTCAGTATCTTGAGGTCAGTCACAGGGCAGAAACATCTTTGACATTAATGACTGGATTTAATGAATTCTGTCTGCTTGGAGCATAAGCAGCCTAAAATGTATCCCTAAGGCTGTATTCCCAAGAAGAAATAAATCATGTTAATAAAGGAAGCACAGTTGTTAATATAGTGATTGCAATCATAATCCTACATTAAAAACAACAAAGAGTGCTGATGTAGTATCACTCAGATTATTTTATTTAGCCTGAGTTGCCATAACAACTGTAGGGATCATGAGATCACATTTTAATTAAAGATCTCCTAGTAATTCTGATTGTTAGCAGCCTTAAGTACATGGTATGCTGCTCTGCATACTGAGTGCAGAGGAGGTTGATAAATACACAGGTCACTGGAATTCCAGTATAATTTAACTATACTTTTGAGAGGGTAAATTCAGGTTTGGTACATCAGGTAATCTCAATCTTTCATAGTATTGAAATGTAAGAGAAAAAGTAAAACCAAGTCTTTGTCTGGCAGTATTCTAGAAAAAGCTGGGGAAAGTGAGAAACATTGCCATGCTTTTGCACCTATTGAAATCAGCACATGGTGAAATGGTAACAAGACACACCTTATTTTTTAAATCAGGGGGGAAATTTCATGGCTATTGAATTTAGGAGCAACAGCTGTATAAATAGAGTTAGAGACCAGGAAGCATGTTAACTGGAAAATGTCATGTGTTCCTGAGAACCAAATATCTGGTTAGGACATTTTGCATTTGAAGAGCTCCAGAAATAGTCAGTTGCTGCTTTACAGTTTAGAACAGTAACTAGTTGAAATATAAAGCCATTTATAGAGAGAAATAATTAAAAATCAGTTTTGAATTGACTTAATGCTTTCCTTTGTCCCTGGCATTAAATCAAGATGTGTTACACATCACTCTTTAAAGTCTGGTAACAGCAGAATGCAAAGCTGTCATTGCACTGTTCTTGCACCCAGCTGCAGGTAACCACTTTCTTTAAATTGAGATAAATGGTGGATTAAATAAACAATAGAAAGATAAAATTATTGGTCTGTGAGGTAGGGTTTTATATTTTTAATTTTTATTTTAGATGTTAGAATTTTTTTATATATCCTATCCTAGATCTGAAAGTTCTTAACAAGAAATCTTAAAACACAGCCATAAATCAGGTCATGGATGGTTTTTTTTGTGTGTATGAAGGATGGTTAGCAGTCAATTATTGAGAGAAACACACTCAAGAGTTTCTTGGAGCTAGCCATTTATGACAAATACTGTCAGCTTCTACGGGCAGAATATTTGGGGTGGAAGAAGTTTACACCAGAAAACCTGTAACCACCACTTCTACTCAGGCAGTTTTGAAAATAACACACAAAGCAGAAATCAATTTTATAATTCAGCATAATCTGTAAAAGCTTAAATGTCATTGCTAAATCAGTTTCCTGAATGTTATTCAGAAACATTTACTTTGGTGATTGCAACCCACATTTCTTCCAGTAAACAGATATATAAAAATCTTTTCATATCTTCAACAACTTTGATCTTTGTGATGTTTAAAAACTCAGTGATTTCTGACTTCTTGTGGTTTCTAATAATTTCTGATAAAGGTGTGAAATAAACATTTCAAGTCTCATAGATATATGCAATAGGATAGACCAAAAATATCCTGTCTTAAAATAGTTTTGATGAACACATTCAATTAACCTGCTTGGCTTTAAACTGATATGAAGTTTTAGATAAAGTTTTCTATCTTTAGATAGTTCTATGTAATAGCTCTCTCTTGGTAAAGATTGCATTAAAATGTAGCCACATTTTTTATTGCAAGCCAACCATTGCAGTACATCTGCTGTGAATGTTCACATGGGATGAACACTGTTCACGTGTTCAAGGGGGAAATTGAGAAATAATATTCATATATATGTCAGACAAGGCTGAAATAGGAAATTAGCGGCTGAATAGTCACTGGATGATTTAGTTCAGACTCTGTTGCACTGAATGATGTTGTAATAATAGATACAAGCCTTTCAAACTGACCTGGCTATGACACTCATGGTATGCAATTCCAGTGAGGTATAATTGAATATCCTCCTCACAATGCATTAGCTGCTTAATTAATTGCACTAATGACATTGTCCAGCATTTTACACTTAATGACAGAAGATTTGGTTGAAGTAACAACCATCCTAAAATCTATTCATGTAAAAATTAAGTTAGATTACCCCAAGTTACCACCTGCAATATAATCAACTATAAATATCTATTACAGATTATAACGAATTCACTCAAGTGAAAACAGTTGCTAAAATTTTTTTGATAAATAAACAGTCACATTTACCAGTTATGTGATTAGTCAGCTTACAAATGCTTTTTGTTATTATTTGTTTAATTAGAACACATGTTCACAGAAGCACAAAAAAGAAGACAATAAATCTAATCTGAAATATAAAAGTAGATGAAGTTGAATATCCTCAACAGTGATGTTGAACTTTAAAACCTTTTGCCATTTCCAATGGCAAAGTTAAAAGGAAGAGAGGGGAGGGAACAATCCAGAAAAAAATTTGTTCTGGCTCCAAATAAATTGCTCTTGTTATGACCAGAAAACCTCCAGTCTCTGGACAAAGCACCATTTTGTGAAGGTTCATTATTTCTGTATGGTTGTGGTGTGCCACCCCATTTTCATAGCTAATTCAAGAACAAAAGATAATCTATTTGGATTGCAATCCTTTGTAGCTACACACATTATTGCATGAGAAATGGTGTTTATGTATTTTCTTTGTATTCGTATTCTACCTTGCATGTGAAAAAGCTGACAAGTAGAACTTCACTGAGCTTTGTAATCAATATTTCTTTTGTCTCTAGATATTGAATTTGAATGATCAAAATTTTGCAAAACATTTGTAACAGGGAGCAAAATAGGAACTGCTGGGACCTAAGCACTCTTAAAAATACGTCTGTTTTCTTCAGGTGTCTACATAAGCCCTAAACCTTTGTTTTGATTGTTTCACAGGAAATGTAAAGTAAAGCCAAGCTGCTATTTTTCTGTTTTCCATCAGAAAACTTTAAAATTTATTATGGTCAAATAAAAGGTTAAATACAGATTGACCTCATCTAGCTTAACAAAAGAGATTGAGGGAAGCATTCAGAAAAATGCTAAACAAATATTAACATTTCGTGCTTTGATGTTAAATGATAGTGTAACCTGGATGAAAAATCTAACATGGACCTAGTGAGTGGAGTACAGATACAAGATGTGTCTTGTACAAGGTGCAAAAAATGCTTTCAATAAATGTTTAGTAGAATCTTTACATTAAAATTTATGCTAGTGCTGCCAAAAAGTAATATGTATTAGCAATTTAACTAAATATGTAATAATTAAAATAAATAGCTGATTAGCAGTTGCCTGAAGAATGTAGAGTGCTTGCATGTATATGAATGTCTATAAATTATTTTTAATTTGGGGAGTCTTGCCTTGAACCATTTGTCAGTGATCAAATTCCTTGTCCCATAATAAAGTACAGTTTTCAATTTTTTTTGTCTAAAAATAAAAGGACTGTTCTGTAACTATTTTGTCTAACCTGGTGGTAAGGAAAATATATTTTAAATCCTCCCTTTTTCCTTTCCAGCTGTGAGTCAGTGATCAGTATGAACTGGAAGATTTTTGTTACTTTTTAACTCCTTTGCTGAAGTGGGGATTGCTTGGGACACCCTCTTGCATGTTCATATCAGGAAAATGTTCCCTGAGCATCTGAGGATTATGCTTATATCTTTATATTAATGAATATGGGTGTCCTTTTCCAGATTCCCTACTGCATGTGCAAGTTCTGTTCCTAAGAGCCTGAAGTAAAAGATGAGAGACAACAGAAGAAAAGCAGTGGGGAAATAAAGCTGTGTGTTGGTATTTTTACACTGGTGTAATGAGATTTTTAACAGACAGTTTTCCAATATTGCTTTTGTAACTTCATTTTTCAATCCCTTACAGTGACCTCTCAATGAGGGATAATTTTTCTAATAACTTTTCATTGATTTTGGTGATCATTGACATTATTTCTGACATTGCCTTCAAGAGTATACTGGAATTCAGAGTTTTTCAGGACTTAATGACATAAAAGTGTGATGTGAAGAGAGTCTGAAGAAAAAGATGGAGATGTTGCGGGAAACAATGAGACAAGAGATGTGATTCAAGGTCTGGTCCTTGTGGCTTAACTACAGAATTCACTGTTGCATACTGGAAAATGCAGTTGAATTATTGCATGTATCTAGCAAAAAAAAAGAAAGGTTATTATAGGAATAAAACATGGGATATATTCCGGGCAAACATATGAAGTGTGACGGGTTGAATGAAGTGGCGTCTATAGCATGGCTTTACCTAGGCTGGGTGTGAAGATGGGGAGAGGTTTCCATACAGAGCCTGCCAATGTGGAAACAGAGGAGGAAGATGGGTCTGTTAGACACCTGCAGTATATGAATTTTAGGACTATATGTACAATGTTTCTAACTTGAAGTTTTTTTAGAGGTTTTTCTTATTTCACTGAGTCATCCTCCAAGGACAGAGTGTGTTTAGACAGCAAGGCAAGTAAAAGATCTTATGTGCAGCAAAGATTTCTGTGGCTGTGTGCAATAGGCTGTAGTTGCTTCTGAAAGGGCAGTGTTATGCAGCTTGATAGGCTTTCCACATTCTCCTGCTCATTAATTAAAATTTACTGCACTTTGTTTTCTTCATGGTACTTTAAAAAGATTATTGAAAGGGATATTGAAATACTGGAAGTAGATAAGAAGCATTCTCAGGCTGTAAAATCAGAGAGGTAATAGATAACATTTAAGTAGGAAGCACTTACCATAAATGATTGTTTATTGTTGGCTTGGGGTTTTTTGTCAGGCAGATAGTTTAATGTATAATTTATTGCAATTTTGTCCTGCTGCTTTTGCTGCACAGTCTTGATTTTTGAGCTGTGATATGAAATCTTTACTGAATCCTGCTTTTAACTCTATTAGAAACACTTAACATGTGCTTAACTAACAGCTTTTGCAGCAAATTTCTGGTGGAACAGTTCCAGCAGTCCTGCTTTCAGGTCCTGCATCAGAGGGTATCCAGCCCCAATGGATGACAAGCACTTAGCAAACCATGCCTCATCTGGAAGGAGCTGTTGCTGCAAACAGGGAATTATTTTGCTGTGTCTATGGTGATTGTCATGGTGACAACTTAGGTGCATCACAACCAGAGTTTACAATACTACCCAGGCTCCTCAATCTGCCAACTCTGTCAACACTTCTCACTTCATCTTTAATATAGTAGCATGCTGAGTTTACTGACCCAGGCTGAGATGTTCCTAGTCACCTGTGTGACCTCTACATTTACTGGTTGTGTTGATTTAGTAGGAAATATAGGGGTTTGGGAAAAAAAAAGTGCCAAATCCTGTTTTATTGCTTAGCTTCACTGCACTCACACTAAAAGGACTGTCTCATCCATGAGAACATGGTGGTGTTTACTTTTCAGAAGTAAAAGATATGTGCTGGATGGCTTTTTCTGTGTTAGAATGTGTTTTATTCCCGTTTCCTTCCTGCATCAGTTAACAAGGGTGTTTCCCGGCACTTTGTGGCAGCAGAGTTTGGCAGAGGTGACAGAGGTGGTGCTGGGTTGTGATGCTGCACAGCAGGCTAATCTAAGCAAGTCATTAATGCAACCCTTGGTAGGGTGGGAGTCAAGATTAAAAGTTACTTCAATTTTCTGATCACTGGGAGGGCTACTTCCAGTAGGGCTGTTTGGCGTGGCAAATGGTAACACCAGGAACCCTAAATAAAAAGAATGTGTTTGATCTGACTGAGAGTTGAACTTTTGCCTTCCTAATGTATCACACAAGGCATATTAATATGCTAAAGGTTGTGGCTGTGATTCCCTTAGCATGTGCATTTGCAGCTGCTTTTTAGTACAATGCAAGAGTGTGCAATGCAGAGATGACTGGTTGGAGGCTGCCTGCTTGGCAAGGTGTTTTATCTGTGATGTGTCTTAATCTAGTCATCTTGCTTTCCAAGTGAAAAGAAAATTTACTTCAAGAAGCTCAGAAAATAATCTTCAAATATTTTCCTATTCTTTGACTTTAATATAATAGTTACATTCACAGTTAGCATTCACAAGTCCTTCAAAAGGACTCCATAATTATTTTTGCTGTTCAGAACTATCAAATCCTGCATGATTTGTATAATCTACTGAAGTTCTCTGTGGTTGTTTTAAAATCCTGATCCTAATGCAGCTGACCTGGATAAAATATGTAATAACTCACCTTTTGTGGTTAACCAGGACAGGATTATAATAATGCCAAAGTCTATTAAAGTAAAAGACTATGCTTTTATTACTTAAAGGTCAGTGAAGTTCTCTACCATGACATCTGTGTTCCAGTACTGTGTTCCCATTCTTTATGTTTTCATACAGACAGATACTGGAACATTATGTTTTGAAACTGATCATGAATATCGGGGAAAGAGTGTTACAAAATAACTCAGGTTTAACATTTTTATCACGAACTAACTTGCTATCGTCAGCTTTCTGTAATTTGACTGCTTTTGCCCTTCAGCAATGATTACACTTTTCCCTAATTTTGTCAGACAGAATGGTAATAACCTTAGGCAATTATGCTAAAATAACTTGTCAGCTACTTATTGTTTTATTTTTAATGTATTAAGAAATTAAATGCTCCAAAATGCAACAGACTAAAGAGCTGAATCCATTTTTTATTCACAGGGTGTGTTCAGAAGACACTGTGGCTGATGGTGTCCCCCAGCTGCCCAACAGTGCAGGCTGTGACAGCCCTGCACAGCCCCAGGACATCCCACCCTGCCCACCTCTGGCTCCCTGGAGGAAATGTGTCCCCATTCACCTTGGGAATTCGACCTCCTCAAAAGGAAGGGAGTTGAGGAGCAGGGAAGGAAAGCTGTGGTGTGTGATGGCCTGAGGAGTTTAGTAGGACTTGTTAGATCAGATCACTGTCCATAGCAAAACACTCACACAGCCAGCAGAGCTGGTGTGCTGGAAGGTTCAGGGAGTCTCTCCTGAGCCAGCTGGACCCACTGCAATGGTGACTCCTCTCACCATCCAGGCAGCATTGACCATGCTGCTGGGAGGCTTGATTCCCCCAAAAAAGTGTTGCCCTATTATGGTTATTGTGTCGTTTAACAAACTCTCTGTCCGTGGGCATCTGTGCAAGAAAATGAAATATGAACATGCACAGACAACCTCATCTCACTATCAAATTGTAACTCCTCTTTGGACACGTAGAGGAGAAGGAACCAAGGGCTTTGGTGGCTGTGCAGTGTTCCAGAGAAGGTGTCTGAACACCCTGGGCTTTGTTTCTCATGTAACAGGAAATCAGGCCAGCAGTGTTTTGGTGGGTGAGAGGTTCTTGGCCTTGCCAAGTGCTCTGCATCTCCTCCCTGCGTCCGGGAGAGCTGCTCACGCTAAGGGCAAAGGGCACCTTTTCCTGAGATACTTCAGAGATTAAAAGCATCATTCCTGTTCCACAGCATGCTACTTTCAGGTTTTACTTTGACTAGGAGAGTATATTATTATTTTCAACAGCCTTTGAAAATGTGCATTTCAGGTAATTTTCACAGATCTCGTTGACAGTGTTCTACTGCAGCATTATTTCAAAAATTACATACTGCCCTCAGAAATTAATATGATAATGTGGCCAATTCTAAGAGAATCAATATTCCAACCTTTGAAATTCTTTTTGTATAACTAGGGTGTGAAAATCTGGTGATTTAAAAAAAAAAGATATGTTTCATCCCACTCTATCTCTTGATAGATAACTGACCATTTCACCTCCTTGTTCTCTTTCATGATTATTAACAGCTGAGACATATTTCTTGTAATATCTCTCTATAAATAATTCTAGGCTCAGAAGTTTGTTTCTTTTATAAATTAAGCTATCCAAAAGTGATAGCTCATTTCTCTATAACTAGAATCTGTCTCCTCTAGGGGCAATTTATCTTTGCAGCAGCTAACCCTTAGGCATTATTTATTTCATAAACTTTTATTAATCATCTTTGCCAGTTTCTCTCAGTCTTTCTCTTCCCACAGTCTTCTTCTACAGTCAGAACACCCACCAAGTTTTCCAAATATTTATACTGCTGATTTTAGAAGAAGAAGAGTTTTCTGAGACATTGTCTTATTAAACTGATTGCTTAAATACAGTCATCAGGGATTTGTCATGGAAAACTCAAATCTGAATTTTGTTGTAGAGAATGCCTGTTGTGTGAAGTCAGTCTGTTTGACAGGGGTAGATACACAATCACTATGGATTATCCTCTGGGAAAGACAGCTGCAAGGAAGGGAAATTAATGGGAAGCCCCAATGCTTTTGTGTTTTTCTTGCACTGGCTTGAAAGGAAGAAGTTTCTTGGTAAGACTGTCTTTCCAAGCCTCTTGTGCCAGCTGTTAAATCTCAGTGTCAGTGACCAGAGCAGGAGGAACCTGCATCTGAGAAACATCCACTGCCATTCCCAGCCACCATTCCAGTGCAGCACCAATCCAGTGATTGCCCAGTGAGAGGGATGCACGTGGCAAGGGCAGATGGATGCAGCCACCACCTGATACTTTGCCAAAGCTACAATGGAAACTCTAGACAGAGATAGGAAACTCATAGAAGGGTGGCAATCTAGAGTTTGCAAAGCTGGCATGGTCAGGAGACATACCTGACCTGTGTACCCCTACATTTAAGACAGATGTTTGGGGTTCCTTTTACATCAAACTGATATGCCTTAGACAATTCAGTGCTATCCTTGTAGCCAGAACTCATGCAGGCAGAAGTGCAGTTCATGTGCTCGGTGCAAGTCCTTTGCAGACTATTTTAAACATTATTGAGCCAGGCGTTGCTGGTAGTTCCATTATTTCTTTTATATTGATTAAGAAATTTAATCAAATGGATTTTTTTTATGGCTCCAAACAGTCTAAATAATTCATAAGCTGCATTTTTACTTTGCTGTCTCTACAAATGCACATTCTAATGTGTTATAATTATAGAAGAGTATTAATTTTTTTTGCTGTATGCATTGTTGAAGAAAAGAACATGAAAATCTACATAAGTGTCAGCATTTTTGGGGAGGTGTTTCATGTATTACTTCATCAGGTTTTTTTCCCAGTACTGGTGGTTAGTGAAGAGCAAAGACAACTTCCTGTGAGAAGTCTATGCTGTAATTTAACAAAAAAAGAGAAAATGTATCGATACTTCACCTCAGCATATGCTCTTTAGCTCAGAAAAGTGATCTGGAATTTACAGGAACCCAGTGAAGTTGACAAGGATTAGCTATAATAACCCTGCTTGGGATCCATCTTATTTCCATGGAGGTGAATGTATGTATTTGTATAAAGACACACAAATGCAAATATGGTTTATTTATATATGAACAGTGAGATTTTAAAATTTGACACTATTGACTTAAAGTATCTGCTTAGCTTGCAGAGTAGCATTATTTATTCTGATGTTAATTACTGGGCAACTAGAAAGAAATAGAGCTGTCAGATTTCAGGGTGACAGATCTCACTCGAGTCCAGCATCAAATGTGTGTACAAATGCCTGTCAGTAATGCCCGATTCCACCCATAAAGGTCTTCAGGGCTTTTTTCAGTAAGAAAGCCTACAAATGTCATATATTCTATTCCTTGCTCTGTACTTTGAGAAGGCTTTTCCTGATGCCTGTCTTGTACCTTTCTTGCTGCAATTTAAGCCTTGTTGTTAGTTTTCCTATCAGTGGTAGAGATCTCATTTTCCTCTTCAATTTTGCTGTGTCACTTCAATCTTCTCTGTGCTAAGCTAAAATTATGATACCTGGTAATACTTCCTCTATCTTCTTATTCACTCTGTAATAGAGAACATTTTCCTTTATTACACAAGGTCCATGTTCTTCACCCTGCAGTGTCTCAAAAAATGATTTGCATACCTCATCAATATCCCCAGATGTGGTATATAGTCCCCATTTATAACATTGGGGTTTTTTCTTCTTTTTTTCCTTCTGAAAATTCAGCTGTATGAAAGGCAAACTTCTTTAATCTTTTATTTATGTCATGACCCATTTTCTCATTGGATTTTGTTACTACATATTCTGAATTTTTTTAATACAGTGATAGAAACTGTTCTCCTAAAATATTTTTTAAGCCTTCATTATCTGGGTATTTAATTCTGTATTGCCTAAACATGTATGATACTGAGAAGTTCCTTCCTTCAGCTATGACATATGAATATTTTGTATAGCACATTCTTCTCAGATTAAAATTAACTTGATTTTTTAGTTTTATTCACTTTCTCTCCTAATCCCAAGATGAATTTTTCCCTAATGCATCTAATTTCCCTAGTGCATCTAATTTTCTTATCCCATTCCAAAACACAATTTTCCTTTAGAGTTTTTTCTCCATATCAAAACCACAATTTGTGTTGATTTGGCTTAAATTGGTGAGATCCTTTGATTTCCTCATAGACAGCAAAATCTCACATGTGTCCCCTAAAACCATTAAACCTGAAAGCCACAGTTTGTTCTATACAACTATTTTCCTATAACAGTCTAACAGTGACTCACTTCCAGGTGCAAGGGCAAGTAGATTATTTCAATTTTGCCATCAGGATGTATGTAAGTATTTCTCTACAAGTCCAAATGCAGGTGAGGAGATAAGTATTTTCCTGGTTTTCTGCTGATGGAATAGACTGCAGATCAAAATCTGGGAATAGGTCTTCATTCTTCTTTTGTCATGTTAATTGTTATGGTTTCTGACTCCCTAAAAATGAATTGCAGAAATTCTACTGCTCTCTAATGAATCCACTGTGAAATTAGTATTCTGTTGTTGTGTCAGTTTAAACAGGCCAAACATTATTTGTTTTCTGGGCTCAGAGAAGCTGAGGCACTGGTTTTGTCTGACTCAGTCCCTGATAGAATAGTCACTTTGGAAGAGAGATTGGTATACTCTACCCAATTTGCAGATTCAGCCATTAACTTGTGTCTTCAGGCTTTGAAAGGGTAATGGCAAAGAACTGCTTATAAATCTTAAGTTAATTTAGGATATTTAGTCTTCTGTCTCTTAGATGGATATACTTTGGCACTTTAATTAACTGCTTGTTAATTCTAGACTTTCACGTTGTTCTGTGCAGAGACTTTAAATAAGATATGCTTTTACTGAGACTATACTAAAGGGCATATTTTAGTGGCAAACAGATTCCAACTTTATGTTTTATGCATCCCATAGATCACGTGGCTTGTGACTCAAAACACACAAGACATGTTTCCGGGCTTTCACGTGCTGTAAATAAATGTAAAACAAGCTCCTTGCACAAACGTGCTACAAAGTAATCTGCACCAGGAAAGCTAAGAAGCTACATGATACTTGGAGGCTGTAATTAATATTAATCTCTTGCATGACAGAACAAGTAATTAAACTACTCCATCTCTTTTGCTTGATAGGTAAATCTGGCTGAATGGCAACATCCTATGACAAACACACGACTGTCTGTTTCTACAGCCACCAGTTGAATTTAAATATGTAGCAAGGCATTCAGAATTTAAGAAAACCTGTGAGTAGTTTAAGAATTTCATCACCTTAAAGCCTGTTGGTGCCTGTTTTCGTTTACAGTAGGAAAGGACAGAGATTATACATTTGTTTTCTGTGAATTGGTCCTGGTAGAAATCTCATCTCCCGTAATCTCTTTCAGAGTGCTTTTCCTCAAATTAAGAACAGCAACACACAAAGTTTCTGGTAAATATGGCTGGACAGTTACCCAAGTCAATATTGTAAACTAAGTGTTCCAGCCTTTTCCCTGTTTTCATTGTGAGAAGGGATAAAACCACTTCATTTTCAGAGTACTCACATAATTGCTTTACATTGTGATATTTCCCAGTATTTTTTAGCAGCATTTCCATTGATTGGGGGAGCATGAAAACACTTTGTTTTCAGTTTTTACAAACATTTTATATTTAATATGTCAGATCCCTTTTTTTCTCAAGCCATCTTAGAAGTGAAATTAAGTCTAATTTTACAGTTTATAGCATGCCATTAAATTTTTAGAGAACATTTTAATATTAAGAGATAACTTCCTTTCAAATATCTCCCTGTTTTCCATATTTTATCAGTACTACTCTGCAATTGTGGAGCAATATGAACAATTTGATTCTTGTGAAAATTCTTCGCAAGGAAATTTTATTTAATGTAATATACTCAAGATATTTGGTTAAGAGCAACATGAATAGAGCTTAATTTTCATATTCAAACTAAGGCTGAATTTGATATGTTCATTTATTTTATTATTTAGTAATATTCTCTTTAGGCTTTTGCCAAGGCCTAAGATTAACTGACCATCTGTCTATTTTGCTGCAAGCAGTATCTGCTGCTCATTACTGGCAGTTAATTTTGTGGCAAAAATTCACAGAATGTGGTCTGGTGTTCTGATTTATTCAGTGACATTTATATAAATCTAGCAAATCCAATCAGAGAATTCAAGGATGCTCAGCAGAAGAAAAGTGTCATGAAAAATGTTCACAAGCGCCTCTGTCCAAAAACATGGCAATGATTTGGTTCTGTGCCATAGCACTTGTCCAGCTTTACTCTGTAGAGTTCAAACTTTCATTAGATATTTCCAACAGGAAGGTGTAGCATCACTGGACACAGGTCTGGAATATTTATGCCTGTGTGAAGGATCTTGTGCCTGCAGAGTGCACTAAGAATATGGAGAGATTTGATTCCCAGGTGTTAAGTACTATGGACTTACACCCATTTTTACATTATATCATTAAGTCATAAATTTGTAATAAGATATGTCATAAAGGTGCGCTTAGAAGCAAAAGGATAACTGGAGATAATCTACTGTTCTCTGTTTAACTTCTCAAAACTGATAAGTTATTTAAATATTTCAGTTCCTCTGAAAGATATCTGAATACTTATAGATAAAAAAAACCCCACATCCATTTCAATGGAATCCACCACTTGAATTTTAATCTTATTGCAATTTGTGCAAATTTTTTAAATCAGATTTTTCTCATTTCATTTTTGTTGATGTATGTAGATGAGTTTCAGATGTCCTTATCAGGCAATTTTCACCCTAATTTTTGTTCAGTTAAGATTATGATATTCTGTTCAACAAAGTTCTTCACAAAGCCGCTGCCAGTATTTGGTGTTTGATTATTTTGTCTTTTAAGAATTTGTCTCCCTTTTGCCATTACTTTGGAGTTTAAAGTGAACTCAGTGCCAGTGCATAGCAGCTTCCCACAAAAAAATCACAGAATCACAGGGTTGGAAGAGACCTCCAAGATCATCGAGTCCAACCCAGCCCTAACACCTCAACTAAACCATGGCACCGAGTGCCACATCCAGACTGTTTATAAACACGTCCAGGGGTGGTGACTCCACCACCTCCCCAGACAGAGGAGGACTCCTGCCAGACACAGATATGTTACAATAATGATTCTCCTTCGGGGAAGTGAGTAAGTGTTGCCTCTGCTTTGTGCTAACCAGCACGTCACATTGTAATTACTGGAGTCATCTATTTCTGATGAAAAAGCATCTTTAGAGAATCTGAAGATATGTTGTGCTGTGGATTGTGGTTTATATTGAAGAATGCATATGTTAACTTTAGATGTAATAAGAGTCTAGAAACATCCATGTAGCTGCACTTAGTCTTTAATCTGTTTTCTCTGTGGGAGGCTTATTTTCTGAACAAGACATTACCACGTTGGTGCTCATGGGGTAGCTCGTTCTTGTTGTGCTCAGGGATGCTCTCTCAAGCTGCTTGTGTGGCTTTTGCCAGAGCTGGCACTCCTGGCCAGGGTCTGAAGCAGTCAGCACTGACACCCAGAGATGTGGTGGCACTGGGCAGAAAGCTGGGGCAGCCTGGACTCACAGCCACTCTGAGCCAGACTCAGAGCTGTTTTTTACGCTCTCAGCTGGCAGAGCAGCAGGTAAGATCCTAATGCTGCAAGTTTAGGGGTAGAATTTCCCCACGGGACAATTACTGTGCATTGGCAGTGGATTTTGATGTGATATCTTCCTGCTTTACTAATATTCATATTAGGCTTGTAGGAATCAGAAACAATTTGAGTACCTTTTCTAGCATGTGGACAGTTTTCTGAGCCTTTCTATACACACTGCAGGTAGAAAATAAGCAAAACCATGCTAAGGTAGCTATGTTGCCTTTTGGATGTGCTGTGTAGGCATAGAGGCTTGCTCAGGAATCCCTGCCATGTTTCTATGCTGTATTGTGTGCATAGTCCGTGGTCTCTGTCAGAAAATGATAAACATCTCAGTTGTGTCAATAATTTTACAAAGCTTATTGGCAGCAGCAAAGATTGGTATGCAGTTAAATTTTAATCCAAAGTTGGTAATATAATTACGTGTAAAAATGAAAAATCAAAGCACATAATCAAAAAAGCCAATATAATCAGGAAATTAAATGAAAATATTTACATATCTCTGATGGAAAAGCGTCTGTCTGCTTCCATGATATCAGAATATGCTAGTCTTGGTAGTGAAAGTGAAACTTCTGCAATGAACATTTTATTAACTAAAATGGTTTCTGCTTTTGAGAAGTTTGTTAATTGGTACATAGAAATTCCAAAAACTGCATGCACTTGTGTGCATGCGACGTCCTTCCGTGTCAACCAAAAAAAAAAATCGTGTAAGATTGCAGAAGCTGTTTCACTTCCAATATTTACTGTTACCAGTATTCTGAAATGCTTTCACAAAGCATGGAGGAATGCTATTAATCAAAGCCATTTATTTCTGCTGCTCAAATAAAGATATATTTTTATCAAACTTTAATGTTTTGATTCAAGATCAGTGATTCAGTCAAAAGAAAGAGCAGCAAAGCAATTACCCCTCCCCTCCCACAATCAACTTGAGCTTTTCAGGGGTGGTGCAGAAGGAGTGTGAAATATTTTCATTTCACTGACATTATAATGACACTTTGCAGGTGTTCTTAGACTCTCACCATCCACGACTTTCACATATGCTGCACACTGGGAACAGTCCCTTTGAAGGTAATTGGGTTTCACCTGTTTACTCCAGCAGAGAGTAAAACCCTGTTTACTCAATTTTAAATTAAATATAAACACATTAAAATATAAAACTGTACTTTAACTCCTGGTAGTTCTATTATGCATGTTGCAGGCTTTCTCAATTAAAATACATCCAATTAGATGTATTTAAAGATGAAATCATCCTCTGAGGCATTGGGTGTAGAAATGGATTAAAAACTAATTAAATGTAAGCCTCTAGAGACCTAAATTACTTTCCCGTCCCGCTAAAATCAGATCTATGTCTAAATAAGAAGAAGATCTGAAGGTTAGTGATAACCTCGTGGTTCCTGGCTTTTATTTGCTCTCAGATCACCTGACATGGGCTGTTTGGTTCCATGGCACAAAATGTATCCTTCTGTTTCGCTTTCTGAGGAGTGAAATATGACTTCAGGTCAAACAGTTGTACAGTTACTAAGGTTAAATAATATGCATTTTAGCTGCTTTTTCCTAAAAAAAGACACCTGAAACTGAAATTTTCCAGAGGAGTGGAATCCCAGCTAAAGCATGACACTACATCCACAACAACTCCATCAATGAATAAAATGAAAGCATCAGAACCATAAGGAAAAGGGTTTTCTTTTTCTCATATGTGATTCTGGCTGTCTGCTTGGGGGTGAACAGAAGTTGAATTGATTGAATGACTTTGCAGAGAAAACTTCATTACGTTGAGAACTAGTTTGAAATAAATTGGACAAAAATTAAATTTCTATTATGTAATGGGCCAGATCATATGAGATTTCCACTCAGTAGGAACTGGGCATTCCATATCACCCACATCTTAGCTCAAAGGCACCTTAACTCAATTTATATAACTTCTACTACTGGAAGAGCACACATTTATTAAGGATCAGCAATGTGTTCATACCTGGAGGTTATGAATCGGTATAATTAGAATTTAAAAGACCCAAGTATTTTTTAGGTGATATTAAAAAGAGAATCCCATGCACTGCACCGAGGTGCATGTTGTAAAAGGAAGATATCACTCAGCTGGGAGTGAAAAAACCTGAAATTACTTTAAAAATGAAGTGTAGATGTGTTGGATCCAGATGTGATTCTGGCTGTCTGTGATGCATGAGCAGGTGTTGGAGAGGGACACGGGCAGGATGGAGAGTGGCTGTCATGAGACTCTGCAAACCTGCAGCTGGAGGTAGCCAGTGCCAAACCTGTGCTAAACTTGGAGCCATTTGATTGCTGCAATGCCTGGGCTCAAGAAAAGCAGAGAGTGACTCAAGAAATCACAACCAATTTACATCCAACAGAGGAAGCTGTGAAATTCAGTGTCAGTCTGGGTTTTAGACTGAAATAAAATTCATGCATTGAAATGATATTTGACATTGTGGTAGCACTTCAGATTTTTTTAAAATTAATTAATTTATTTGTTTTTTAAATTAAAACAGGGTAAATACTTTGCTTAGATTTTAAACAGTACCTGAAGTGCCTCTTTGATCCCCGTAGGTCTGATCAGACTTTGCTTATCTGTGCAATAGCAATGCCAGCACTTCTCAAGCTCTGTGCTGTAATCCCTAATTTAAGATTCTGATGAAAATGTGGTGTAAACATCATAGGAAATCTGCAAAAGGGCAGCAACATTGAAAGGACATATTTGTCCCCAGGTTGCCACCACCTTTAGTGACAGCAATGTTCCTGATGAAGGTCTTGCCTGGCAGTGAAATCCTAGCTAACAGATAGCTGTTTAAATTACTTGTAAAACAAATACATTTTAATTTAAATTTTGTACAAAATCTCTATAAAACTCTTATTTTTGTTACAATGCATATTCCTACTGCAAAACTTTTTTCATTTTTTTTTTGTTTTTTGCTTTTTTGTTTAGATCTTTATTTTTCTCAGTGAGATTTGTAAACCACTGATATTTTAGTCAGGAGGCAGCAGTGTTTGATAGACCAGTGCCCCAATACTGATGCTGAGGAGAGCAGGGGATAGTTCTTTATTAGGCTGAGTGGCTTTGGAGCTGGAAATGCAGCAGGGGATGTGCTTTGGAAGGAATGCATTCTGCTGGCATGGCCCTGGCATGCAGCAAGACAGTGGGAAGTGAACTGAACCAAGAGGCTTTCCTTGGGAATCCCCAACAGCTGTGTCAGGTGTACTTGAGGAGTAAAAGTATCACTAAACTGCAATTGAGGAGAAGTAGTGACTTGTTTTCACTGAGACTGCTTGAATATTTAATTCCTGGATTTTGCTGTCCTCTTTCCCTATCCCTCCAAATGCTTTGGGAGGTTTGCAAGTTCTCTGGCCATGCCCACAATGATGAACACCAGCAAGAGACACAAATCCATACAGAAAATCTTTTCCCTTTCCATGGGGCACTCCTTCCCTGCAAGTTTGGCTGGTGACCCTAAAGAGCACAGTGCCACATGGCTGAAGTTAATGGTTGAAGTTGTCTTTAACAGATCAGAGTATGTTATATTGTGGACTTCTATGCTGTGCCAGACCTCTCTTAATATTTACAAGTTTATTATTCTCTGATCATTATATAGACCTCTGTGTAGCTATTCATATGAATTGATGCTAACCCAAGAAGTAACAAGATGTTCAGACTATGCTTTGGGCTATAATTTGGGGTTTTAAGGTACAAAATAAAGACATTAAACACAGATTGTTGTTCTCCATGTGATTAAAAGTGATTCCCATTGTTACTATAGTGTGGTTTTTAATCTTTTATGTAAGACTTTAAGGCAATCTGTTGAATACAAACCATAACATTATTAATTTAGTGTAGCACTAAGCCTCAGGAGTAAATGCTAAATAACATTTAGTAATGGATTTTATAACAAATTTATGGAGCTCCTTATGTGTGCTTTTCACTCTTTTTCAATGCTAATGTTGGTATCCATTAGCACTCAGATGTTCTTCCTCATGGTACAATAGCTGTGGTACTCTGCACACACAGACTCCAAATAGCTTAATCTAATGCTTGTTGGAGACAATAGAAAGAATTCATGGGAGTTATAAAGTATCCTCTATAAAACCAGCTTTAAATACAACACACTGCTTTTCTGTGTTCTTGAACATGAATTAATATTTTATATCTGTTCTATCAAGAAAAAAGGCCAAAGTTTTTCAGTGTGCTTAGAGTAAGGTTTGTGCTGGGTGAGGAGCAGAGATGACACATTCCAGTTATATTTTAAGAAGTTTATTGGGTAAGTGGTCATAGAGCATTATTCCATAAGGCAGGAAGGAAGACAGTGTAATAACAGACATCACCAATGCTCTTGAAAGCAGATTCTGATTTTATTTTCTTTATTGATTGTCCTGTAGCTGAGTGAAAGGTGTTTCCGTCTCCACTAGACATGGATTCATATTCCCAAAAATGATGAAGCAAGGAGGTATTCAAGCTTCCCCTCTTCAAATGATTCTGTGTAGGACAAATTTGTGTACAATGTTCTCACGTCTCTGAGATTAGGAATGCAAATGTAAAAGATTTTGTTTCCATATATGTGCAACCACCATCTGTGGTCAGGATTTAAAAAATAAAAAAAAAAGGTTAATACTTCAAGCTAAAAGACAGGGCCAAAATGCTCATAAAAGGGATTTTTTCAATTGGGAGTTCAGTCAATTAATTTATTAATAAACTTGACAAAGCACTCAGTAAACCAGAACCTTTTCTTTATTAGACAAACTTCTAGGCCTCCCTCATGAGATTTCTATGATTTTTAAGATTGCTTTGTGTTGGTCTGCTATGAAATAAGATCTGCAATTATTACAGAATTTTGTTCTTTAAAAAACTGTAGGTCAAAAGTTTGTTTAATACATGTTTCTTTGAGACTTCTCTGTAATGATAGTTTTGACATAACAGAGTGTTATGATGGTATCAATAGCACTTTTTTGGAGAATAAGTTTATACTAACTTTTAATTTCCCCTGCCTAAATATATGTTTTCTTTCCCATAAATCAGTGGAGTTTCTTGTAATCTATTCTTAAATATAGCCCATTAGATTATTATTTTGGTGCCTGTGACAATCAAAGTGAGGTGCAGGAACATTTATATTCATTTTTATTTTATTTATCTTCTCATGGAAATGTCATTATTCTATCCTGTGTGGTAAAGTTCTTAAAATGAAAGAATTTGTGCTGAAGAAAGCAGAGAGGGGAGAAAGCTGAAATAACTTTTTATAACCTCTAAGATCAATCTACACATCTAAGGTGGATGAAACTTGTATGGTTTTTTTATGGCTAGATCATCCACTTCAATGGTTTACTGATTTAACAAAGATAAGGTTCTCAACCAGCAAATATTAGATCTTTAATGGATTTTTCATTTTTGAGGAGTGTAGTTCAGTAACTGCACGATAAATATGCAAATATTTATCAGTTGTATTGGTTCATTAAAATGTCAGTTATGGAGATTTTAGGATTTTCTAAATAATCAAAAAGTTTCAAGTTTGCAGATCAATGAATTAATATTAGGTACTTGTATTTTTTTTCTGGGAAAAGGAGTTTTCTTCCAGTTTATCTGCAGCATTGCCGCTCTGAGTTGGTAATTGATTCCTCAAAATTAAATTTCACATTAAATTCCTGAAACAATTCTGTGTTATCTGTCTGGAATATGAGCAAGAGAATGAGCATTTCTTAAGGTGACTGGCACAGGAATCCATTTTTATGAATGAGCCACATATAGCACATAAGCATTGCCTACAGCTTTTGTTTTTCCCCTCATTGTGATTATCACCAAGTTTATAGATGGAAAGAAAGGCTTTTGCTTCATCCATCCCATCATGCCTTATAGTTCACATTTATCCTCTGAAGCAGTTTCTGGTTTTGCATTTTGTTTTGCAATAAAACAACTGTAAAGGACTGATCTATCTCCTCCACCTCCACTTGTGCCTGGAAACTTATGGAGAGCAGCCTCCTTAGACCTCCAGTCTCTCCTGACATCCCTGCAGTGTTTGTGGCACCTGCAAACAGATTTTTCAGCTCTGGTGTAGTAAATTAGTGTGCCCTGTGCGGAAACAAAAGACAAACTAAAACACCAGAGAGTGAATTAAGGCTTACTGCACTGTCAGTGTTGCTCATGGGAAAATCTGTGCTTGGTGGGAGATGCCTGCTATTTGTGATTGTTTATCAGTTTCTGCACCACTCAAAGACTGAGATACAAACATGGCCATGAGCAAGACCACTTAGCAGGCTTTTGCAGCACATGTAAAGTCCATCCAGACATTTGAATATGACTTACTTTCAGTGTAGTTTTTCACAGCTGGAGGAGACAGTAGCAGTGCAATGTAAGACACAGAATTAGGCTTGGCTCAGTGGCCAGAGCTCTGGATTTGCTCTCCCAGTTGAAGGGTCAATTGCTAACATACAGAGAGCCATGCTCCTGCTCTTTTCTCCAGCAAATCTGGAATATGTTAATGCATCACTGGTCCCACATGAGGGTTGGAGAATGCCTCCATCCAAAATATAAGCTACATGTGTGTGTGCTTTTGCCAGCCAGGCAGCTGGATCCCAACCCTGAGAGCCTTCCAGCTGGGCTGTTGCCTTTTGTTTGAAGCAGAGGGGCAGTGGCCAAATGGCTGTGAATGATGAGAGCTGGAGACTCCCCTCCTCAGGGCCAGAGGGGGTTCAGAGGGAGTCACATCCACACCTACTCATGCATGTGACATGTTTTATACGGTCACTGCCACATCAGCAAGGTCTAAGAAGAAGTGCTACATGATTGAAACTCACCTCATGTGGCTGAAGAGGTGGAAAACCTTTATTGCAGTGTGGGGGGAAAAGGGAAAATTTGACTCTTGGAACAAAAATGAGTGTGGTGACTCAGAAGTGCAGGGACAAAGTATAAACAAGTGAATGTTGTAATCTCCGAGTTTAACACAACTACAAACACTACAAAACAGAGTGTTTATACTTTCTTTTCTCCTGCATTGAGATTAATGGGAAAAGTTTAAGCACTTCTAAATCACATTCCTTGCCTCAGGAGAATTGAATGGTAATAGTGTGTCTTTTCATAGTTATTTCAAATTGTTCATGTATGCGTTAGCTGATGTTGGCATAAGTAAATTGTTTTTCTGGTGTTTCATTTTCTAGATTACTTGGAATTCAGATTAATTCTCAATTTGTCTGCTTTTTGCAGGCACGTGTATCAGTGTATATCTGCAGGCATGTACATCACACTCATTTTCTCCTTGTCTCCCTGACACACTTCCATGTGTGAAGCCACATTTAAATAACATGCTCAGATAATTTCATGTATCCTGAAGCTGTATTGATTACATTATCAGTTTTGTACTGTCATTTAGAGTAAGGCTTAGTTTCTGAATGTCTCCTTACATCCATCTCTCAGGGATAATGCAGTCTGCCAAGGATATGCTGTCTGATGTAGCACAGATACTTTAACAGAGTAAAAATGTTAAGACATTTACATGACCTAATTATTTTACTGCTTTTATTCTGCTCCCCCACCACACACCTCTTAACCACTGCCTGTTTTTCTTGGATTTATCTTTATTAAGTGCTTTAATAAAATCTTCATCTATGTTATTATATCACCACCAAATTTGGTATTTACCTGCTAAAACCTCTCTAACAAAAGAGCTGTTCCCTTCCATTTTCATAGATGTTGAGACTTTGTGTGTGCTATTGGTAGTGATTCCTACTTTCCAAGGCTGGGTACACATACATTGGCTCTAACTGACTAAACCTGTACCATATGCTTGATATATTTCTTTCATGGTGTTGTATTTTCTTGGGATTGGAGTCTGAGTGAAAATTCACAGTCAAAATATGCATACTCAGGACTATGAATGAAAACCATGACTGCCAAAAAGTATGAAGTGAGAGCACTTCAGAGCTGTAGTAGCAAGATTTAAAGCTTCAAAGAAAAGAGAAAGGACAGAGTGGATCAGTAACTGGAATAAGCTTAAATGATGCATGTCAGGAATAGAAACAGAAAACCCCAGAAACAATTCCCTGAGACACACCATGGATTGGAGCAGATAAGTAATTGTTTAGAAACGATGAAAGATCCATGGTTTCCTTAAGACAACAGGAGCAGTAAAGCAGAGGGGGGAATGTGGGACTGGATGTTCTCTTCTGCAGGCTTTGCAGCTTGCCTGATGTAAGGAACGGGTTTTCCTTCAAATCCCAGCTGGCACTGACAGCCAGGGGACACCAGTTAACTCTGCATAATCTCTGACAGGGTGCTAATCTGACACCTGAAACCTGCAGCCCACAGGAGGGTTTTCTTTTCTTCTGTTCTTTCTCCATTTCTCTATGGAAATGAAGTCCAAGTGACAAAACAAAGAAATGCACCTTTCCTTGCTGGAATCAACACATCTCTTGTATGGCAATTACTGTCACAAGTTTTTACCTGGGTAAATATTCTCTGAAGCACTATAAGCACTATTCTTTGAATTGTGGGAAGTGTGAGCTATGTGATTAATAGCATTTTTATTATTTAACTAATTTAAGCAATGGACACATTGCCAAATTTTGTTTTGAAAGCAAATTTTTGACTGTGACATTCCCAAAGTGAGGAGGCCATTCTACGTGGTTTTGAGAAGCTGTGCTTCTATGGCAAGTTGTATTTTCATTCATTCTGTTCCTGGACCTGCTGAAAAACAACAACAGAAAAGAAAAGAAATGGGGATATTTCTTTTAAAGAAGCCTTAGGAATCTGTTCTTGTATCCTTTGGTAAAAAACATGACAAATTTTTCACAGTTTAGGTCACACTGTGGCTAATGTTTGCATTCCTCAGTATATATTGCCAAACATTTTATGACTGGTTTAATGTGAAATGTACTACCATCTTTCATGTGAGAATATTAATCAAATTTTCTGTCTATATTCATTATCATATTAATATAAGATATGGTGCCACCAGAAATATTTTGCAGTAAATGTATTGATTATATAATGTCTGCTACTTCTATGGCAAAGAAGGCCTGTTTTCCTTTTTGCCCATTATAATTCCCAGCTTTACACAGACTTCACAGTATCCAGTCTGCTAATTAATGATGATACTGAAGGATGGGCATCTGATAACAAAAAATAATTTGCATAAGCTGCCTGCTAGAATGAAGGAGCATCTTCCTTTGCAAAGCCCGTAAAAATCAGCATAAACTAAGAGATTACATTTAGATTTTGAAATCCACCTGAGGGATTCATGGCTTTTAAAATCTCAGCCATAATGTGTACTGCTATAAATGAGAGCAAAGCAATTCAAATGCATAACAGCGTGGGGAGAAAAAAAATAACATGTGTAAATAATTTAGAAATGAGGCTGTTCTTTGGAGGAATATCTATATGAGCTTCATCTTAATAGCTGTTGTCTTGAGCATTGCTGGGAGCTGCTGCATTGCAGTAAGAGTTCATCTGGTCCCAAGAAATGCCTCTCTGCTCTGATTTGCAGGCAAATCCTTCAGTAACATAAGAACACTCTCACCTAGGGAGGTGGAACGATGGGACTGCCTGTGGTGAGAAAAATATTTCTGTCTTCATTGCAGTCCCTACAGAGAGAACATTTGGAAACCTGAAAGGGTCAGGAATGATGAATAGGAAATCTTCATCAGTTGTGGTTTAGAGTGTAATCAGAAAGGCTGTTGTTGTTGAAGGCCTTCCAAATAGAATTAGATTTCTTTATAGCATTCTTATATACAGACAAATAAGACAATATACAAATGTTCATGCTTACTTGACTTTAAATAGCAGAATACAGTAAGAGCTGTGAGACGGGAAAAGAAATTTGTGGATTTTTGTCCTACCCAGTAGGAAACATAAACTAGAATGTTACAAAAGTTGTTGCAATTTAGACAGCCCACTTTCCATCTTTTAATGAAGGCAAATATCTTCCTTCTATCTTTTTACAGTAATGGATAAGAAGCAAACATTTGGCAACTGCTTATGTACCCAAATTTAGTTACAGATTCTCAGTAAATTGACATTTAATTTAGTTTAATCTGTTACCATTCATTTGGTCCTTTTAAAAATTCTTTAAAAGTATTTCAACCCTGTCTCAGGAACTTTGATTATAAGAAGCTGATTTTCTACTTTTTCACCAATGCTTTTCTTTCAGAAATATTGCTTTTGATTGTAATTTTTTTTTTTTTTTGCATGACTATTTAACATCACATAGTATGTGTTAACAACAGAGTATCACCATCTATTGCTGGAAACTCATAAGTGTTCTGGTTGGTTTTTTTGGATTTTTTCTTGCTTTCCCAAGCATGCTGGCAGATGTTACATGTGTGATGATATCTGCTAACCTCTGTTTAGCAACTTCTGTGAGTTACTTCAGTTACAGGAGGATGATTGCTTTTTCTGTTGTTTTGAAGTTTGTTTCTTTTTTCTCTGCTTTTTTTCAAGTAGCAGGTGGAAGAAAGGTGGGACAAAATGTCAGCTAGTGAGGAAAAAGTGGTAAAAGCATGACATGGTATTGCCTTCTCATCCATTCTTCCCAGTACCTGTCAAGCATCATGAAAAACAGATGGCAGAGGCAGCACTGTTCCACAGGAGAGCTTTTGATCTCTGGTGCTGACTTTCATTGCAAAATTGTCCAATCACCTTGTGAGCAGGCAAAATGCCATAGCAACAGATGAGAAGGAGTGTGAGTGCTCATATATCATATCTGTTTGTCGAGCTGAGACTGTCCAAAGGGCTTGGGGTTCAAATAAACAGCTTGCCTGCACTTGTGCAACAAAGGGCCAAGGAAAGAAGGGGATTCAAAGCCAGGTCTGTTCTTCCCAATGCTACACATTGATACTGAAAAAAAATGCTCTTCAATATAGCTTAGAGCAGCATAAAAATAAATCTAGCAAGTAGATTTCATGGTAGATTGCTTCACAAAGTATAGGTCTGCTCTGCTGTGTTGTTACACCACCTCCAGTGTTCCTGTAAGTACCACGTGCAGGAACCACCAGAATGTGAGCATTCTGTACTTTAAAAGCCTATGTTTGTCAACTTTGATTTTTTCTCATGCCAGAACCAGGAAAATAAGGTTCTGTTTCATAATCAGGGTCCTTAGACTCTATTTCATTGCATTTTTTAGTAATTTCCAATGGTATTTGAGATTCTGTGAACATCACTGCTATCCATAGACATGGTTTGTTTTTGGAGTTGTTGATAAGCACTTATGTTCAGGGCACAGTGGGAGTGGGTTTTTACCTTTGGATTGTCATATTCAAGCAAGAGGGGATATAAAGATATCTGTTCTTATGTGCCATTTCTTTTTGTTTGATAAGACTTTCTCAGAGAAGAAGTAGAAAATTTAATGCCAATTTCAATAACAGTAGGGTTTTCAATCTCATTTTGGGTTTGCAATGTAGTATTAAATACTGACATAAATGCTGTTCAGGAACAGAGCCAAAAAAAATCCACATTGTCATATTGTTTCTTCACATGGAATGAAATTTCTTATGGCACCCTGTTCTAATATTTTTCCATGTCATTCTAAGTGTAACATTATTGAAAAAGCTTAAAGATCATGAAGACTAAGCCTGTGTAGTTCACTAGAAATATAATTTACCTCAACAGAACTAGCTTTGAGGAAATCAGAGTATTAAATAGAACATGCAAATGCTGCTCTAAGCTCTTGAAGTATTTTAGAAAAGGATATGATTTTCAGTGAAATTATTAACAATTTCCAGAAGGACAAATCAGAGATAAAAACCAATACAACTTGAAAATCTTATTCATCTGCGAAAACTGTATTTACTCCTTTCAGATGTATTCATGTAATAATTTCTCAATAGCAATTTTGCTACTGAATTTTGTTACTTTATTATTAGCCTTGGCATCTTTCGTTTTCTTGAACCAGCTCATAGAATCAGCTATTTGTTTGGATAACTTTATTTTTCATAAAGAGAAAGGAAATATCAGTATTTTTAGCATATTTTTATTTTTGAACCATAAAGGAGAGGGAAAAAATCCAGAAAGAAAAGTTTACCATAAAAAATAATAAGTTTTAGTGTTCTGAAATATATTATTTAATCATCTGGATTTCTAAATCAGCTGGCTGTGATAACTGCTATCTAAACTTGACTGCAAGGGAAAATATTAAAATATGTTTGCTTTTTCTTTTTTCTAATTTTTTATAATCTTTCTTTGACAAAAGGATTGAGAAGTTCATCCAAGTTTACGGTTTTGCAGTCTGAGAATCCCTGGGAAGAAATGACATAGGAATGTGGATCTGTTAAAAATTTTGCTTGCACTTTTATACAGAAACAGCTTTGTTAAATCTTCTGGAATTAATTCTTAGCAATCTTGCTTATATAACCTTTTTCTGTGCTGATACAATGTGTACATAAATTATAAAGACTGATTTTACATATCGCTCTAAGGGTACTTTCTGCAGAGTTTATTTTGCTGTGTTCCTTTTGCATTTGTATGGAAAGATTTTTTTGAGGAAGTTTAATGCAGAGAATTTTGAATAAGAAATAAGCACTTTTTTAAAAAATTTATTTCTCTCCCCACTCTTTCTGAGCAGTTGCACTTCTGCCTTGCTTTTATTTCCCTGTACAGCTGAGTTGCCATAAATTTGTGCAGGCAGCATGTGAATACTTGTGCAATAAGTTTGTTGAGTTTCAATAAAAACAAAAGCCCCAAAATCTTAAAAATAAAGTTGCAGATTAAACATAAATTAGCAAATAAGAATATTCCAGTTTAATTTATTTCTAAACTGGTTACTCTACATCACAAGACAGTTCTTTTTATTGCTTCCACTACTTGTGTTAGCATGCTCCAAAAATTTAATTCCCCAACTATTTTTTTTTTAGTGTAAGAGATTTTTGGTCTGGTTTTCAGAACTTGTAAAACACATTTTACCAACTAATACTCACTCTCATATCACGTGGTCACTATAAAAATTTGCTCAAGTGTGGCCCTTGGTGCCATGTGAATGATTTTGAGAATTTCTGATTAGATTTCATTCAGCTGTTAAGAAGAAACTGAAACTGTAGAAAGGAGGACAAAAGATATCAGTCAGTAAGTGGATGAACAGTGATTCTGCTTGTTATCTATTTTTCATTTCTCTTTGTTTCTGCAAGGCAATCCAGCATGGAAGCACCGTGGCAACTCTCCCTCTTAGGTGTTAACACTGTAAGGACACATAAAATCCTAAAATGCTTTCAAGCCCCTCTTCACCTTTTCTTCAAGCTCATTTCTTTTTCTGGCTGTTCTGAGCTGTGGAGGAGATTTCTCTGCTTCTTCATGTTCAGAGACAAACTCAGAGTTGTGTTCAGCAAATGGTTTCCTGCTTATCCCTTTTTTCCCCCTGAATATCCATGATTACTGGGTATAAGTTTCTCTGAGGCTGCTGCTCTGATCCCATTGTCTTTGCAGCAAAAATCAGTGGCAAAGGAGGTCTCCCTCTGAATCTCTAAATTTCTCTTTCATGTTTCCACTATTGCCTAACAGTCTGTAGACCTCTTGCTGTAATTTTAAGTGCTTCACTTATCTGACCTTTCAACTGAGAATTTCATTGCTGTCTTCCATTTCCTTTTTAAAGACTTCATTGTTTCAAAGGCAATTATTTCAGGGCAGTCCAATGCAGGCCCAGCTGTGCTTCCATTATACATAGGTAAAATAATTGGAGATTAGGCATACTCAGAGTTTGGCATGTTCAAAAATCTTGGCCAAAAAGTTTCTCCGCACTCCTATAGTTCTGTAGAGGAGGGAGAAACCATCTTTATCTTAGCATGCAAATATTTCTTTTATTAATTTTTAAAGCAGTAACATAAGTGTGTGTATCCAGAAATGTCCTATTTTCTTTTGGAAAAAAATAAAAAAAAAATATTTGGGATAACTTCATCACTTTACCCCACATATTTTTTAAAACTAACATCTTTTCTACTCTTCATAGTTCTCAAAGGCTTTAATGTTTAATTACTTAAAGAAAGGAATTAATACAAAATTCATTAAAAGATGAGGGGCTTTTTAATGTCCAAAAGTCTTCTTTTCAGTTAGATCAAGTATATGCAAAGCAAACACGTAAGACAAGGGCTATACTCAGCTCGATACAATTTTTATTAATCCAAAATATTTTTTTTCTTCTTGCTGCCTTCTATGGGAGTATGAGACCGTGAAGTCAGAAATAATGCCATTAGAGTTTACATACAAGGAACTTGGCAAGCATGAAGAGAACTATTTCCCTGAGTATTCTGCTGAAAGAGCCCCTTAGTTCCCATCTGTGGGATGAATATGTGCTGCAGTCCCTTAAATAATGCTTTGTAATCCTTCTGCAAATGGAAATTGATAACAACAGCTGGAACTGCCTTGGCTTTCCCTTTACAATCTAGATATTTTTGGTGGCTGATTTTTTTTTCCTGATGAGGTAATGTAGGTCAATGTTTTAGGTAATTCACAATATGGGTAAGCTCTGAACTTCAATTTAAAAGGGATCTGCAATCTCATTAAGTTGTGGATGTTTAGATGCCAGTTTTGGAAGGCAAGTATGAAGTAATAGAAAGCAAATAGGAAAAATAGATGTTGGTATTATTCACATTTTAATACACAAAATATGCATAATCATCAATATGAAATTATACTATGAGAAGTAACAGATGAATTTGAATGCAAATGGTGACATTTTGATAGCATAATTTTGCAGCTATAATTCATTCCCTATAGGTGTCCTGACAGAATTTTATGTAGGAATGTAATACTGAATCATCTGTATTAGTGATAGCTGGTATTTGGCCCAGGTGCATCAGTGCCAAGAACACTCCTCACTTCCCACCCTGCCACAGTCCTGATTCTTTGGGCTTGTCTTCCTTTCCCCTCTGCTATTTCTGCTCTCATTTTACCTTCCCCTTCTCAAGATTCCCCTTGGAATCTTGCTGGAGATCCCCCTTGGATCAGGCTGGAGCAGCCAGATTAAATTGTTCAGAAGACTTGAATCACCTTAGGCTGAATAAAAACGGCCTTAAGCTAACTCTGTGTGGAGGAAGGCTGGCCTCTGAAACACTGTTTTATCTGGAAGTTATTTGTCTGGCTTCTGTGGATGACACCAGGTACTGATTAAAGCTCAGTGATTCTCAAGCAAGTCCCAGGACTGTCTAATCTTATTTTTCCTCCTATTCATATTTCAAACTGGCATTTTATCTAGCTGTATTGCAAATTTGAAGTTTGTTTCCTGATTTCTAAGTTTTATGTCATGCTCAGTTGTCAATGCTTCGTTTTTCTGATTTTGAGACTGTATTGCTGATTAAAGAGCATTTATTTTCAAAATTTGCCTCTGAAATCTGTTAAATTTTTAGTGTATTAACAAAGAGGATATGTAGAGGTGTGTAAATAATATTTGGAAAAAAATACATCTGACTAGCTGCCCAGATAGGAGAAAATTATTATGATTTGATTGACTTTATGCCACTTTTCAAAGTATGTATAATGACTAAGGAATTTTTTTTCAGAAAAATAAAATGTCATGTAGGTATTAAAGAATTTTGAACATGTTACCATATTCAAAAAAAAGCTTTATTCTAAAATCTATATTCTAATTGTCATTGAAAAGAAAGTATGCCTCATTGTTTGTAAATATTATATGATAGATCAGCATTTTCATAACTTCCTGAACTGTGAATGGAATTCAGCCCAAACACTAGTGGCAGAAATAGGCAAGTATATGCTAAATAATTTAAGATCGTTTGAAAAATGAGAATATTTTCATCAGCAGCATGAATAGAACAAAACACTGGATACAACAGATAACTTGGTAGAAATTATTTCAGTTATTTTTAGTTCCAGGCCAAGTTTGATTCGTGCATATGTGGCTTAATGGAATAGCTCAGGTGCTTAATGTTAAGCACAAGATTAAGTGCTCCAGTGGATCAAGACCCTGTTTGATAGTGCCTTTTCCTCTGGGCTATGCTAATTCATTTCCTGGCTGATTACAGTGGCATATAAAGAGTGTGAAATTACTTTCCACTGGAATTTTCTCACTGTGATAGCAATATGTGCATCTTTTGAAGGCTATCTGCCCAGGATTCATCATCTGTGGTGCAGTGAAATTCTCCTCCCCATATTTCTTTCCTGAACTATGATTTATACATTTTAACTCCATTCAGGGCTGAATAGAAGCAGCAGCAGTTTCTGTCTCATTTTCTCACATTCTGGAAATTACTTTCCAAGCTGGGACATGTTTTGAGGGGTTTCTGCCAAATCAGTTGTTACATTGAGGTTGTGTGAGTTTGCTGGAACTTCTGTTGTTGGTGGCATAATTACAATGGCTTCATCTCTGAAACCTGTTAGTTGAGGCGATGCAGTGATTTAATTTCTGTTTTGACTTACTGAGTCCTTGTAAAATGCATTGGTTTCAGCCCTCATCTCCCTTGGTGTCATGGAGAAGTCATCAGTTGGTCAGGAGGAGAATTGTTTTGAGAAAGGAATTTCTTTTCTAAATGTATGTACAGGAAGTTCACCTGTGGGAATTCAATTTTTTTGATTTTCGGAATGAGTCAAAATTCATCATTGATCTCCAGCCTTCTTACAGGTCAAATGAAGGAAGCCTGTGAGAAAAGGCACATTTTCAGCCCAGTTGTTTGTATTTGGGCACTGCCATGGCTGTCAGTTGGTGGCCTGTCTTTGTAAACAGGAACCATCAGATGTAAGCCCTTCTGCTGGATACTTCTGGCTTAGGCAGTTGAATTTGTTTAAAGAGAGAAACTCTACAAAGAGAATAAATGGTTTGCAGAGGCATGAGAAAGCAGCTGGAGGAATGTTTTTTCCTGCAGCTGGCCTGCTTGTTGGAGAACCGGAATGGAGCCTACCACTGCAGTGTGAACAGCTCTTTGAGGAGAGCAGAGCCACCCACGAGTTCAGTGCCTGCTCCAAGGAAACCAACCCAGCCCTGAAAACCTTCGTGCCCCGCAGGTTGTGTTGAAGAACAGCTGAAATTCGCTTCACAAAACTGCAGCTGAGTCCTGGATGGCATCACATATGAGATCCGCAGTCTCAAGTAATCCAAATCTTTTACAGTCATTAGCTTGCTGGCACTTAGGTTGATATGCAAAGTATTATGGATTACTAACTACACAATCCTGTTTGTTTGCAGAGACAACTCCATGTTTGGATTTCTATCCAATCTACTTGAGACTTTTCGTTTTTAAATAATATAATTCTTTAGAATAGATTACTCCTAACTGTGTCTTCTTGCACAGCTTTATAACCTTCCAAGTTTTCTTTCAAGAGAAAATGCATCTTGAGTCCTAGATTCTTATTTTGCTTTCTATGCCTTTCATTCTCTGCTCACAAAATCAGTCAAACATGCTAGACAGCACCAGCTGTCTCCTAGGTCTCTAAAACTCTTTCTCATTGCTCAGTAGGAGATCAGCTGCAGACCAAGAATAAGAGGAAATACATTATTTATGTGCTTCATTCCTTCAGAGCTGGCAGCTCCAGAATTCTGGGAGGTGTAAACCGTATTGAATTTTCCACATCTCGATGTAAATTGCAACATGCTCTTATTAAACATTCTGGAAGTTCTGAAAATATTTCAGTTATTGGATCACCTCCATCTTTTTCTCCCTTTATTTTCCTCACCTTTTTTTTCCCTTTCTTATAAATAGGTTATTAGAATTTATTTTGCAAAAAAGCCGAATGGATGCATGTTTATTCTACCTGCCCTTTTCTTCATAATTCTCCCAATTTCTGTCCTTATTTAAAAGTTTAACACTGTGAAGATGGAGACCTGAGATGTTCTTGGAACAGCCCTTAAAAATCTGCTGGATAAATTTGGCCTTGCCCAAGACATCTAGTGATGGCCATGAGATGTGGCTCACTTTGCAGACATATTCACTGGAGGAATATTGATTTGTAATATCCACTTATGTCAAGAAAACATAACAAAAGAAAGCCTCCACAGCTGCCTCCAACGCAGATTTCACTTGTTCAAACGGCCTGCATACAGCTTTGAGCCTTCTTCTACCTTTTAAAAGATCAAGAAGCCTGAGTTTCCTCTTGCTGCATCTTCAGACTGAATGGATTACCCCTCACACCTGTAATTATGGGGCCTTTAACCCAGTGGGGTGTCATTTGTTTGAGCACATGGGGGAAGGGGAAGATGATGCTGCAGGACAAGAGGTGATGCAATTTCTGACATATTTCCAGCATAAGACATGAAATATTTCAGGAAGAATGCTTCCCATCAACAGATGGAGCAATTTCTGCAGCAGTGTCAGGAATACCTGTTTGGTTGGTGGGGGTTTAATTAACATTCCAGTGATCTTGATATGCTTATTATGCAGTTCAGCTCTATCTCTCACAAATGATAGTTTGTAAAAGCAGCTGCTGTTTTTCTGTGCTTTGCAAGAAGACAAAAAGGCTTTATCTGTCACACATACACAGAGCTGCTTCTTGCCCTCTTTAAAAATCTTTCTGGACTGTGGCAGGGGAAGGGTGGAGGTAATTTGCAGACCAGGTTTCTACCCAGTAACATTTTGAGTTATGCTTTCAGAGTTTTTATACTGATGACAAGTCTAATCTTTTAAGTATAAAGTCATATTTCTGCTTCTCTGATCTGTGGAAGTGGGCCTCAAAATAGGATTTTTATTTTGTTGTTTTCTTCCTTAGTCTCTTTTTCTTCTTTTCTTTTTTTTTTTGTCCTTCCACTTTTATTTTCTTCTTGGTCTGATCTATGTCCTTTTTCTCTGCTGAGTTACACTGCTTTTGTCTGTCTTTTACTAACTGCCAGATATTATCTCCCTCTATATAGAGAGTGATTTGATGTATTTTACTTCAAAAGCAATTGCTGTTAGACCAAGTACCAGTGTGTTAACAAAAAAGCAAGAAATTATTCTTTCTTCCTAATAAATATGATAAATCCCAGCTCTTGTCTGGCTTTTCAACCATAGTAATAAAGCCATAGTAGTTAATGGTTATGTCCAAATTAGCATTACTGTGATTTTTCTAAATCTTTTTAGCTACACTGGTAATACCTGTAGATTACAACACAAGAACAACCATAACCAGCTTAGCTTATGCTGTGTGATTAAATAGTAAAATATGGATTTAATATGGGACACCGTTCTACGTCTTTATTAATCTTTCTAAATTGAAGTACAATTCTTTATTCATTAGAACTTCAGTGAAAAGGAAAAAGATGTCTTTCACTGCCTGTTGCAATAAAAAGATGAAATATTGTCTGTATTAATGTATTCATTATATGCATTTTAATGACTTACATCAATAATAACAGAAAAAAATAAGCTTAGATAAAGCAACAGAAAATGAATCTAAATTCTATTTTATTTGTACAATCAAATTGAAAGCATTGAAAAGGGTATTATAACACTTTTTAAAAAATATTCTGTTGAAAAGAATTCTTCATTTGTTGGTTTGGGATATGTTTAGTGTTAAGAACTGATCACGGTGCTGTAGTCATATTTTAATAAGGATCACATTTAAATTATATTTGCCTTCTTTATTGGTCTGGAGTACAATGGGTAAATGCTCTTTCTCTCCCAGTGTGTCTGTACTAATTTCTCTGCTTCCTCATGTGCCAAATTCCTGGGCACCTTTTGAATGTTTAAGGTTTGTGTGTTTGGAACAGCAGCTAGGAAAGGGAATCCTTGGGGCTCTGTTTTTATATAATACTCACACTTATACACCCACTCTATCTATCTATATGTATGGTATTTGTATAATTATAAAGGTTATCTGTACTTATTGCATGTCATCTGAAGACCTTTTTGAATGGGGCATAATCTGTATTTCAAGATTCTGTGGATTTTGGTATCTCAGTAGGATATAAGCCAGTATCTGTTTTATGAAGATGAAATTTTCACAGGGTAGAAAAATTTAAGTGACTTGCAGTTCCTTCAAAAAAATAATCAACTTCAGAAATAATTTCAAGTTCAAAGACAAAATCTTTGGTGCCTATAACTGAGTAATTTTTCCTGAGCTTTCAATTACTGTTTTTTTTTTCCCCATTGGAAAAAACATTGGAAAATAGATATCTCCGTATTTTATGAAATTAGATAGGTGCTAGTTCTTTTTGTCACTGAACAGCAAACCACTTCATTTGTGTTCTGAATTGTTGGTTCATGTGTTTGTTGCACCATAAATGCAAAGATATTTGACCAAAGTCCCCCATCCCAGTTTCCAGCGTTTTGGAGGAAAGCCACAGTCCATCAGGCTGCCCTAATGGGAAAATTCAGGCTGTCATCATCTGAGTGAGTGGCAGATCAGGCCCATGCTGGTGCTCAAACAACACAAAAAAACCCCCACTCTTCATTTTGATTAAGCATTTTGATTTGGCTTGGTTCAGCATATAAAAGTACAGTTTAGCTACAGTCTTCCTGTTTCCTCATGGTTTAGAGTTTTGGGAATTTTTAAGAAACAGCACAGATGAAAACTAAGAGAGAATTTCTCTCTGTCTTCTAATTTTTTCTTCTGTTTTTTTATTCAGCATGCTGGAGATAAAATGAAATGGAGGACCATTCTATGGATCCAATTTTCAACCAATTCTTTTATCCTAGCTTGTCTTAGGAACAGTTGTCTGTCCTAATACATTTAAACATTTAAGAAGCCATGGAAATACCTTGATTTATATCTGAATTCCATTGAAATCCTTATGAGTTTTTCCCTCACTTATTTTTGTGGGACAAGGATTTTGTAACTCCATTACCTCAGGAGAACAAGAATCCATCGTCTTGGAAATTCTCAAGCTTGCTGCAGTCAGAACCTTTTGCTCTCATGATCAGTGTTATGTAAAAGCCACATTATTTTAACCTGGATTTTAAAAATGTCATTGATAATGAGCATCAAGGAGTACATTTCCTTGGTATCAAATATATTTTTCCATCTGGAAGTTTGTCATTTACCCTTGGTTTGCATTTTCTTATGAAAGGATGTCGCTCAGCTTCATGCAATCTTTGCAGAATTTCTAGATGCAGGCCACTGTATCAGAATTGCTGACACCTATTGCTAGTTTTCAAGGCTAGCTTTCAGATAAAAATCAAAGAAGCAGGAAACAATCTCATTTTATAAAGTCTTTCTGAAGTTGCTACATGATAAAAAATTTGATTTTCCCAAAAGATTAGATTACTTGTACCAGGAGATATAGCACATAAGGGCTGGGCTATTCTTTTTTCTCCTCTATAAGTCTTACTATGAGTACTAAAATAATTTAGAGGACGACCTTATCTTTCTCTGTAGATATAATTTTAATTCCTGAATGATTCTTTTGATTTAACATAATTTTTGAAATTAAAATATTTAAATCTTTTTTTAGTTACAAAAAAAAATTTAATTAAACCAATTTATTTATAAAAATGTCCTCAACTTGCATAATCAATATAAAGGGAATGTCCTTTATGACCTGCATCAATGAGTTCTGCCCTTCTGAAATCGTGCCTCATTGCATTTTCCATCAGGAAGTTCACTGGAAAAAAATTGGAGAAAACCATTTTTGGGAAATGAATATGCTTTCAGTAGCCTGGTGGATTTTTTGTTTTGTTCTGTTTTTTGTTGGTTTGTTTTGGGGTATTTGTTTGTTTGTTTTTAAATAAGAAAACCCTATTTCCAGCCTTGTTAACTACTGGGATTTAAGTAAGGGGAACTTTCCACATTAACTTTTCCACATTACCACTGCTGTCCCATTTACAATTGGCAAGAGAAACAGGAGAATAATCAGAACCATAGAGTATCATCTATAGTGAAAAGGAAATATTTCAATTGCAGTACCAAGACATTGATGTCAATTTTTGTTTATCAGAAAACCACATGTAGTCCACCCTTCCACAAAGGATTGCCTACAGGGCAAAGGACTCTCAGTAAATTGCAGCTGCTGTTGAGCACTTTATTGACTTTCACTTCTCATGTATCTGTGCAGAAGTTCTGTGGATTTGTGATGTGCCAGGGCTGTACTGAAAACAAAAACCTCAAACTTCCCAGAGATTTAGAGAGGATGAATGGGTTCAATCCCTAGGACGAGAGAGGCAACAGACAAAAGCAACAGAACAATGCCATAAACTAACCTCAGCTGTTTCAAGCAGTTCCCTTTTATCCTTAAAAGAAGGAATCCTGTAATGAAAAGTGACAGGGAAATACAGATAAAAGACTAAGCACTTTGTTATTCTCAGTCAGACATATTTTCAGTGTATCTTATAAAAGGAAACCAAGCAACAAAGAAAGAGGCACCAAGTAGGGTGAGTGTGGGTGTGACAGAGAAATTTTACAAGAGGGGATCTCAGGCTATTCAAAGCTGCAAAACAGTGTGGGGAAATCGACTTCCTCAGCTAGAGATCCCTACCTAAAAAAGCTGGAACCATGTAAACCCAGAATTACTTTCTAAATCTCTGATGTGATGCTGTTCTCGGTGCTATTGGAAATATTTTGAGTGCTGAAGTACTTGTGCCATCACTGAGGACTCTCTTATGTATGGCATATCTTGCCCAACATCCCACTAAAGTACAAACTAATCCTCTGGAAGAACCTTTCTTTGGTTCCTTTGGTTTCTTTGGTTCTTCTCATTCTTCCCAGTAGAGAAACAGCAATAGAAGCCTTATAGGTAAAAGAAAAAATAAAAAGTCTATGTCTGATTATTTTAATGACAGATGCTGGGGGGAACAGAATGACAGGGAACCCAGAAGGAAATAGAGTCAAGAAGGCAGAGGGGAGATTACACGAGATGAGCTGAAGACTAAAGTAAACATTTGTATCCTGCTTGAAAACCCACTGCAACCATAAGTGTCCATCAAATGACTCGAGTAAGCTCTGGCACTGTCATTTGCTTCATTTGCCGGCAGGAGACCAAGCTATATATTTACAGATTGTGCAAAAATAGAGCTTATGCTGTCCTGTAGTACAATCTCTATAGGGAGGTTATTGTTGTCGCTTAGGAAAAAACCCCAAATAGCTGAAAGAGTGAAATTAAAATGATCCTCGGCTGTATAAAATTTAAGTCCTGCAATAATAATTCAAGCAATTCTATTAGGCACATCCAACTTTCTCATAGGCAATATTTGTGGAAATACCTTTCTCATCAAAACCACATTCAGTTATAGCAGAAATAAGAAAGAAAAGAAAGCTTTGTATGAATTTGGTATTGGAGCTGCCAATTTTATAGTAGCTCCCATTCTCTAGGAATGGAAGGCATAATGACTAAACAAAATAAAACCAGTTGAGATGTCTGAAATAGAAAAAGTCCTTTCAGATTATTATGCCTTTAGACAATAACTGCCTCAGATGTTCTGCTAAAAGAAGACATACAGGATAAAGACAGAACTGAACATCATCATCATCTTATAAAAGACTGTTTTAATGGGAGAAAAGCATAGCACAAAAGAGAATATCCACTTGCCAAAATCATCAGTGCCAAATTAATCAAGATTATTAAAGGTAGTCTAAAACCCAGGAAAAAGTTGTTTTTCTTAGCACATAAAATGAGCTAATCTCAAGTCAAACACTTTGTGTGGTCTCTGCTGCACACTTCTGTCGCCATTTCTCTCTCTGCTCTGAGTCCAAGCATCTCGAAAATCACTCCAGTACTCCAAAGGAGCAGAGAATAACAGCAGTAGTTAAAACTCCATAACACAGCCTCCCAGTGGGTATTGCCTGCCCAACGGGCCTTTACAATACACATTATTTATTTATTTGAGGTCTTGTCATAGTTTTTTTCATGTTATCTGACAAAAAGTGAACAAATCCAGATATCCTAGAGAATGGGAGTGTACATCAGTGTATGTTGCAAATGCTATCGTTTCTTGCTTTACAAATTATAAATCCTATTGCTCATATAAAACAATTCTATTTAAACTTTAAATATGTTAGACCTCCATATATTCTGTCAGCTTTTTAAAATCTAACACCTCTGTGCAGTGTACAATGTTGTGTAAATGAAGTGGAAATCTATACAGTATTCCATATTTTAGTGTTTTGTAAACATTATGTCCAAGATATATTAGCGAAAAAGAGTTGTCAGCAAAATAGTCCCCAGTTCCTGCAGTGTCATTTACATTTCAAAGAGCAGTATCTCTGATGAACTGAGAAATATCACTGACTGCATTCACTGAAAAATAATATTTTAAAACAGGAACCTAAGCTTTATGATATATATTGAGTGCTGTATCAATAGTTCATTTACCTCCTTACAATTTTTATTGCAAATTTTTAATACATGCTAGAATAACAAATGCAAGGATGCAGTGGGAATTAATTTCCCTTCCATCTGAAATTTATCGTCTAAGGAACAAAATGGATCTGGTAAGCAGAGGAGAGGTGCTTCCAGATTTTGTTGTGGCTTCAGGCAGAGCGCTGAGAACTGGGTCCTTTTCCCCACACCAGCAGCACCTCCAGCAGCCTGGCTTGCTCCTTTGAGTCCCCAGTGAGCCATAATTCCACTTCTACTTCCATGGCTTGGGTGGGAGGGAGGGCAATTGACCCTGGCCTGTACCAGCAGCACATGGGATCCAAATTCTGACAAGGAACAAAGTGATGTTTTCTCTTCTCTGCTCTCTCCTCCCTCAAGTCCTTAGGAAAATCAGCATTTTCTTCCTTCAAGCTAAGCATTAAAGTTGGAATATTTCACTTTTCCAAACAGTATGGTCCAGTTACTTGGCAAGTAACAAGACAATAAAGTTTCAAGAATAATATTTTATTTTGTCCATTTTGCTTAGGAACCATAATGATAATGGTTCTCCACACAGAACAAATCCAAAAATGTTACAGGCACATAAAACTTCTTGTTGATGAGACCCTCTTAAGAAAGTAATAGCTCCCTACTTTTTGTGAATAATTAGTCTTCATTTCTAATTCAGTGACAGGGAAAGGATGGTAGAATATGGACTTATTTACATAGGCCTATGGGAATGAAGTGCTGCAATTATTCACTTTCTAGTTTGCTTTTTTTTGTTTAGCAGAAGAAGAGTAATTAATTTTATGGCATGCTACTTTTGGCCATTTCAGGAAATAACATTTGAATACATAACCTCTTTAGTGGTGTTAGCAAAGTCATATTTTTTTGAAAATAAACTTATGTTATCTGTAAGATTAATGCTTGACAACATTGAGACTATAATGATAATGTTATATATGAATGGTATAAGTGTAAATTTATTTGCTAAAGAATCATTCAGACTGCAGAGTATGAACTATGAATGAGAACATAAAAAGGGCTATAGAAATTGGACTTTGTAGGACAGAACATGGAGGTTTGCTCAATTTTTAATTCACTAACATTTGAAGAAACTTGAACACTTTTCTGCACACTATCATCAGCATGTGGATTCACATTGACCACAAAGCATCTCAGAATTACAATTCGTTCTGCTAAACAAAAAAAACCAAACCAAAACACTAAAAGAAACCTTTCATTTTATTACTGAATTTCTATGAACTGCTTCAATCTCCTTATATGTGCTTTATCAAATCCCATTTCACAGATTACTAAACAGAATGCTTTTCTGTATCTATTCTTTCAGGCTGATCACTTGTTCCTTTGAATATTTCCTTGATTACATTATCCTTTCATCATGTGGTCTCTGCTTCCAGTGCTTTATTGATTGTATCTGTATGTCTCTGTTTTTTCCTATATTGGCACTGAAGTGCTGCTCTTTGCATCATCTTCCCATTTTCTTTGAACGGTTTTTAAGTGGTCTTTATATTTCTTCCTCTTCACTCACTGATTCCTTTGTCTTTCTTAGCCAAGCATGTACCTCTTCCTACCCTCCCATATAATCCTCTATTTGCATTTTTTCATGGTGGTTGGGGTGTGAACACCTTGGGTCAGTGACCTGTCAATGCTGCATCAAGTGCATTTTTAAGCAATTTGGTAGCACTGAAGAAGCACCAGTCACATCCTGTATGATATCAAGTGGCTTTATCTGTCATATCAGTTTTATGATGATGAATGGAAGTAGCAATTTCTATATTCTTTGGCATTACAGCAACTGTGACTATATGGAGAAAATATTTTCTTAAGTTTCACCAAACAGACCTATAAACCATAACTATGGCAGTAACTGAGGAAACATTAAACCTTAGCAGCTTTGGAATGGGGCCAATCATAAATACAACAAAATGGTCTGTTCCTGAAAAAAAAGCTATTTCACAGTGCTGTCAGTCAGATTAATGTACCCCCAAAAGTATTAAAATATGACAGCTGAGCAGTTTTGATTCTCTTAGAAACTATATCTGTACTGTAGGCATACGCTTCAGTAACATGCCAGAAAAGCTGTCATCTTCAGATCTGAAGGATGAGCTCAAAATATTTCTCTACTGACATATTAGGCCAAATTTGTTTTTAGTGTTTTTATTATATGGGTAAAATATGGATACAGGGCTAATATGTGTCTTTTAGAGCCACCAGTACTATCTTCACTTCTGATGATATAAGAATTTTGTCCAAGTGGAGTCTCATTGACTTACTGAAAAAAAGATCTGAATTCTTCCTATGACTGCTTGCAGTGAAGGCAAAGTTTATGGTTTTATTGATTAAAGGATTGTTTCTGTTTTCTGTTCAGCAGTGTAGATTAGGAGAAAATGGAAGCACAGCAAGGTGTGAATGAAGTTGAGAGCCTGGGGTTAATTTTGTAATTCATGCAGATTGCATTAGGGAACCTCTCAAAAACCTTTTCTTCTTATAAGATTTTTATTCTGCACATAGTAAGACTCTGGTTTTCATCTGCATCAGGAAGGCTGTGCCATAATGGATGAGGCTGCTCCACTGACACCACAGGCAGGGCTGGAATTATTGGAGGTGTCTGTCTTTATGAAGAGCTCTTGAGCAAATGAGCATTCTGCAGACTGTGGAGATGGATGTCAAAGGAACAATATCTTGGAGGTATTTAAAACCTGTCAGGACAAAGCTGTGACAAACATCATCTTTTTTGAACAGGGGTTGGCCTAAATAACATTTTGTGTTCCTTCAAAGATAAGTTATCCTGAGATTCAACTAGATTTTAAAAACACACGTCCTTTCTGCCGTTATATGAATTTAGTTTCCCACTAAACAAGTCTATCAGTTGCTAGTTCATATTTACATATCTTTTCAGGAAAATGCTTCTTTTTATTATTTCCTACCATTAGAAAAAAAAATAAATATCAGTCAAACACACAGTTTGTGTGGAGTCATACAACTTCTGTTGCAGAGATTCTGTAGTGTGTACACAAAGGGTCTGAAAGATGCTGGATGTTGCTTGAACCATCAATTCCCATGGATGTGCTGCTGGAGTAGCTGGAGGTAGAAGCTGATATCTACTGATGAGAACGGAGGGACAGAGATTTATAATGAGAACAAGAAAACATCGGGGAGCCATTCACTGTCACATCAGGAAAAAAATGTTGTTCATTACTGGGGACAGGCAGAAAAGAAACTGGTGGCAGTTGACATAAGCCTCCAACTTCTCACTGGCTTTGGCTTTTGGGTGCAATGATTGAGAGGAAGGAGGAAGTGCTCCAGATGGGGGTCCCATGGCAGCTGGCTCAGACACGCAGCAGTGGCTGCAGAGGAGCAGCAGCCCTGCCCTGTGCAGGGCTCCAGCTCAGAGTGCCCCACTGGCCCAGGGCAGCCCAGCTGCATGCACTGCATCGTGTGCAGGGCAGTGTGAAATCTTCTCATTGCTGCAGGGTTGTCCAGGTCTGTCTGCCCTCAGGATTTGATCACAGTGATGTGTAGGATTAAAATATGAGGGGACCCAATGGGAGAATCTCCATATGCGAACGCTGCTCTTGGAACAAGAAGTTTATTTCTTAGGTGAAGGTAGCAGAGCTCTGTTTGTGCTGCCAGCAGCAGCTATAAATGTGCTCAGAGAGAGAGAGAGGAAAGAGGGAGAGAGGGAGAGGGCAAGGGAGAGGGGGCAGGTGAAGAAGTGGATAAGAGGCAGGCAGAGACAGAGGGTAAGCTAAGAGAGAGAATTGAGAGAGGAGAAGAGCATGAAGAGCGAGAGAGCAAAGTTCTTGTTACAATACATTATATCTCTTTCTGTGGTGAATATTCTAAACTACATTGACCAACCACCACAAGACATTCTACAGAATTTACACACAGCTATAAGAACTATCACTTTACCACACTGTGTTACATTTTAAACTCTGAAGGCTATTCTTCAGATTCTTCTCTTACTGCTTCGACTTTTGGATTCACTGTCAGCAGAAAGGCATTGCTCAGTCAGAAGGAATTCTTTTTCAGCTGGCTAGGCCATTGTTCTTTGGTTATATAGTAGCAGACACTCAGTGTCTTAAATCTCAAAGCTAGCTTTCATTTCTATTTCTGTTATAGGTTTCATATTTTCAGAATATTTTGCTAAACAGTCATATTTATAAGGTTCCTCTGTTTCATACTCCCCAACAGTGGTGCAGTTTCTAAAGAACATGCATCACTGCCATATTCAGCCACTGCAGCTCCTGCAGGGCATTTCCATTAGTTCATCAATATCTGCAGTGAGAAAATATTAGATGGGTGGGTTCTGACCTACAGTTTTAGTTGGGCTCTGGATGGAACCCAAATAGTGGTCATGGCATAAGATTTGGTACATTTTGGGACTATCACACCACATGAATTTCCCTCCTGACTGCTGCATATTAGCCACAGCTGAGATTTGTAAAGGCAATTTGCAGGAACTTCCATAGGATAAATGGAAGAAAGGGAGCCAGTTTCTCTATAGCATTTCTGCAGGAGAAGTGTGGTTTGGAACTTGTATTTCAGTCCTGGATCCATGATGAGTTATTGTGAAGAATAGCAAGATTCAGGAGTGGAATTTAGGAATTCCTTGCCCTCTTTGGAAAGACATCTTTCTCTAAATTTTGCTAAGGTTGTTGACTACAGCATGCACTGGAGATGAAAAATGAACATCAGGCTGTGATTTAAACTTATGGACAGGATTACAAAAATCTGCCTCACTCTGTGGTTTTTTTCTCCTTTATTTTTTTTCTCCTTTCCCCCATAAATTGTAATATTAGTTAATTTGACATTAGCTTCAACAGACTTGTCGCTACTATTAAGAGATAGCTTTCTTCTATTTTCCTGTTATAAGAATATTTCCACTATATTTTTGTTCAGCTGCATCTGTGTTGGTGTCATGTTGTTTTTGTATTTCTTTTAAGCCATCTCTTAAAATATTCAAGGTAAGTACCTTTTTCTTATTGGACAAAATGGCAGTTCAAACATCTGGAACACGTTTTTGTTTTTATGTGTTATTTTGAAAGCATTTTCTTGAGTATTTTTTTAGACAGCTTGTCCTGCAGATCACTAATATTTTAGGACTATATACATTTATACATTATATACATATATACATAATATACATTTATAGGTGGATTTGGGGGTAATCTATCTGTAAATAGGACTCTGGAGTATAGAGTTCATTCTTCATGTGTGCACATATCACACTGTGTCAAGAAAGTCCAGAATGTGCCTCTTTAGGACAGTGGTGACATTTATTGGCAGTTGAAAGTGGAGTAGATTAATTACTTGAATAAGGTTCATAATAATACTTTATCTAACATTACCTGGCATATTATTATTATCATCAGAGAGCTCTCTCTCCACTGAAGTAATTAAAAAAGGTCAGATTTTCCTAGCTGGTATTTTAATTTCTTTTGCCAGTTCCTTCTGTTTTAAATATATGTTCACATGGCTTAATGTGATATAATGACATTAGCAGTGAGCTAATGTATCCAGAAAGCCAGTAGTTAGTCTACAAAAAATTCTTTCTATTTAAAATAGAAATATAAAATAGAAAAAATCATGTTATGTACTCCAATTGTTTTTGAAATTATGTAGTATTCTTTAAAGCCTCAAATGGGTCATTTTAATTATCTGGATAGAAAGATATATGCTTTTCCAGTAGATTAATGGATATTGAGTGTGCTTTCCATCTCTTCTCTTTTTATATACCAAAACTGTGGGTTATTTGTAATGATTTGATTTTCAGAAAGATTGCATATTGTTATTTCTAATGTTCAGTGGGTATTATGGTATACTTATATAAAATTGGAAACACTAAGGATAATGCATTGGCCAGAGGAAAATAAGGTACTAAATTAAATGAGTACTTGGTAATGAACTGGAAAATTAAGAATCTGGACTATAAATCATTCCTTTTGCCATGACCCTGAATGTATACACCTTTTCACAAGGAAAATCACAAGGAAAATCACAATGAAATCACAATGATTTGAATAAGGGCCAAAAAAGAATTTAAAATACACTGTGTCACACACAATCAAATTGAACACCTCCACAGAGATGTTAGAAATAGATCATGGTTTTAAAATTGTGGTGGGATTATAGCTGGAAGATTCAAGATTGACTTTATGTTTTATATTTAGTTATAAGTATTTATTTCCTTAACCTGCATGTTCATGAGCAGTTTAAAGTACTACAGCTTCAGAGAAAGAGATATGCAGTTTATTATAGTTTTTTATGAGCTGCATATTTTTTCCTTTGGAGACCTTTTCTGAATTTCTTCTCGAGTTGCAAATTCTCTTGGGTTTTTCAAAAGCTCCAGAGAAGGTATAAAGATTGACTCGGGTTTTTGCAAAACCTTATGTATTTCCTAATGCTGAGAGCTACAATTTAGGTTATAATTGCAGAGTCTTTTCTGCAGTGGAGTATTGAATGTGCATGAAACTGCCAGTCCTGTGCACAGTAAATGCTGTTCCATGGTTAAAGCTGCAGCATTTAGAGTTAATTCATTTCTCTCCATTTTTGTTCCCTAATGACATAATCTTTCAGAAGCACCCTCTTTTCATGGCTTTTATACTTTAAAAGAAAGTTTGCTAACTGAGAATTGGATTTTCAGCATGATCAATAAAACTAAGACTAAACTACTCATAGATCCCCTCATTCACTCTTTTTCCTCACTGCTTTATCACTCTTTAAGATTCCTGTGAGTCCACTAAAACATCCAGCCAGAGAAAGGGAATTGAAATAACTCATGGATAGGCTTGTCCATGGTTAGGAACTGTCTGTCCATGGCAGAATTTCACAATGTTCCTGAGGTCTAGAATTTCCTGCAGATCATTCCTTTAGAGAGGAACTTTTGTTTTGGTGAGGAAAATTGCTATTTAGAAAACCAATGGTCCTTGTGTTAAGTATATGAAGAGTGAGAGTCCTGGATTCAAATAACCTGAACCTCAAGAGCTGCTTTGCAATAAGCACTGTTTTCTCTGCTCTCTCCAAAGTGCTGACTTTGGCTGTGGTTTCACACCCTATCAAGCTGAAAGGATTTTTCCTTTCTGTGTGCTTCTTTGATTTTGGGTTTGTGTTTCTCCCCTAAGTTCTGTGGCAGCTGTGTCTGAGCCCTTACACCAGGTGGTGGTACAAGAATTCAGATATCTTTTGTAACTGGGGGGCAGAGAGGTACTTCAGCTATCACCAAAAATTGTATTAAACAGATTTTGACATGTGGTGAGCTTATTGGTTTGCTCAAAATCTCTTTCAAATTGGTCACAAATAATGGTAGGAAGGTGTAGCTGTCCTAAGTACTTGCATTAGTAACAAGATTAATCAGCAAAAGAAAAAAATATTGTATATGCTGTGAAGGAACACCTTGTCTAGAATTCCCATTTCCTTTGTTTCCATCTGTTTGTGAAATAACTTTTTCCTTGAGAAAAACCAAGTTTCTTTTTGGAAAATCAGCATGGATATATTTGCAACTTGCTCATTAATTGCCCCGATTATTTCTGAAAGGTAAGGGGTTTAGTGAAAGGAAAAGTGGCAGGGAGAAAAAAAAAATTGCTCCATAATTCTTTCTAATGCTTAGGCCTGTAAAGGAAAGCTTGATGAGGCTGTAGGAGAGAGGCTGAATAGCAGTTTACTATTTCTTTCTTAATTTATTTATTTTTTCCTTATTACTTTTAACCTTCATGTGAGCAAACCATGACTCTTCCTAATTTAGAAAAGAAATTGTACATTTATTACAGCATGGAAAGACGACTGCATTTATCAGATGTATATAAAACACTCTATTTAAGCTCCAGATTCAATGTTTCACCTGTCAGAACTGAAAGAAATCAGTAGATCTGGAATTTGGCCTCATCTTTTACAGGTGAACCACAGGATTTGTTCTACTTGCTGCTGTGCTGTCATGTTGAGCATGTTCTTCTCACAAAACACTGGCAAGCTTCAGCTTGGAGAAGCCCCTGTGGAATTTATGCAAACACAGCTTTCAGTGGTTTATGGCTCATTTCACTGGGCTGGCAAAAATCATCCTGCTGACCCAGAACAACTACCAAGAGATGCTCTAGAAAATGAAGCATTTGAGACTTGTGATGATAGATTTTTACACCCCTTTAACATCAAAACAGCATTTTTTTCCTAGCTTTTTTAAAAATAAGCCTCAGTAAAACTAGCAAAGATGTATATACACTGGAAACTGCCTCTGTAGGAAAGTACATATGTTAGGAGTTTCTGAGGTCTCTGATTTTTGTCTCTGCTTCCTCTTTCTTGTTTACAAAAACCAGCCTTTCTTGTTGCCTGGCAAATCTAAGACCCAAGTCTCCCACTGAGTCTGCCAGCTTGTGCAATCAGTCTCCAGGCAGGTCTAGCAGACACACAACATCTCTCCCAGAGTGTTTGACAGAGAATTGTGTACTCTGAAGTTTCCTAGTCCCTTAAGGGGGAACAAGTGTTTACCAAACCCACATGAAATTACTTTTCCCCCAAACACACTTTAATAATGAAGCAAAGTCAAGTTCATTGTAATCAAATACAAAGTGAACCAATTCCCTTGTGCTTGGAAGCAGGTGCTGTGCAGGGAAACAGCAGCAGCTACCTGCAGCTTTGGCTTAGCTTCAAGTTGTTTTCTTTGGACTGTGAACTGATATCAGGAGGATCTGCTCAGGTGTAAGAAATGGAACTGATTCTCAGATAATTTGCCTTTCCAGGCTTCTTTTCCCTTGTTAAAATGCTGTTTGGAGGTAAAGTCTTCCTGGGAATCTCAGGAGAGTGACTTTATTCTAGGAATGAGGGTAACTCTGACTTTTGGTAATAAAATTCAGCAATAAAGTGCCTACTAATGAATTACTACTTTTGCACTGCTAGTACTTGATGTGCAAAGGTACTCTGAATGCCACTTCTGGATGACAGACTTAAGAAAATCTTAGTGTTTATCTGTCCAATGTTAACCCAGTCATACAATACACACTTTATCCTACTTGGGTAGTAACCATTGAGATTTAGTGTGTAAAGTTCTCATTAACATACCACTCTAGTGTTAGAGCTTGAAAACAATGCAAAACACATTCACATTAGTTCAAAATTCATTACTAACTGTTGAACAGTGACTAAAACTGGAGAGGATTTGTCTGTGGATTTTCTATAACTGCAAAATTTAAATTGTGTTACCCAGGCTGTTGAATTTAACAGAAATCCTGTTGTTAGTAAACTAATTTCTTCTTTCTTAGTTTAATAGCGGCTCTCTAAAAAATAAAAATCTAAAGAAGAACTTTTTTTTTGCAGGACATATTGGACAGTGTTATAAATATTCATGTGTTTTATATATTTCATACATCACTGAGGCAAAGATATATACTCTAAACAAGAGTTTACCCTTGGCTTCAAGAGCTGTTCAAACTCCAAAGATCAGATTGCCCATATGTTAAGTTTATCATTTTGAAATCTAATGAGTTATAAAAATGTAACACCTTGTACTTTAGTTGTCTGATAAATCCACAGTCTGGAAAATACCATTTAATTTAAGATACAATTTAATCTGGCTCTGCTAAAACAGATCATGAATGTTCTCATTAGCATCCTAGGTTTTCCCAAGATGAAGATTATGGTCTTTCCTTGCTTTTGTCAACAGACATAGAGGGACAGTTCTATCTTTAGTCTCCATTTCTTTGCTCTATTTTGTTGTCATTTTGTTGTCATTCTGTTCTGGGAATCTCTGAGAGGAGTGGGTAATTTCTTAATGAGAGTGAATCCACAGTGCTTTTGTCTGGTTCAATGTGTCAGGTCGAAGAAGGCAGAAGGAAGTAGGATAGAACAAAAGAAGTTTCAAATTGAAAGTCTCAAGTGCAAAGAAATAATTTTTTAAATTTCTTCTTCTGGAAGAAATAGACTGACACCACACAGTAGCAGCAGCAATTTGGGGTGGAGAAATCACAGTGATACTTCTGCAAGACAGCTGCTGTATTTTCATATACTAACAGAGTCATTTTAACCACAGACATTTAAAACACATTTAAATGACACTTCAGTGATTACATGAGTTATGACTGAGCATGTACTACAGTGACTGCAGCCTCTGAAAGTGACACCTTCAGTCTCTCTCATGCAAGAAAGGCATACACTGCATTTTTAAAAGACATAAATGTATCTAGGTACAGGAGTATTTAGAGACCTACTTTTATGTGACTATACATTTTCTAGCATTTCTAACACTGATTATGTTTTATGTATATGAAAGAAAAAAGGAGTAGAAGCTTCTACTGTTTTTTAGCCACTGATTGGAAATCAGATAATGATGTCCTGGATTGTAGTGCTTTCCCATTTTATCTCTTGCAGTTGTGGTTTCAGAAAACTCCTGACTAAAGCCTTTTCAAAAACTCTATTTTCAAGCAGTTATTTACTAATGTTTCCAATTATATTGCATCCTCAGCTTTGGCTGGGCAAGAAGGGGAAAGAGATGGATGGCAACTAACAGAAATGAAGTGTTCTTTCTAATTACATAATGCCAGAAATGAAAATCATTTGTTATGTTGTGGCTTTAGGTCTTCATTTCAGTTCCAATAAACCTTGCATAAAAATCCCCTTATTCTGAAAGAGATTTGTTACAGCAATGCAGCAGAACAGTTTATTAAAGGAAATAAGATGCAAAAAATCTATGAGGTCTCTGACAGTGTAAGACATGATTGAACAAATCCCCAGTTTCTTCAAGAAATATATTTTTGAGGAGATAAAAAATATTTCAATAACAGTCACTTCTCCCTCATGTCTACAGGAAAGCAGGCTTTATTTCTTTAGGGATTGTGTTTTTCAGTACTTTTCTTATAACATCTCAGTGCTTCATGGCCTCATGAACTTGGTGTGTGTGAGGACTGTCACTGATGTTCTGCAGATGCCTTTTTTGCATTTAAAACAAGCTGGTCTTCAGGGAACGATTCCAGACGCCCAAAATAAGTTTGTGAGAAGTTCAGATGCCCTACTCAACTTTTAATGTCTGCCTTTGTTGTGGGAAAATAACCCCTGAAGAGACTGGACCCCCTGAAGAGGTTTATAGCTCACAGTACACAGTGACTGGGGAGTCTGTGGGTGTTCAATTTTGATCTGGTAATGCAATAGAGGGACAAATATATAAAGCAAAAGAGAGGCAATCATTCATTAAAGATAGGTTTAGTGGACTCCTGTTTATCCCTCACTTTGTTGTTGTTGTTATCATGTAAAGGACTTGGAATATTAAAAAATTGTTTTAAGTCATCTTATTGTACTTCTCCAATGGATGAGTGCTACAGACCGAACCTTTACAGTTTAGGCTTTTACCACTGAGAACAAACCCAATGTTTACCATGAGGCATTTTCCAAACCACGCAAATGTGTTTGATGCTTGAAGCTGTAGGAGAAAATCCAGTGAAGCTTCAGAGCCAATTCTGTATTCCACACCTCTCTGGTGCCATTGGTTGAACAAGAGAAAATCACATTCAGAACATGTGTGTGACATTGTTTTGAGACCCAAAACCTGTTTACAAAAAACAGTCCTTGAAAGAGAAGTTCCCAAAAGATTTTCCCTTGGGAACAGATCAGCCACTGCCAGGCTGAAAACTCTCTCAGGTTCAGAAAATCATGTCCACAGCATCCCTTCCTGCCCACACAGCTAGGATGCACAGGTTGGTTGTACTATCTTAACTGGTGTTATCTAGCAGAAATGTATTTGAAGCACTAAATATGTGCTACAGGTGATCTAATAAAAAATGAAAAAAAGAAAACTAACAACTCACTGCAACTATTTACCATCACATTTTTTTGCCACAAGAAATTTGTAAAAAGGCAGTTGAATTTAAATATATCTATTCCAAGAGATAAATTTTCAACACTTTGTGAATGGTTTTACATCTTGGTAAGGAAAACATGTATTTTGAATGTGAAGCTTATTCGGTGTGAGCTGTAGTCTGTATAGCTGTGAACATTTCAAAATGAATCAATTCCAATTCTATTCGTTCCCTCTCCTCATTTAAATCCTTACATCTTGCTTCAGACCAAGACAGATATTTTGACAAGTTTAAAGAAAGGAGACCAGTGCCTCCTATGAAAAAGAATATTTTTGTTCTTGTTAAAATTGTCTTGCTAAGTAAATATTGATCAGATGCTGTAAAACCCCGTGGCTGAATTCATTCCATTTGAGGAGGAGGGAAGAACTGCCTCAAGCTACTGTAACTTATAAAACTATGATGAGCAGAAGAGGCATGCACTGGTACTTTCAGCTGGGATGCTGGTACAAAAAAGAGGAGTTCTGAGCAAAGTCCTTTCAACCCATTAAATTCTCTCTCCCTCTTACAGGGTTATTGATTAGGCCTACTGCAGTGGCAGATGAAGGCTGCAGGGAAAAAGCAACTCCTGAGGCAGATCTGCTGCCATTGGCTCTGTAAGAGACACAGCTGCTCAGTGGTCGTGGTGGGAGGGCTGTGCAAGACCTGAGTGCCTTTTTGTCTCCTCTGGGTTCTCTTCCTCCACATTTTAAAAATATGGAAAAGCTTATCAAATCTCTTCTCATACCCCAGAGAGCTTTACCCCATCAAAGAGCTGGTTTCCAGTAGAAGCTCTCAGCCATGCCAGGCTGGGATTGCCACCAGCAGCTTAGAGAAAAGGCTGGTTAAATCACTGCTCTCCCTGGCACAGAGCAGAGGTCAGCCTCTTTCCACAGAGCTGGGGAAGGGGGATGGCTCAGGGATCACAGGCACAGAGGGAAGAGGCAGCCTTGTAATCCCCAGCTCATGGAGAGGTTCATGGTGGGGCTGAGCTAGGAGGCAGGGATGGAGACAAGGTTGGGCTCTGTGTACCTGCAATGTTTCCTTAAGGAGATTTCCTATGGTACCATCAGGAAGGAGGCATGTGGAAATGTCTGTAAAACTGTAATTGTTTACCAGCCACTCATCTTAGTGTGACACTTACAGTCACGATTCCCTGAATGCTATGAAACTTAGCCTGAAACACTTTGCTGTTTCTATTTCTATTTAATTGTCTGCTTCCATGCCTTTTCCCATGGCTCTTTGTGTAATTTTGATCCCAAGGACAGAACTCTCAGCTGCTGAAGTTTATATTGCACACTGTGATACCTCCCTGAGGTTTCTCTGCTTAAGGTCAAGCACAGATTCTCTGTAGGTGGCCTCCAAATATCTTGGAAAGTTTACAGGCTCATCAGCAAAGTCTGAGGTTTGTTTCTAAAGCAAGACTATGCTGGCATTCATCTCCATAGGCTTTGGAGAAAATTGGAACTGCTAAGTGCTAAAAGGAATATTTCCCTCATCTCTTCCAAACAGATCTGGTTAAATTCAGAAGTTTATTACGTACAATAAACTGCAAAACTAATCTACAGCTTAATATTGCATTACAGACAAGCAAATCAGCTTTGCTTAAACACAACAGCACGAGCTTCAGGCATCTGTGATGTCTAACAAGAAATTAAAGGGTTTAACTTTTTCTGTTGTATATTAGTATCTCTTTCTCCTTTTTTTTTTATTCTTATTGATGCAATTTTTACAAAATAAGGCATCCATTTATGTCTTTGAACAAATATGTTCAGAATCTGATTATTTTTTTACCCCAATATTATCTTGGAATATGCTAGGGAAAAAATGCATAACATTCCTAGTGGATTTATAGGATGGATTTATTTCCAGTGTCCTGATCTGGTTTGGTTTGTAATTTCTTAATGCTGACCAATCTTATTTTTTGGTCAAAAACCAATCATCTTTTTTAATGGTTAATTGTTGCTCTGTAGCACAAATTTCATTTTAAAGGGTTCAGAAGTTCATTAGCAAAATCCTGCTCCTTTGCTCACTACAAAAGGCAGGCATTACCACATTATGAATAGGAATAGAAAAGCACTTTACCTGTACAAGTTCACACCACAAAATAGTTATAACAACTAATGAGTTAATGTATTTGTGCTGATTTATACTGCTGCTTTCTAGTGTATAACTTTCTATTCACAGGTGTATATTTATTTTTCTTAAACACTAAGGTTTTAACTTAAGAGGTTTATTTGACAAGTTTCTCTTAAAATCAGCAACTTTTGTGAAAAGAGCCTCTGCTTTAGTTTTGAAGTTCTGAAATTGTTTAAGCTTTTAAAGTTTTAAAATCATATTTTTTTCCTATTCTAAATCTTTCCATATTTGAAATCATTCCTTCATTTGCAAATGACATTCAAGTTGCCTGGAATTCTCTGTAACATAGTAGAGAACAGTAAGAGAACACCTATTCTAAATATAATTTCCAAGTGTGTAAGTAAAAATAATGGATTAAATAAACTCAGTTTTATTAGATACAAGCTACTGTTACCTGTGAAAATATTCCAGTTATTTTCCATCATGCCTTGAAAAAGAAAGCCTAGTATGAAATAGAAAACTGCCACCTTCCAATAATAAAATTTTTATGAGTTGTGCTTCCTTTTTTGCCATCCTCCTCTGAAATTCCAGTGTAGCCTTGAAAATCAGGAGCAGTGGCCCAGCGCTCCCTCTCACTGCCTCTGGTTCCCTTTGGCTGCTGAACCAGGTGTTCTCTTTTTAGCCAAACTCTAAATTTTAAGGGAAGATATTTTTATCATGATGACACATTCCAAGTTTGCATGGATTTGGCATTCTTCAAGATGTGAGGTTTTTTTCTATTCTTTCTTCAGTTTCTGAAAGGTGCATTGCTCTTATTCACTGTGTTCTCAGAAATCCAGCTGATGGCAGCTGCCCTTCTTGGATTTGATAATGGATTTCTCAATTCAATCAAGGAATCATCTACGTGGAAAAAAAGTAATAAAACCAAATATGTTATCCAGGAATTTTATCTGTCTGTAATCTTCATGCTAAGCTAGCTTTCTTTTAAAAGAAACATTTTTCCAGTTGAGTTCTTGTACTCCATAAATCCCATGATCAATATCTAATAAATAAACAACAACACAGTGTCAGATTAGCTGCAAAGAAGGATTAGTACTAGGAATAATGTCTGCAGTAACTAATCACTTGTAATTAGAAAAGGAAACTTGGTCTGAAACTTGGAACTCATGCAAACTCTAAAGTCCTAGACACCAGATTTCTGACTATCTAAACATGAGACCTGAATAATCCACAGGAATCGATAAAAATTATTGTCAAGAAAGATGTGGAACAGCAACCAGACATTGGATATAACATAGAATATTAATAACTTCAGCAATTTCTCCAAGACAGAAACATTAAGCTTATTTTGGCAGTACTACAAGCATTCTCTAGGTATTTAAAATTTTACAAAAATCTGAATTTTGGCGTGGGTTTGGGCCATCAAACCTCCTTCAGGCCTGCTTCTGTTGAAGAAATGTAAATCTTTGGGGGAAAAAACCCCAGATTAAACAGAGGAAAGGTACTCTTAATTTTCTTTAATAATTAGTAGAAATTAATATATACTTAAATATCAAATCCGGTCTTCCCTGATAAGAGTTTAAAAAATGCAGGATATTCATAACTTTTCCAGTCAAGTTTTAAATTTCCTCTGACCAAAGCCCTGAAAGTGATTACCTTTTGTTTCACTGCATTAGCTTACTTCTGTTTAAGAAGCATTTTACAGATGCCCTTGAACCAACAGGCAGTCCCATCACTCTTCCTGACTGCATGGTAATAGCTGAGCTCCTTGCCTTCTTTATTTTAAATACCATTCAGACAGCACAATATACAACTTGTTTTCAGCTATTATCTGATATGAAACACATACAGTAATCCCCAAGGCTGGCATCCATGCACATTTTTTTATCACTTTGAGACTCAGCATATCAGTGTTTTCTGATTGCCTTATTTTTAAGCTAAATTCAGCAAGAAATGTTCCCCGAAGATCTGAATTGTGCAGGAAGGTATTGCTTTGTTATGACAACCAAGCATCCCTTCTCACCCACATGATCCTGTCTCATTTCACATTATTGCTTTTTTTTGCCTGTACTTCTTTCTTTTGAAATATACAGCAAAGTTTAATATCCAGTATAAAATAAATCTTTATTTCTCTGTGTCCATTTCTTTACGCTCTACGCCCTGTGCACACTGGCCCCTTTCCATCATCTACAAACACAACAGAAAAAGATTCTCTCATAAATGTAAAAAATATTGTCTCTTGTAGGCTGGGGTTCAGTTCTGGGTCAAAGAGTGACCTTCCTGGCAATGTCACTTAGAGTCACCTGCCCACCTGGGACTGCATTCTCAGCACAGAGCCACTGATCTGTGCAGAAACCACTGGTCTGTGACTCATGATCATGAGTGTGCTAATTACCCATCATCTACATTTTTCAGAAAATTAGAAGAATCAGGATGGTTTGGGCTCATCATTTCCAAGCTGGGTTTGCAGCCACAGAATTCAGTGTTGTTTCTAAGCTTTGGGAAGGATTTGATGCTTGTTTATGGTACTTGTGCTGGTTTACAAAGCAACCATAGATATTTGGGAGCTGGACAGGGTGAAGACATTGTAAATCTGCTGAGTTTAATAGCTTTGAATCACTGTAACTGAAAGAGAAATCTAGAGATTAATATTTTCCTTTCTTCAGAAGTAATCCTTAAGGCTATGCAGCAAACTGAACAAACTTATCATTACTATGTACTGAGCCATGATATAACAAGAATATCCTTAGGCTTAGAGCAATAGTTCTAGAAATGCATCACTAGACATTATATTAGAAAGCACACATTATAATATTCATTACAGTAGTAGAATGTGAACTGCATGTTATTGTAAAAGAAAATCCAATTTGCTGCCTACTGCCTTCAATTTGGTTTTGACAAGTACTCAATCTTCTGCTATATTTTGCTTTCTACATTTATCTTCCTGGGCATGTTCTGTAATGTCTGCTTAGGGCAAAAGCAATAATCTTTTCATTTAATTTAGTGAAAAAGCTCATGTATTCACTATGCTTACTAGGTACAACAATATGAAAACAAATCCCACTTGCTAAAGATCCATTTGACAATATGAAATAGATTCTGACTTTTTAATTTAGGCATAAACTGCAGAGGGCATATAAGGGATGCAGATTTACGGAGCTCTACCCTTTATTTATTGAAGAGAGCAAAAACCCATTTTATTTTACTAGTGATGGATGAACTTAAGATGGTCTAAGAATAATTTTATTTGACCCTTACAGAACAATTCTGGAAAGTATCAAACTTATTTGGCTTTGTTAAAAATCTGAGAACTTGATTTTACTTCAGTTTCTGCAATGAGTGTTTCTTCAAAACAGAGCAGTTTTAATTACACAGAAATTGTCTCCTTTGTATTTTAGCTCTGCTTTGTATTTTAGCAAATCACAGGAATGAGAGAGGGCAGAATTTTAGTACAAATTCAACAAAACAGCATTTTTGCTGAACTGTCTTTGAAGCAATACTGTGTGATCAAAGGGATACCAATCTTACCAAAAATTGTAATTGTTTTAGATCTGAAGTTTGATTTGCTTTTGGTTTTTTCCTGGATTTGTACAAATGTCAGAAGAACATGTTTCATCTTGCTCATGGTAACTTGAAGTATGGTAAAAATGCATCCCTAATTTTCTTATTAGTTTTTCCTCAGAAGGAAGTCTGATTTTTTTGGATAAGCTCCTCAGTTTGCCTAACCAACAAGCAACTCCAGTGCTTTGCTCCCCAAGTTGTGGGTCTCAGATTTTAGAAAATAAAGCTTGTAGAAACTTTTGCTATGAAGCTCACAGAATCATGTATTCTTACCACACCAATCTCGAAAGCAATTTTCAGCCCAATTCCTCCACCTCCTTTCAGAAATAATCAAAGAAATAGAGGGATATTAAAGTTTGTCCTTTATAGTGCTATTAAACCTGATGTCCTGTCCCTTCAAACAGCAAGTAGCAGCATCTTTCTTGTTCCCTCATTTATAATGAGGAATAGCTGAAGGGAGAGACAGTTGGATTCATTATTTTTCCCAGGAATAAGCATCACTCTGAATACTAGAAGCTATACCGTGGCCTTATGTATTAGGGACTGCTTCCAGTGATGGCTGAAAAATGACAATTATTTCTTATCTCCTCAAGCTGGAAGGAGGCAACATAGCCTCAAGCAAAAACAACACATGGTTTGAGGAACAGTTTTTGTAGAATTAAATAATGCCAGAGCAAATTTGATACTTCTCAAACCTCTAAGTTTACATTTTCAGTTCTCCAAGTATGACTTTAAAGTACAGTTTTCTTCCATAGGCAGAAATGTATTTAACTCTTCAGAACCAAATACTGCAGGTGCCGGGTCAGTAAAATTCCTTCAGACCTCAAAAATGCTGCAGGATTTGACCACCTGGAAGTTGGTTGGCAACATATCAGACTTTTGATTTACTTGGTACTATTGTCTGATCTCTCCTATGCACTTGTGAGCAACTTTATGTTTCCCACCCAGGCATCCAGACCCTAGGGATACGAGTGAGATTTTAGAAACTGTGGTGTCACATATCCTCTAGAGCTCAGCTCTCAGTTGCATTTAGAACTGATTGCAAGTGTTTCTGCATGACCTGAAGACAGCTGGAATTTAGCCAGCAACTACAGAACTGTGATTCTGAAAATTCCACCAACTTGCTGCATTACCCCAGAGTTTCACCTGACTCTCTTTTGGCATAAGATTTTCTGTAGACTTAGAATTTAATTTATTGGTATGTCCCAAGCTACCTCAGCTGTGACAAAGTTGATCACTTTGTGACTGACCCTGATTTGTTTTATCCAGAAAAAAGCCCAACCAGGTTTTGTGTCATTTAAAACACTGAGAGGCTCAATGTTTAGGATGTCTTTCAGAGCAGATTTGCAGAATTAAGTACACCACTGAGAATATTGATGAGACCAACCATTAACCTGGGGAGGAAATCCATAAACATTCAGTGCTGCCTTTCCCCACTCCTCCCCTCCCACACATCCTTACATGAAAGCTTCCTTGAATGTGCTGGCATGGGTGACTTTCTCACCTATCCCAGTGCTACTGATGCCCTTGTGTGAAAAGGAGTCAGGAGAAAGGGTGCCAGGAGCAATCAGTGCCTCTGCAGAGATACAGACTGAAGAAGGCATTTTTGTATGCCCCTGGTTGGAGGAGAGTGCACAAGTTTAGACTTGTGCATGTTCTGAAAATGCTGTGATATTTTTGCTCTGAAAGAGCATCACTTCTTCCACAGCTTCATGGTTTTAAGTTTGCTGCTTCACTTTGAAGTCTGAATGATTTCATTTTCCTAGAAATTGTTCAATCTCTTTTCTGCATAAATCTCTTAATCCTTAGCCAATCTGGAAAGGCACAAGAACTTCAAAACACACTCCTTGGTGATTTAGGCTTGTATGTCTTCATTCTTCATCAGCCTGTTAACAATCCTCCTCTCATCTGTTGACTTCCTTCTCTCTTTGCTGTAAGCTTTTGCCACAAAGAGCCTCTCACAGTAATCTGTAAGTTTCATAAACTGCAATTGTGCCAGATAATTAAATAAGAACTCTATTTCAAATCAATTTAAATCCATATGACTTTCAGAAATGACAGTTGCTATGCTGTAAAACCAGTGAATAAAACCCTTTTGAATACTTAAATCAATCCCAACTTTGTTTCTTCTTTATCTTCAGAAAGCAATTCCTGCAAATGTCAATACTGGCCTAATAGATTAGGTGATGATATCTTGTATATGTTAGCTCCAGAACTGCACTTGGATCAGGTCAATTAAATGACTGTAATTGTTTCTTTTCAACAGAGCACAGATAGAAGCTGGTGCTTTAGCTAAGGCAAGCATTTATAGCAGTGCTGAAGTATTGCTATGGACATAACTGGATTTCTCTTGTTTATTGTGAATTGTAGTTACACAGCACCTACCATAGGTTTATCAGCCAACAATCAATAATTCTGTATGGCTGTATGGAATGGATACATTTTTGTGGTTGAGGAAATGCTTCTGATGGGTTTTTTATTGTTTTGTTTTCTCTAGTATCAGGGCCTGATTTTGAATGAAAGATCCTTTGCTGCGCAAAGCCACAGGCAGAAGTAATCCTTTTCCCTTAATCAAAGTCAGTGAGTGGAAGGAAATAATACAATAACAGGTTACAGAGTAAATCACTGGCATAACAGAAACCATCTCCACTGAGTCCATCTGAGTAGCCCTATGCAGTAGAGCATTTTCAATAGACTAAATTGCTTTATATCGTTTTTACATCTGAGAGTCTCCTGTTGTCAGTCTATGAACACCAAATATATGTTTCACATATTCACAATGTTTGCATTAAAATAACAGCTAACATATGTTCCTGAATCATATTTGTTTAATTACCCCTAGTCATCTGAAATCCTGACTATAAAAGCAACTATCACAAAATTGTCCATCTCTGTGTCTGGTGATAATGGTCATGCATCCCAGTAGGCTTGGTATTAGTAATAAAGGGGGAAAAACAGGAATTAGCAGGGACCATTGCTGGTTTTAGCCAACTACTTGTCTGCTTTCAAGGGCCTGGATGATTTGCAGTTATTGAACAATAGCAATCCAAATTACTAAAATTAGTAGAAAACACATGATATTTGTACCTTGTTCAAAACCTGCAGCTGGCAGAGACAGTTAATTAGCCTGGAGTTTACATGCAAAGCACCAGTAATGCCCTGACTGAGGTGATTAGCTGGGCCTGTAATACGCTTTTAGTAGGAATCACACTTCCTAAACCTAAATTTTCATTTCCAGATAGTATCATAATGTGTCTGTGCTTTTAGTGAGAACTGAAAATGTCACAAATTGCATTTCTTCCCAGGTGAAATTATCATTGCTGGAGGGATCACAGGTGTCAAAGGCTTGTTCAGGATGCCTGGCGGGCTCAGCAGCTCTCCCAGCCCAGACTGGTGCTGCCGAGCTAGCAGGCAGTGCTGCAGGAGGACTTTTTTAGAAAAACTGACAAACCAAGAATCACTGATGGTACAAAAGTGTCTGGATAAATGAATCCAATCATGACCACCTCAGGTCGTAGTGGCAAAAGAGACAAATGTCTAAAAGCAGGGGAATGAATGTAAAAGGCAATGAATGATAATTTGGCTGTGTTGTGGTGTCTTTAATATGAAGGGAGACATAAATGGAGAAAAGAGCAGCTGTCTCTCAAAGGCTGTCAAAATCCTCTAGGTTAAAATATCAGCCAAGATAAAATGCTAAGTGCATTGATATTTACTAGGGGTAAAGAAAGGGAGAGGATCTACAAATACATCAGGTGAAATAGAGAAGAGTAAAATTGGGCATGGTCTCAATTAATCAGGGTGTAAATGCAAGGGAGGAGGAATTCGAAGCCCCTCTTCTGTCTTTGTAAAAAGGTTATTAATGATCAGATACTTATGAGTCTAATAAGGCTATAAGAAACAGCCAGAATGGATTTAGGGAGAACTAATAGTATCAAACTGATCTGATTTTCCTCTTTGACAGAAAGCTCAGGCTCTAAGGAGAAGCAGTCAATGTGCTGAACTGGACATTTGGATAAGGCTTAGGATCCTGTTCACTGACATGTTCATGAGCAATTGATGGAAATACAGGCAGGAGAAAATGGTCTTAAGGTGTAGTGGAACAGTCAATTTGGGAAACTATAATTGAACATCAATTGCCTATAGATCTTTCAAGTTTCTAGAAAGGTCTTTTCATTTTAACACAATTCTCCTTTTGTTTTTTCCCCTTCTTTCTTTCTTTTGCTGGTGAATTAAGCAAGATTAAATAATTGTGGTTTAAGAACTGCTTTCTTTACATTGATTCTCTTTGCCAGTAAGTGAAATTTCGCTAAGGTTTGAAATGCTCAGCACAGTGACTGAATTTAATGTTCTCTTTGTTCAGTATCAATGAAGAGAATAAGAAAACCAGGGTTTCCCTACATAAGTTTATGAGATTTTAGGGCTGTGGGTTTGGGGATTTTTAATGTATATCCAATTTATTAAATTTATTACTTTCCTGCTAAATAACATGATGCAAATTATTTAGTTTATTTTTTCCTGCAGAGTTAATAAACAGAGTTAATAAACACACTAGAGGAGGCCAGATCAGAGAGCAAAGAAAGTTGACATTAGTTTGTTTTTTCAACAAAATGGGCTGAAGGGAAGGTGATGCACAGCTCAGAGAAGCAGGAGGGGTCCTGTTAATCTCCATATCACTCAGGAAAAAAAGTTCCCATGCAGAAATTTTCCCATTACAGGATTTGTGTTAGTATTCCTATCAACACACATAACTGCTGGATAACAAAGATTAACAAGCCTATGGCCACAGTAAGCTTTTTGTTTTCTTATTTTTGAGCTTCTCATGTCTGTGATTAATAATTTGTCAGAAGGCTCAAACTCTAGACTCAGAATGCTAAATAGATTAGTAATTAGAGCTCTGCAAAATAACATTGTAAATAGAATAGTCAATGAGCTCTCAGATATCCTTTCAAATACAAAGACCTTCTGAAGGAGGAGGGGACAAAGTGATGTAGGACAGAGGGAAAAGGAAATGTCTGTGCCCAGAGATTAAGTTTTGAGTGAAAATAATAAATTCTCTAAATAAGTTGTAGTTTCATTTGAAAATTATAATTTAGGAATAATTAAAAACTACTAAGAGTTGTAGAACTCATATCAGCATCCACTAATACTTAGGAGTTCTGTAAATCAGTATTTTTCAAAATTTTTATTTATCAAACAGTTTTAAGTCTTTACAGGGAAAAAAGAAAGCCAACACAACAGGGCCAATGTTACTGCAATGGTTTCAGTTATAACTGAAAATTGTGCTAAGCTTTGGAGAATTACTCTTGCTTTTATTTCCCTTATGGGTTGTTCATTTCTTCACCATGGGCCACAGGCATCTACTCTATTTTTTTTCTCTTTTTTTCCCTTAGGGAGGTAGGGATGTCTTAGATGCTTCACAGTGACCATCTGATCTCTTAAAGCTCCCATGACTATGGGACATGACAGGGAAACATTGCTACATTGGTGTCTTGGTCAGTACTTTACTTTTTTGACCAGTTACCAGATTCAGATTAAGCTTGGATATTTTTCTTAACTCCCATGGCTGCAGAAAAGACAGGTGAAAGCTCAGATCCATGCAGAGGATACCTTTTGCTTGGGCTTCTGGGGAGAGCTAAAATGTCTTCCCCTGATTTTTGCAGAAGATCCTGCAGTGCTGATTATCATCCCAGCCTCTGGGAAAGCAGCTGTGATGTGCCAGCACACCGTGAATTTCGAAGAGGATGGGGAGAGCTCTCCTTCCTGCTGAGAGCCTCTATAAAAATAACTTGACCTCAGGGAATTTACCCAGCAGGCCCTGGGGAAAATGAGCAGAGTCACCAATTATTAACACGAGGATGTCAAGTGTATCATTGTGCATCAATGTAGTTTCTACTGCTGCCATCAAGGCAAGACAGCAAGGAAAATTGGGAGGAAAAACCCTTTCCATTTGCTTCAGCCTTACTGCCCACATTAGAAAAAGAAAAACAAAACCCAATTTGTGATATCCTTGCAATGTCATGTAACTTAAATGCTGATATTACTTTCAAAGGTTTGATCCTTGAGTGTAAGAAGCAAAAATATTCTACTGCTTCTACAGCTCATATTGCCTCATTCTACTCTTACACCTTTATAAGTGCTAGAATTGATTTTATATGTGTGGTGCATTACAAGAGTATTTAGCATGCATTATTACAAAAAGATAAAAACTCTTTCCTGTGAACTTTAATAATACTCTTCATATTAATATTTTCATATGCATGCACAGGTAATACATCTGTCTGACACACAGTGTAGTTCTTGGGCAATATCAACATGATTGAATGCTGCCTTTACCAGTAAATGCAGAGATTAGGGACTTACTGGAAAGAAGTCATGGAAAGTTTAGAGACTGACTTCTAATAAGACTTGGAAATGGAAGTTCCTAATAGATCATTCTGCATTTAAATGAAAACACTTTTGCACACATTTGTATGGATCCATACATGTATTTAGCTTAAGGACCTGCTCTGGATTGTCAGAGAATTGGAATTATGTTTGAACTGGATGACTTCTTTAGGTACCAAAAAAATGTATTTAAAGAGGGCTTGGAATTCCAATATTCAGGGAATAGTTTTTGTAACCACTGATACAGACTACAGTATAATCTATAAGTAAAAGAAGCAGATTTCTCACCAATGTTTTCATCCCTCTGGAGGATTTTTTGTGTATGTCTGTGTGTCGTCAGTTCTTGAAACTGTTGCCTAATTACAGATGGGTTTAACAGAAGGAAGTTCCCTCAGTGTCCCGAGTTAATCTCAGCAGCCTTTGAGCAGCTGATCAGTCAGAGGAGAGAGTCCTGTCAGTGCCTGCCCTGGGGAAAGGGGTGAGCGCTGACACCAATTCTTACCAGATATCAGAAAGGAAAAGAATGTTTCTGAAAATGCCCCCACTGTAGGAGAAGCCTCAGTCAGGACCAGTACCAGTTAAGCATGGTACACATCTGGAAGAAACCAGTTTCGGAAATGGAGCCTCTTAAATTTATTTTGGGTGTTGGGGTCTTCGATTTCTGCTCATGCTTCATGCAAATCACTTTAGTTTCTGTGCTATATAAGACAGGTCAGATGTGCACTTTTGTACTGCATCCACAAAACTGTATCTTTTGAATGGATATGAAAACATCAATATCTGCTTCTTTGGATTTCCCCTGTGGCAAATTATTATGAGGAATTTCTCAAAAAGAAAAGGAAAGCAGGTGAAGTACATATTTTGCTAGAATTTACAAGCAGAGAGGCAAGCTGGTCATCAGTTATGGATAGAGTTTACTGCAAAGTTTACTGCAGGCAAAAATATTCTTAGTGCTCAATTATGTTTTAAGTTACAGGTAAATTTCTTCCAGCAGTTGTGTGAATTGGTGCACGTTCTCTTGGAAGAAAGAAGAGCAGTATATTGAGAGCAGCAAAACCAGACATGTGGACATTATTTATAGGAACTGCTAGTTATACATCCAGTTCTGGACGCCCAGTGCTGGAAGATGTAAATATTCATTTGAGGATCACCTCTTCAAAGTGATTTCAGTGGGCAATAGGAGCTGCTTGGTAGCTATTGCAGAGCTGATTTGATTGATGTTTATATAAATAGATTTGTCCACCAGGTAATCACTGGTTTTAGTTGAAATTCTGTGTTCTGAAAGTAATGCTGAAAGAACATTTGAATCCATCTAATTCATGACTAGCTGGGATGCTTACAACAGATAGAGAAGATTTGTTGGCAAAGTCAGGGCTACTTCCAAGATTTGTTCCATGATAGGCTTCCTGCCAAGAGAGAGGGATGATGGCACATCTGGATGGGGTGCACAGGACAGTCTCTACTCAGCTGCTTAGCAAAGTGCATGCTGAGCTGAGGTGCTCCAGAGATAATATATGCTGAGACTTTACACCCAACCTGCCAAATCATTATAAATATACATTGAATTTCATGCATTTCAATAAAAGGAAATGCAAAATCTGCACAACCTTATAGACTGAGAAGGGAGTGTTTTCTCTGAAAGATAAAGAAGGTTTGTTGTTACTTTTGTATCTTTAAAGCCTGACTCAGCTCTGAAAATAATCTATGTTTGAAATACTCTGTTATACCAGGCTGATGACTTTTCTGCATTCCCTGAGTTCTCTCTCAACTTTCAAAGCTGCTATCCCATTCCCATCTCGTCTGACTGAAATGTCATCAGCTCCATTTTTGTCTCATTTTTACCTTCTAGCAAAGAATTTCAAGTTCACTCTAAGTGTATTTTATATTCATAACCTTACTCAGCTTTAGGGTGTTTGACCTGTCATCGCATAAAATACTTTTTATATCTTTATATCCAGTGGGGTTGCTTCACTTTGTTCTCATATTAAGGGTGTTGAACTCCAGCCATGTGTGAGTTTTGGAGATGCTGCAGAGAGGGAAGGACATCTGAGCTGCTGCTGCCCTGCTCTGCTCAGACTGACCAGGACTGACCACAGTCACAGGCACTCACTCAAGGACTCAAGTGGTTTTCAGACTGACACTTCTGAATCCTTAGCTGACTTTAAGAACTATGTAAGATAACCTTTAAAACTACCCAAAAGAATTAATTCTGATTATTATGGGGTCTGTCTTGTATGGGAATTTTTTTTATAATTATTGAACTGAGGAAAAGGTTCAAACTCCTATCAAATACATTGAATTAAAGATTTCAACTCGCATCTAGGCATAATGAGAATAACTTTCATATGCTAGTGCTTGGAATAAATAATTTCACTCTGGTTTGTGATTGAATTTTCTTAGGTTAAGAATAAACAATGATTTTGTCAATAAATTGTCAGCAGTTGAGTCTTACTCATCAAAAGCAGCATCATTTTGAGAAAGCTGAAGCAAGAACTCTTAAACTTTGAATAATCCAGCTTTTTATGCTTCTGATATATTCAAGCTTTACAAAAGGCTGAAGGTTTTTGCTTATGAATAACAGTGTATTCATGGAAACATTTCTCAGCTGCCCCTTGAAATGTCATTACCTTTTTTTAAACTGTATAAAGACTCAGACTTCTATAAATGAACTTGCATTTCTCATTTGAAGAGTTTTTGACTGAATTCTTCTGAAAACAAAGATTTATGTTAAAGACAAAAGAAAAGAGCTGTCAGCTAGTATATATATGGTCTTACTCAAGCCAAAATTTGCTTATATCTTAATTCCTGAGGAGCATTCGAACTACTTGTATATGCAGTCACACAACCACAATATTATAGTGGCAAGTTATCATTTATTTATCTTAAATCAAATGTGCCAAATGAACATCCAGTAACATTGCAGCTGCAGGATACATTTACAGAGCTAAAAGTCAGTATTCTTATAAAGAACTATCAACCACTTTGCATTGATCAAAAATTTTTGACCCAATAACAAAATACAGATCCAGCTATTCCAGCACAGGCAGTGGATTTGCATTGCCTTTAACTGAATTACGTATTATGAAAAAGATGAAAATATGGAATCATTCCTAAATTATGCCAGAACTATTTTGGATGCATTTTAACTAGCAAATTTGTGATGTACTCTTGAAAAAGGAGAGGGTTTTTTGCTAAATGTTTTTAATTGCTTTCTCTTTTTAATTTTTAAAAAGATTTCAAATGTTATTTAATTTTTTTGTATCAAATCAACCTATATTTGACTCAGTATTGTTCTATATCTAGAGACAATGTCATCATTATATTGTTTCCTATCTCACCTTTTAGATATAGATGCATTTATAAAAGCCTATGCCCCATTGCTAATTCCTGATTCAGATTTCTATACTGGGAGAAAAACAAGTATTACCATATTTCAGCATGTTTGTCAGTGACCTTGGAACCAGCAATGCTGTGGTGTTATTTACTGTTATTAGAGATTTAAGGTAGCATGATCAAGAATAATTACAGAAGAATTTCCTAAGACTAATGACTGGGCACTAAAATAATGAAATTCACTGGATAAATGTAGATAAATGCAAAGTGACACAAGGGAAGAAAACAGCTTGAGTTCCTCATATAAAATTCTGATCTCTGGGATTGTTAATTGTCAAGAGCAAGACCTTGGGATAGTTTTAGATAGTGCTGGTGAAAAGCATCAGCTTGGTGTTTGGTGAGTGTCCAGAAGAAATCACCTTTTAGGAATCATTAGGGAAAGAACAGAAAATAAACAAATCTCTGTATAAATACATTGTTCATCAACCCTGTGAATGCTTTGTATTTTTCTGATGTATCTCCCATCTCAGAAGGCTTATTTTGCAATTTAAAAGCTTTAAAGAAAGAAAATAAATATAATGAAATTATTTGTGTATATGAATTTGTTAAGTATGCTGGAACTTTTTCTTGTCAAGGAGACAATTTAAAGGGAGAATTTAAATATATTTGTAGTTAGAGTATAAATTTTTAATTAGTCTATAAATACAAATATATTTAATATGACATTTGAAATCCCTGATTTTCTTGTCCTTTACTGTGACTGTTTATATTTTCTTTATGGAAGCATATTTTTAAGGGAAAGATATTTAACTATCTAAGTGATCTAACTTGATAACTTCACGTAGTATAGATTATTCCTTAGCAGAAGTCAAGGGTAAAATCCAGTCAGATTAGAGACTGGAATATATAAATATACTTTCATGTGATAAAAATTCATTTAAAATATCAGAAGGAGTTCTGTTACTTCATTACTGTCAGACAACATTAGTATTTGTTTCAAGGGGTCTGCTCATTTGGATAAGAACATTTTCCATAATCAGCAAGTCCTTTCAAAGCTTGGATCAATGCCAGGCTAAAAGTTCTCCATTCTTATCTCTTGGAGCCAAAGGAAGAAATGAAAGGAGAGGAAGGAATTACAATAGATGTTCTTATCCAATGGCCTAAGCACTTATCACTCCATTTTGTTTGAAAAGAGAAGAAAAACCTCACTTTTTGAATCTTCTGACCTTGTAAGCCAGACAGGCTGGCCTGTTGCATGACAGGCTCAGAAGATAACCTTCTGTTTCCTTTCCTGAGTTACAGGACACACATTCTGCAAAGGGAAAGAGAAAATCAGGGTTGTATTTGCTTTGAGAAAGAGCAAACTGGTGGGAAGTTCACTGACTGATGTGAGAAAGGAGGAAATGTTCTTTTAGTCCATCTACTGGATCCCTGGTTGCTGGCATTGTATGGCAGGGTGTCAGCGGCACACGCGAGAGAGCACTGATCCCTGAGTGGCCTGGTACAAAGATTATTTTTATCCAGGCAGAGCAACATGAAAATGGGAGGAGAAGAAGAAGCTTCCTGTGGGAATCAGGGAATATTTCTCTGCCTGTCCTGGAAGGTTCTGACCCCCAGGAAAACTCTGGTTTTGACCTCCATGCATGGAGAAAGCTTGAAGGCTTTGGGATGGAGTGCAAACAACCAGTCTGTGAATTAGAAAGTAATGTGGTTGGTAGTGTGTCACTGGCTGTGAAAATGTATATTTTGGGTTTTATATAGTATGGGTGTAGGTGAGGACTCAAGATGGAGGATTGTGAGTGTTGCCTCAGTTTCCCTTCTTCACCTACTCCATGTTCTGCAGCGATGGGAGCACAAAGTTATTGGATAGAATTGGCCACAGTGCAGGTGTTGTGTAGACAGACAAATAATTAGGTATTGGCAGTAGAGTAATAACAATAGGTGTTTAAAGTACATGGTATCAGGTAATTGGTCACCTTATCTTGTAGAAATTTGGACATTTTGAGCCTTTTGAGGCTTTTGCTGGCATGTTTTCCCAGAGTGCAGAGCCTGTGCCATTCCTGGCTCGAAGCTTGTGATAAGGAAATAATAAACAGCCTCTGGAGACTGGAGCAAAGCCCCTCTGCCTCGTTTGTGGGTCACACAAACCATCAGGGGTCACAAAGCTGCAGCAGCCCCTGGGTGGGGGAAACCCAGCACCTTCCCAGCCTTTTCTGACCCTTTCTTGACCCACTAAGTGGTTTTACCTTCTGTGCAGGGAAAAGTTGCATGTAAAAATACAATTAAAATGAGGTTTATAAATTTAATATGCAGGATATATTTGTGTGAGTTTTTAAGAGAAAATTAATGTTTCCTGCAGGCTGGTGGCAGGGAAGTTGTAGCACCTTGAAGTGCATTTATATAGCCCCACATTTCCACTTCCTAAACCTAAACCACCTGGTTATTTGGGAAAGAACACTTTATGGAGAATTTGAAGGAAAAAAAGTCAAATAAATCCTTTTTCTTTGTCCTTTAAGCTGCACAGAAATATCAAACTGCATTTTGACCTTATCTATCTATGTTCATTTTGTTTTACTCTTCTGTGTAATTGAGGTGATAACCTCAGCCCTAAATACCTCTTGCATTTCCATCTTTTCAATTTCCTCTCCCTTTTTCCACATCTCAGTTACTGAAGGGTTTTGTGGCAGAGAGTAATTTTAATTCCACTGTGCTTTGAATAGCCTCAGAGCTCAAACAGCTGTGCAACTTTATAGTATTCTTCTTGCTACAAATAAATGCTGCATGGAAGGCTCACTGCATGATTCAACATTATAGAAATAAAAATGTTTAGATCACAGTGTGGTTTGCAAGGAACTAGTTGGCTTTTTTTTGAGTTTTGTTCATGGGAAGCACAAGTCAAGGGGGCAAGAAAGGAGATCTTTCTTTCATCTGAGAGGATGGCAGACGTACTGGAAAGAAAACAAGACTTGGAACTTTTCCACTGTTGATACAAGAGAGAAAAAAATAATGGTTGCAATGGTTGCGTATCTACCAAAATATTTGGTTAAAATAGTGCCAAGAGGAAACAAGTTATTTTTCACACCTACAAGATGCAGTAGGTACATTTTTTACTATTTTGCACTAAAACTTTTCTCCCTGACCTAATCTCAACATAATTTTTCCTAACAAATTCATCAATCTCAAGCTGTAGAGTCTGCTGTAAACATTGAGTCTGTCTTTTATTGTATTACAGGTTAAGTACTTATGGTATCAGTGTTACAACACCTACCTAGAAATTAAGAATTAAAAATTTGAAATTCTGGAAAGTCTATTCCTTTTTTTACAAAATAATCTAAGTATTTTAACTTTTCACATTAAAAGGATGTAACATTTTCTAGATGGAGCTTCTATTTCCAGACTTTCTTTCTTGGTTCTTTTAAGACTTTTCAGATCCAAATGTGTCTCCCTACAAAATTAACCAAAATATCAAGAAAACAGATTACAATAATTGCATTTCAGATCCCTATGCTTTGTCACCTCCTTATTCTACTCTTTCTCCCCAGTTAATCATGTATTTTAAGAGATAGGTATTTAGACTTAAATTAGATGAACTTCACTGGTCCCTTTTCCAAAATACCTGAACAGAAAATAAGGTCAAAATAGACATACAATTGCAGACACAATTTGAAAATTATCACAACAAATCAGTTTGCTGGAAAGAGACTTTCTTGTCTACTTACATCCATTTTTAAATGGCAGCAAAATTATAGAAATCATTTGATTTCTATTTTTCCAGACCAAAATGGTGGGGTTTATTTTTGCCATGTCATAACGGATTCGGGTTGCTCTGGTTTGTACTTGGGAAAAAAGAACTGTATGGCATTTTACACTGTGCTTCTTTTGTTGATTTGGAAGCATTGCTGTTCATCTGCAAACACCTCGAAATGGAACCCAGCTTGCAGCATGAACACTAAGCCCGAGGCCATTATATTAGAATTATATTTACAGAATTAAAACAGATGGGGAGAAACAAATAATGATTATTTATGGTGTTTTCTTGACTCCTATGTCATATACTGTTTTATGAATTTCTGTAAAATTCTTATCCCAGAAGGCTGTTGAATATAGCCTTTCAAAAACACTGTGTACTGCTAATACTGGGATTTATTTCAAGTTGTTTTTAGGAAACCAGGTCCTCTTCACCTATGACTTAATGGGAAAGAACAAAGAAAAACAATGCACTTGTTTTAACTCTGTCTCTCAGAACAAGTTTTAGATGTTGACTTGTGAAGACCTGTAACCTTTTTTCTCTCTTTTAAATGCCAATTCTTGCAGACTAAGTTAATTTGGTTTTTTAGCCTGAAAAGTTCTTTCCATGGCTGAATGAAAAAGCAATTTTGGAGAAATTGGATATGTCATTGTTACACAGTAGGGTAGTTCCTTCTCTCATTTTCCCTTGGTGGTGCTAGGGTTTGGGTCCTGTTTTTTCCTTTGCCTTACAAAGTCTCTCAAGGTTTTTTAATGGAGGTTTTTTTGAGGTCAAAACTTTGGTTAATGCTGGGAAAAGCATAAAAATGTGTTGCTGCAAATGTTATTACTGCATAAACAAGTGGTCTCTGTGTTACCATTTATTGACAGCTGGTGTGGTAGTGGTTTTAGTCATATTTCCTAGAAAATTTCCTTCTCAAAATACTTTTTTTTTCTATTGCTTGAAAATATTTCCAGTTTATTGCTTGAAGAAGATGGACCTCTGTCCTTGGAACAATTCCATTTTGAGCATCTCCTTCATCTCACACAGTTTAGAAGCCAGCTGATGAAATTTCCTGGAATTGTTTCAGTTCAACTGCTTCAGCTCATAGTGTTCAAAGGCATAGGCTTTAATTTTCTTATTGGATTCCTATAAAATTAACTCGGATTTTTGGGAATTGATCCATTACCCATGACTGCCTTGGGGATATGAGTCCTTGCTGTATCAAATTTCATAGAACTAGAGCTTGCTATTTTAAATTCAGTTTATACAAATTATATTATTTAATACTTCTGTCCTTATCTCATGGCCAACACTTTACAAGCCAAAGTCATCCCTGTCTAGGCTGTTTGACAACCTCCTGAGAAAAAGGGATATTTTAGACAGAAAACCATTACAACTGAGCAGGCTGTAGAAAATCAGTGCCCTCGACTTTGATGAAAGCAGGGAGATAAACTGGAGATATTCCCTGAATTGTCAATGCCATTAACTCCAGTTTCATCTTCACCAAGGAGCTGAGCACGGAACAGATCAGCAGCTCTATCTTTGCAGGGACAAACCCACCTCATGCATTACTGCTTCTTTAACACGTCCAGAAGCAAAACCAAGATCTAATGGGAGAAGCAGAGGAGGAGGAGGAGGATGGCAGAATACTTGCTCAGGTGTATTTAGTACAAAAATGGAAGAACCTCACAGATTTGATGGAGCAAATTTTACCAGACCAATAAAAGTTATGGACCTTCATATAGAGAAAAACTGATAATTGACACATCCTAAGGACAGAGCTGATCAGCTGGATCAGAATCATTGTTAGTCAAGTCCTCTTATCACATTTATTTAAAAATTTCTTTTTTGCTTGGCTGAAAGGGAGGGAAGAACATCTTTCCTGGAATCTTCCATTTTTCTTACTCAAGTTATGCTTGCAAAAGCTTTCGAGCTTTTAATTGTTTTCTCTTTGTTGGTACAGTGTTGATTTGAGAAGTTTCCTTTATTCCACATAAAACTGTTGTTTTCAATTACTTATTTAAAACACTTCCAGGATCATTTTATGAGATCACCAAATGTCTGGACTCCAGAATGTTTATAAATCTCTGTGAGGCTCTCAGTCTTTTCAGAGGTATAATTGCAGATGGGCCCATCTGTTCCCATTTCATTTTCATCTTCCATGCTTATCTACCTCTTTTATGTTTGCAGGATATGGATGGCAGAGAGGTTCAGCAACTGATATAAAGGCGGTAGTGCTTGATATATGTCAAATCTGAAGAAAATACACCAAATTTTGAAACTTAAAAAAATATGTTGTAATTAATAAGTGAATAACTTCAAATTCAGAGATGAAAACCTACAAAACTCAACAGAAGTCACAAAGATAAATTAATATATAATTTATTTAAAGTATAATATGTGTTTTTTTCAAAGTTGTAAACTAATAGGGAACAAGAGGAATTATCAACAGAGCTCTTGGAAAATTTCAAAAGTCTGGAAAACTTCCTAATGTCTTAGATCAGGCATGACACAATGTTTGTGCAGGTAACACACATCTAGGTTCCCTATATATGTATATCAGTATAAAATGATCTTAAATTAGTTCATACACTTTAAGCTCTGAGTGGTGGTTTGGTTGAGCTTTTGTAAAGATCTTCAACTAAATCCTCACCTTTGATTAAAAAAACCAAATACTCAAGAAACAAACAGTTAAGAGAAAAGAAGCCTCTCAAGTTCACCTGTCTTTGAGGACTGCTGTGGGAAACCAGGATGGAGGGAATATTTCTCTGCCTGTGCTGAGGACTCCTGACCCTCAGGAAAGCTCCTTTCAACCTCCATCCATGAAGAAAGCTCCCAAAGCTTTCTGAGGAGCTGGAAACAACCCAAGTGTGAATGAGATAGCAGTGTAGCTGGTAGTTGTTGCTTAATGAAAGTGTATTCTTTAGGTTTTATATACTGTGGGTGTAGGTGAGGGTTCAAGATGGAGGATTGTGGGTGTTGCCTCAGTTTCCCTTCTCCTTCACTTACTGTAGTGCTGAGAGCACAATCTTATTGGGTGGAGTTTGTGCAGTGCCACATTACATGAATAGATTGATAACTAGGTATTGGTAGAAAAGTAGTAACAATACACATTTAGAATATGCAATGTTAAATAATTGGAATGTTTGTTTTGTATATAAGGGGACATTTTTTCTCCTTGAGGGCAGAATCACCTCGTGTTTGTAAGAGAGCAGAGCCTGCACCATCCATGGCTCAGAACTTTTGATAAAATATAATAAACAATCCCTGAAGACTGAAAAGAAGTTCCTCTGCTTCATTCATAAAGCCAAAAAGAACTCAGGGGGTTGGCCTACTTAGGCCACCCTACATGCTGGGTATAACCTGACAGACTGCCATGGGTTGAATGTCCTTTGGTGCGTTTTTGCTCACTTATTAACTCTGACAGGGCCTCACTGATTGTGCAGAGCTCTGAGTGTCACACTCCTGGAGTGGGCACTCAGGGCCAGGACAATCCTCTCCAGGGCCCATGGCCAGAGCTGCTGCCACAGCTGGAATGGGGCCTGGTCTGCACAGGACACAGGGGCAGGAGTCACCAGGTGAGGAATAGGAACGACTCTCTGCCTCTCAGCTGACAGAACACCAGGGAACCACTTCTCCAGAGATGGCTGACTGGTTTATCAACCCAGGAAATTTCCATCATCCTGCCTTAAATGTCCAGCATGCAATGCGGGGAGCCAAGGAATTGACACAAACGTAGTTTTCTTTATTCTAGCCTAGAATCCCACTCACATCACTCAAATGAGCTCTATCAGAAAGTTGCATTCAGACTACTCTGAAAAAGCAGAGTTTTCATACAGGACATAGCCCATGAACTTCCTCACTTTGTACATACATCTATATTTATGTAGAGCTGGCACAGGTTATATGTGAAACCAGCAAATATCTTCTAACCTTTCAGTTTTGATAACCAAATTACTCATGAATGACAGAACCTTTAGCACATTATTAGCCATCCAATAAAATGTGTCTTCCTCATGTGACACATAATGTATTTTTTGGGGGTGGGGCACCTTTCTAACTTTGAGGTCTTCTATATTACCATAAAACATAAAATAGCTGTTCTTGGAAAAGAGGCACACTGGTGGGGAAATTATAAACAAGGAGTCCAAAGTAGAAAATCCTCTCTCAGCTGATGACAGTTGGAGGGGGAGGTTTGTTTGTTTCTCTTTTTGAGCTATTCTGGCACAACCTGTTCCAAGCTGCACAGGAAGGCAGATCAGCAGATGGAATGTAGGTGAAGCAGGTCCATGACATGATTCATCACTTGAATGTTATAACCTTCTTAAAGATTATTTACTTTTTTTATACCATCAAAAAAATAAAAAATCCAATTTTCCTCATTTCTTTGTAGGTTCTGACATTGAGGGACCTCATTTGAGTTGGGTACAGTATTAGCATTGTCCCTATTTTATGAGCTAGGATGTGATACATGTTGATTATTGCTATGCTCAGTTACATGAGGGCTGAGTTACCTCTGTGAGACCTTTGTGCTGTTCTGGTGAACTTCCCAGGTGTTGGGGCAACATCCTGGGCTAAGGCTAGGCCCATTTTAGGCTCATCTTGGGCTATCAGCCCTGCACTCCTCTTTTAGGAAGGACAGTGACAACAGCCTTGGTAGGTCTGAAACAGGTGTGATTTGCTCATCATCCAGATTCATCATTCAGTTAGGAAACTTCAGTTCACAGTTGTGGAAGGTGAAAAATACTGCTGTCTATGTGTTTCACAAATATCTACTCCTTGGCCAACATTTGGACCAAAGTGCTGGACTGGGGGCAGCTTTATCAGACCCAAAAGGACTGTTCTCGTGTTCTCATGCAGGGACTGACTAGACTGTGGCAGTCAGCCTGCTCTGCAGTGCCCTGGCACACAGGCTGCAGGACATCTCTGCACTGGTCTGCCAAGCTCTCCCCTGTCTCAAGGGCTACACTTCTCACATCACTCAGTTCTCTGGTCAGAAGGAACGATCCTCTGGAGTGCATTTACAGGCTTTTTCTGCTTGCAGTGTCTATTTAGGTATGTGCACAGTCCTCGGCACACTGTAGTATTTTTTTTCAGATTATTTTTACTACCTAGTCTCCTTTATAGGTACAGAATGGAAATAAAAGACATCTGCTTGAGGGCAATAAAAGGCGTCTTCTTGAAGACTGTCATGAGTCAGATCCCAACTGAGTCTTTCAGAGTTTTACTCTGGTCATCCATCCACTTCTTTCAGAATGAATTGCCCTTCCTTCTCTCTCCTAAGATCACTGGAGGGCCTCATTCTTGCAAGTCTCTTTTTCCACTCTGTTCTTCAAGCTTGAACATCGAAAATGAAAAATTAAATTGGTAAAAAAGAAAGAAAATCACTGAAAAAACATCAATAAAATCACCAAAAACCTCTTCTACTCATGGAGTCCTATCAAGGACCTCTTCAAGGAGAGTGTAGTTATTCTGAAATACTAACCTAATTTCATAAGAATTTTCTTTCTCATGAGTGGTTTCAAATTAATGCACAGTATCACTGTACCATGCAGCATTTAACCTCTCACTAATTGCCACTAATGACACATTACTGCATCAATAGTCTTGTAATAGATTGAGTGATGGTTTTAACACAATTCCTGAAGTAGTTCTCTCCCACTTCTTTATCACAGAAAGATGATAAAATACATGCAGTGTTTCTAACTGATGACCTTTTTGGTTCTGGAGTTGTCTGATTATTTGAAGGCAGCGTTTCTTGACCTTAACATATTTGAATGCTTTGTGCTCTGTAAAGACATTTGACATCCTTTATAAAGAGCCTGTCTCACAGTCTCCTTTTTTTCCCTGAAGCAATGGCTTTGTGACTTCTGCATTTGTTAAAAGCCAGACTGAGACCCTTACATGCATTGGTAATTTGTTGGGATTCAAGACAAGAAATATTAATTAATTTGGCAATGACCCCTGTTTTTCTGTCACGTGTTAAAGTAAAAATTAAATGATAAGCAGCCTCTTTCTAATGGAATGAGATTATTGGAAAATATTCTCAATGTGAAAAAGGATGGTTAAGTTGAAAGAGTAGGTCTCAGGTGCTTCTATAAGGCAACACCAATTACAGTGTTAAAATCTCCATGATTACTTCTATATCTGAGAAGATAAATGGACTGAGAAGGTGCTTGGACTTGCCTGAAAGTTAGTATAGTTTTTTTTTTTTTTTACAGTTAGCAAAAGAAGACTTAAACATATACTTTCAAAGATGTAGATTTTTTTCATTAAATTTATTCATTCTACATTAACAGGTAATAGAGATACCAAGTCATTGACATCTTCCATTTTTCTGTGTAATAAAAATCCAGCTGTGAATTTTCAGATTCCTGAATGCTGTGCTAATGGGCACCATTTAATTAAATAGGTCCTCACAACTCTGTCAGGGATCCATCTGCTGCAGGCCCTTTCAATTTGGCAGTCTGCAGAGGAGTAGAATGAGATACAGAATAAAATGCACAATTTTCTGCCAGGAAAGCTTGGGGTTTGTACATTGGTCAGAAAAGTTTTACCGTGCAGAATGCAGGACTGTCAGTTCTGGTCCTCTCCACTGGAGGACAGTCTGCTGTAGCATCCAGCTCCCCGCTCTGGCAGCAGGGCTGGGCTGGCAAGAATCTGCCTCAAGTTCCTTCAAGGGATGGAAAAGCATTACCAGTCCTACAACAGAGTTCTGAGTTTCAAGGCAGAGGCTTTATAGGCATATTCAAGGTTTTCCACAAAGGCAAAGTGAGCGCCTTCAGACTTATGCATTTTCCGTGATACCTGGTGATGGAAAATATCAGCAAAAAATAAGAATCTGGCCACAAAGTCCAGGAAAGCAAAACATCTCTGTAGAATTTGGGCAGATTTATAGAGAAACTATCCAGGGGTTGGCTGGCCAATAAAGTACTGAGAAGAAAGAATTACCCTTTTTGCTACAACTGCAAGGAAAACTAAGGGAAGCAAGGAAGAATTGAAAACAAGAGTTGTAGCTAAATACACTGTAAAAACCCACTATGCTTTCCTCATGGTCTTGATTCACCTCAAACTAATAAGAAAGAAATTCACAGGCTTGATAAAATTGGATAAATCACAAGGATATTGCAACTTAATGCCTAGTGGTTCTTTGCTTTAATTTTCTGTAATTCTCCTTACAGAATCCAGTCAGCCTCTGTCCCAAACCTGCAGAACTGGATGGACTCCTGTACCCAAGAGTCCACTGAATATGGAGAGTCTATTTTTTTTTTAAGGTTTGTTTGAGGAATTTTGGCTTGTATGTAAAGAATAACATTTGATGTGCCTGAGTGCACACTTAAATATTTCATTCTCATCAAAGAACTTTCCTTACAGATTTTTCCTGCGGCATATGTGCATGCAAGAGATTGAGGGTTCTCAATTCTTCTAATTCAGAAGCACCATGGGGGTGTGCTCAACTTTATAGCCTGCATAGATGAAGGATAGTATAATGGTTGAATTAGTTGTATTTTAGGGATCAAAACACTTGAGTTCAAACATTAATGCAGATTTCCTCCCTGACCTTGAGTAAATCACCTGTAATCTCAGGCTCCATTTCCTTGCCTGCAAGCTGAGGGTGCTGTTCTGCTTGACAGGCAAGAACTGTAATGCCTGTGGGGTGTTTTTATCATGGAAACATTGAGTATCCAGATACTCAAACCTATTCACAGCCTAACAAACAGGGAATGCTTAGGGACTCTGTCTGCCCTCTGCATGAGGCAAACATGGATTTACAAGTTACAGTGCAGATTTGTCTTTGTAAATATACACCCAAGGATCTCTGAAACATATCCATTCTTTCAGCACTGTATCAGATAATGAGAGAGAAAAAAGCTCCTAGTGCTCCTCATACAGTCTAGACAAGGTTTTAAATATCTTTCATGTAGGAAGCATTTTGCTAAGCTGTCCTAAAAATTAATTTTAGATAAATGCATGATAAGGGGGAGAGGTCCTGAAAATGGGTCCTAAGGACCTGAAGTTCTTCTTTGGTTGTGTAAGGTAAATACTGGAGCAGTTTGATTTTATCCTACATCTACAAAGAGAGATTTATTGTTCTTTCCTTGCTTCTCCTTGTCCATGACAAATAAATAGTTGAGAGATTAAAGTTTATCTTAAGAACCTCAATTCAATAGAAAAGTACACTTCAAGGTAAAGGTAGACAATTTAATTCCTTTCAGACACAATTTTTTATTCTAGCGTTATTCAATATTGCAAACTCAGACACTCTACTGAAAAAAAAAATACACAAGAAAAACCCCCCAACCTAAATTGAAAATTGATTCATCTTCTAAAGGAGAAAACCGTTTCCTGTAGTTGAAAGGATGTCATTTTCTGCTTTGGATCTTTCATTATCATGGTCATATTTCTCAATACATGCTGTCTTGACAGCGTGTTCTTGAGGTCCTCAGAAATTGCTATAGTTTGCAAACACTTTTTTTATTAGCACATTCCAGTTTCAGAAAACACACTCGGCTGAGTATGTGATAGCATGGGCAGTGGCTGTAAAATACCAATTTTCCCTGTCATCTCAGAGCAGTTCCATTCTATCAGCTGGCATGTCAATGTTCCCTTGCCATGTGTTTGGCTGAGGAAAGAATTCTAGGACTGCCAAAAAATGTTGTTTACTGGACTGAGAGATACATGAGATACCAGGTCCTTATTTTATTCCTGCTGTAGAAGTTTTTGTGATGTTTGATACACATAAGAGGCATTTAGGGTCCCTCTTGTACCACAGATACATCAGCATTAGTCCACCCCAAGACATTCAACTAAAATATCGATGCTTCTCAGAAGGCAATATAGTATTTTGTTCCAACATTTTCCTTTATTCCTAAGTATGTGGAAGGAGAAATTATTTTTGAACTACTACTGAATTACAGAAATTCTCACTTTCAAAGAATGTTTGAAATTCCAACACGGAATTCTTTTCCAGATCACATTGATTCTTCCACTGAACTGGGATCATTTTTGATTGACATGGGTTTGGGCTGCATTGTAATGTACAGAGGAGCTTTTCATCTGGCAGTATAAGGGAAAGTATTTGCCTTTTTGACAGGCAACAAGGGCTGAAAGACTGTGCTAGTCATAAGAGCAGTTGTATCATTTGACATCAAAAGCCAAAACCCTTTTGCTTTTGCATGAACAATCAGGTTTTGAAGCTGTCAAATGATGAACATTACTGTAAAAAGACAAGTACTAATAGGTGGAAACTAGTGAGCAAAGAAATCTGTAATATAAACATAAAAATTATGCTCCTTTGGAAAACTCTGCTGTATATAAATGACAAGGTTCCATACCACTGTTGCAGCAATTGTTATGCAGCATGACCAGCAGGAAAAGAACACCATGGAAGCCACACCTTTTGAGTCAGAAATAACCAGTGTCAGGAACTGTCAGTGCCAAAAACCCTACTCAGAACAGAACCAGTTTCAAGACCCAATAGACCCTAATTGGTTTCATTCTGCTTCTGTCCATTCAAGTATTTGTTTATCTCTTCCTATTATCATCTATTCATTGCATATATACACATGTATGTATTAGATACATACATACACATACACGTCTCATAATGAAGCACCTTGAATTCATGAATGAAAGTCATGAATTCAAATGAATTCAATTTCCAAATAGTTTTTCTTTCTCTGCAATTTGTAGGAATCTCACAATGTTGCTCCCAAATACTCCCAGTAGAATCCTATTTTCAGTGGATACAATGACAGAACCTTGTTTATTTCAGCAGGAGTAGAATTGATTTGCAAACCAAACTGTTTCCTAGTTTTCAAACCACTGGCTTTCTTCTTCCAATTTAAAGCTTCAGTTATTATAGTTTTACCATTTTAATAAAAATCTATTGTATCAACATGAACAAAATTATAGATCTGTTTGATCTCTTTCAAAATAATTTACACATATATTAACTTAATCTTTGGAAAACATGAATTTATCTAATGCATTCTAAAATCTGAGTTAGTTCTATTCAAAGACAGGCAGGTTTTATGTGTCAGTCTGAAGACTGGAAAAAAACCTCTAGGTACTTTGCAGCTCTTTATGAAGAAAGGAAATATCAATGAATTGTGGCCTATAAAGCACAACTTAAAGAATCTTATGACTACCTTTCTTACTTATTTTGCTTTTATTCAAGATATACTTCTTGAATATACTTTTATTCAAGATATACTTCTCCTTTTTTGTACCAACATGAAAATGTTGATAAATTGCTGTATTTGCTTCTATAAGCAGTCTAGAATTTCATAGTTTTTAGTCTGTTGTTGATACAGTGAATACACTGAACATTCAGAATAGGCCAGGACTCAAAAAAAAAAAAGGTTAAATATAAATCTGTATTCCAGTTAGACAGCTGAGCAAATTTAGGTTTTGTTTCTCAACTTCTTTCGTTGTCACCCAGATATATTTGCATAAGTCTTTTCAAGAAATCTTGGCAGAAATGTCATGTCTGCTTCCAATACTTTTCATTCCCAGCACAAGCACGGAGAATGGATTTCCAGATGTACAGTGCATGGACAGAAACACAACGGTTACTGATGGTAATTTCCAAACTGTGGCAAAAATTTATTTGGATCACCATGGGAGAATGCAACTGGGATAACAAAAAGGAATAAAAAAAAGCTAAAGCAGGATTACAGTCTTAAAACCTAAAGTTTGGAAAGCTAATACAGTTTCTAGAGGAGAGAACTCAAGAGCACTGAATAAATTTGGCACTAATTAGACTAATTGTGTGCTGATCATTGCTGAGATATTCTGCAATGATATTCTTCCTCATTTGTCATATTAATACCAATATCTACCAATCTATGTGAAACAGGAGACGCTTTTTCTTTTGTTCCTTGATTGTTGGAAGCCGTATCTGTTGTCCCCTCATAGCAGAGGAAGAGTTAGTCACATTACAGCACTTTGTTTTACCTGCTGGTTTCTGATAACCACTTGTGCTTGAATTCCTTGGGTTACCTTCCCAGTCTAAGAAATGTCATGATGAGGATCTTGGCTTATAAAAGAGAATTGTTTTTCCATTTGCAATACCTTTTTTGTGACATATATAAGCACATAAGGGTGTGATTCTAATGTAATGCACCCACAAAAATAATAAAAGAAATAAATTAAATAAAGGAAAAACTCCACCAGTTTCTATGCTGCTTTATATGGTAATATTTTTACAGTTCTCTTAAGAGACACCTTTCTGACTTCTGATTGGTCACTTTAATATTCTGCAGTGCTCTTTCACCTTGTCAAAAAAACACGTATTCTGCAAATAACAAACACGATGTATTTTAATAACCTAATGATACCTCTTCCAACCCTAATTGTTTTAATTGCTGCAATCACAGCACCTAACATAATAATCACAGCACATAACACCTGCAATTCAGAGCTGATATGAAATTTGAAGTAATATGAACCTGCATAGAGAGATGTCAATAGGTCACCTGTAAGATGCCCTGCTCTTCCAAGCCCATTCTACAGTTCTGATGAGAAAGAAACGGTTCACAAAGACCTCCCCCTGAACGGGCTGTGTAAAGTAAAGAATCAGATCCTCTTCATGTGTGTTCTAACAGAGTGTGCTCTCTGCAGCTCCAGCTTTGCCAGAAGGATTGCAAGTAAAATGAGTGGAAGGAATTAATTTATAAGTTGAGTGGCATAGCATACAGTTTCTCAGAAGAACTGAGATTAATATGGATTAGAATTTTTTACCTCCATAAAAGTTGACAGAGGATCCTATTAGGAAATCAGAATGCTGATTCCAGGCAAACTGAACCCCAGAGTTTGTAAGGGTTAAGTTCTAAAGGCAAGTGTCTAAACATATTACTGAAGAATTTCTTTGCTTAAATGGCAGCTATCTTCCTTCGTGACAGAGAACTGGAAGAGCAGAGCAGCTGTCAGTCTGAGACGCAATCAGCCTCCTACAACATATGCTTCATGACATGCAGGGAGTGTGACAGAAAATAAACATCATGGAGATGTGCCTGGCTGAGAGAACATGCAACACAGAAAAACAGACTGGCTAAGAAGATTTATTTAAACAGTTAGCGAAGCTAAAGTTTTTCACAAAACTCCATTTCAGGCTCCTCACTCAAAATAATTTCCTTTTGACGCTGATACTAACAAAAGTGAGAATAATGTTCAGTAACAGGAAATAAAATAGATTTTGTTTTGACGTTCCTAAACCATATGTTTCAAGTTTTGATTTTACTGTGACATTTCAAAATAATATTTAACTAAATTCATTGGCTAAGGAGTCAGAATTTGGAAAATCTATTTTAACAGAACAAGATAATTTGTCAGCTTTCAGTGCGGTTTTTTTACTAGTACATTTGGGTAGGAAACAAAAGTAGTTCTGTTTAGGTGTACTCCAAGCAGACTTTTTTCTCTGAGTGTGTTGTGCTTCACACAACAGGAAGTGAGAAACAAGTTCATTTTACAAATGCTTGTACTGGGCACTACCCAGTGCTGTACAGAATAGCCAAACCTAAAATTTCCCATGTTTTCTTTGATACCACCCCCCTAATTACAAAGTGAGTTTTAATAAGTAAATTTAAATTTTTTTTACTACAAAAGGGTTAATTTTTGTCTCAATGCAGTCATAGTAACAATCTCAGATATATTTGTTGCTGCTGTCAACTGAGTGTTTTGAAACTATGAAAGTATAGTCAGGAAATTTATAGTTCTGTTAAAAGTCTAAAAGTTTTAAGCTGCCTGTCATAATACTGACTTTTTTTTAATACTTACTGCTTTAGTAGATATTAAAATAATGTAGATCAATATATTTTGTGATATTTATGTCTTGCACATTGCCAAAATATATCATAAGCATTGGAGAATAATATGGCAGAGTAATTTATTTCATTGTCTATTAAGCTTGCAGACCAAAGCCCCACATGGTACAAGCATCCTTCCTTGCAAAATTCTAGTGATTTCTGTGTCCATAGTCCAGCATCCAAACTGCTTACAGAAACTGCCTTTAATATTTTTTAAAGGTAAAATGCATTTTCTAAGCCTCTAGTGGGTTTCAAAGGAACCACTCCTACCTAAACTCCTTATGAATCTCCTGTCTAGAAATTTGATTAAACCCAACCCAAATCTAGTAATCTAAATAGTATTATCACCAACTGAAGATCAGTGCACCAATTTAATTTTCAAGTAGGATGGCAGCTGGTAACTGAATTCTGCACTGAAGAAAGGGGAAGAAATTTCAGCTTCTGAATGCATTATTCAGTATGCAGATGAATGACATTCTGTTCTTCCCACCTCCAGAGTATTATGTGAGATCTCAGAGTGCATAAAGACAACAGTAATACATAGGCAAGTACTGCAGTACACTGCATTTTCTGAAAGGTGTCCTGCCTGCAAGACGAAATGTGATCCAGAACATGACTGACTTCAGCAGTCAGTGCTGCCTTGGCTGTGGCATGTGCTAGCAGAGAAACCAGAAAATGATGTGCTTTTCACCATGCACCAGGACTGTGCTGCTACAGGGGTCTGCAGTCTGTCTTGAGTCAGCTCCACTCTCCCTCAAACACAGAACTTTCAATAGTTCAACAAAACTCTAAAAAAACGTTGGTGATTGTCATATATGTTATGTAGTTAATTAGCTATTCAAGGAACTGTGGTTTTGTCATGACATATTATAATAGCAGTCAAGAGAGGCAATAAATCTAAACATTGACAGATTGTCTGTATTTTTTAACTTTGAGTTAAAACTTGTATAAACTGTTTCTTCTAAATGAAAAATATGTACAGGAGTTCACATAACAGAACTCGAGCTGGTTTAAATGCCTGAGGAGTGTGCCTAATAGCATCCATTAACATTTGTGACTTTGAAGACTGGATCTCATGAACAATTTCCTCGTGCGCCAGTATCCCATAATTATATGTGCATAAATCTTCATAGAGGTGATTTCTTCCTTGGTTTGTACTTAGGCATTTTCTGAATTTTGGAGAATTGTGTTCTTAGCAAGACAGGGTGCTACAGAATAACTGGTGTTTTGTTATCACGTGCAGGGTGCATTCCACTGTTCCTTGCTTTCCTAGCCTGCTTTGCTAATTTTCAGTACATCTGATTTGGTCTTTGACAGGCTTTTTTAAAAGGTAAATTTAAAATAAAGATTCTAGTTGTTAATGGTTTTGCTCTCAGTTTCAATCAGGTTGCATTGGGCTGACTGCTTTCCAGTGTTCCTGGAAAGACCTGATAGCAGGGGCTCAGCAGGCTGAGGTCAACTGCTGGTAGCCAGGAGACAGGTAAGAGTTTCTCCTTTCATTTACCACATAATGAAAAATAAAACAAAGCCCCTTAGGATTTCTGCATCCTATTTCCAGCTTTAAATAAGAATAATTAAGTTTACACATTGAAAAATGCATAATAAGATATTATAGAATCTCTTACATAGAATACCCTAGTTTGGGTAGGAAGGAACCTTAAAGATCATGTTGTTCCAATTATCCTGCCGTGGGCAAGGACACTCTCCATTAGACCACGTTGCTCAGATGCTCCAACCTGGCCTTGGATATTTCCAGGGATGGGATAGCCACAGCTTCTCTGGGCAGCGTGTGCCAGGGCCTCACCCCCTTCAAACTGAATAATTTCACACTTCCAGGTTAAAGCCATTACCCCTTGTTCTGTCACTACATGCCCTTGCCAAAAGTCCCTCAATAGTTGTTTTTTTGTCCCCTTTGGTGCCATGCCGGTGTAAAGCAGGTTAGCTCAGTGTCCCTCACCGGCACCGCGCCAGGAGGGGCTGGGTCAGAACAGGGATTTGAGCCGAGTCAGAACAGGGATTTGAGCCGAGTCAGAACAGGGATTTGAGCCCTGTCCCCACTTTCGAGCTCTGAGCCCTAAAGTCTGAGATAGAGTGAAGAAGCCGGAGGAGGCTTTTTCTGTTTGCAGTCCACGGGTTTATTCTGAGTGGGGGGCAAAATCCAAGAAGCTTCTCGAGGCTGAATAACACAACTGTCTCCTTTCCCTTAAGCACAAACAGAGCACACTCTCACACACACAGCACACTCACGCACACACACAGAGCACACACAGAGCACACATACACAAAACACACACACACACACAGAGCACACACAGAGCACACACAGAGCACACACACACACACAGACTCACATGACACCACTCAGTGTTGTGCTCAGATTTGGTGAGGTGCACTCAGTCCCCCTGAGAATGTCGCTGACAATTTTTTTAAATAGCACTGGTCCCAGTACTGAATCCTCAAAACACTATGAATTGAGGATCTTTTTCTGAATCCTGAGGTCTTGTTGGTGTCCAGAATGAGTTGCTTTGTCTGTACAGAAATAAGAATGCAATCAAAATGTAAAGTGGTAACAAAGGACTTAATTTGTGCAGAGTTGAATGACAATGGTTATGTAAGAACAAACCCTGACAATGCCAGCAGCATTGAAAAGCAAATTCCGACATTAATTAATAAATGTAGCATTAGTAGATACAATTTCTGTGTATCTCCAACTTGCTAATTTCAAATTATAGATTGTTTATTTAGTGTACTTCATTGCCAGTAAAACTTTTCCTTTAAATACAAGTTTATAAGGCAAATTACCCAACTGTGAAATTGGAAGCTCAACTGTTTAAGCCCATCCCAATTTTTTTTAAATGTTCCCTCACAGTAATCTTCACTTGTCTTTATAGTGCCTACAACTGAAAAGGATTATCTAGTCAGCATACATCAGTATATAATAAATGTGCTTCATTTCTTCTGCAGTCCTTAAAGCTGACAGCCAAAATGAATGTTTGTCTCAGCACTGGCACCACTGGTACTTTTGTAGAGACTATTTCATGGTCCATTGGACCCTAAAGGACATTGTTTTTAAAGTCATATTATCAAAAGGGATGAAGCATGCCATCAGAGAGCATAACAGTATGTATTGAACTTAAGGGTAATAGTATTGCTTAGTTGATATTGTAAGGCTCTCTAGTCAAAATGTATTAAAACTAATCTTTATACTTCTCAGCTTCTATAATTATTTTTTTGTCTAACCAGTAAATACAGGTCATGCAAGGCCCTTGTACATCTTCAGTAACTCTGAAAGAAGGACAGAAAAGTGCTTTATAGCCAAGTAATTTATCCTTTCTGTATGTATATACAAAACCTACTATCATCACAGCTGTTGCACTAATAGGCTACAGTGCCACATTAATTAGCTACAAAAGCAGCACAGCTCTGCTTCCCGTTTTGCTGAATTATGTGGGAAAAAAACCAACCTACATTCCTTTAAAAGTATGCAGATTTACTGTTAGGGATATTTCCATGAAGTAATCAGCTTTTTTGGAAGCAGCTATTGAGCTGCACAATGCAAATTTCTGAACCTCGGAGGTGGGGGGCTCATCAGAATATTCATTGGTCGCCTCACAGCTATGGTAGGATTGTGTGGGCAGTGCCTCATTTGATCCAGACTGCAGCAGTGCTCACTGGGTTAAATGCTGCATGGTCCTGACAGCTTAACTGTCAGATAAATTGCTGCAGTTATAGCATATGAGCAAGCCCATAAGCTGATCATATTAATATTACAAAAATATGACACCAAAAACTAATAATGTTCTTTGAGGCATCTGGACAGAAGCAAAATCTAATCTTGTCTTAAAGATCTCCATTAGCAGTAATCATTCTGTAATATGATCAACATATTCTTGTCAAAGCAGATAGTAATGTGCAGCATTAGGAAAACTGATTAAACATGGCATGCTGTTCTAAAATAAACCTTCAACTTTGGGAATCCAAGCCTGCTGATTACACTGGATTTGTTGGCTAAAACATGTCCAAGCCATTTTCAAAACAGTTTCTTCTGATTTGCTCTTAGTAAGGGAGAAATACACAGTAGTAGAAAACGAGTCAGAATCAGAGGTTAGGTCCTATAGAATTTGAACTGCTTAGGGAAGGGGAAAAACCCCAAAGCATCTGAGAAGAGTTGAGCCCTTAGTACAATAATATTTTATTTCTCCCAGATAAAAGCAGGTAATAACTTGTGATACAATTGTATAATCAACCAGAGTCCCTTTGAGGATGCACATTCCTATAGCTGAAGAATAAACACATCAAGAGCACATCAGGCTGTCAACTTCTTTTTAGAAAAAAGGTTTTACACTTTGCTCTAAGGCTTTGAAAGTTTTTTTGATGATTTGCTTGAAGGTTTTGCTGTGGAACATTTGGTCCATGATCCTCTAATGTTCCTTGCAAACACAGAGGTTAATGAATTTGAAAGAATAAACCTGGGCATCAAGCACCATGAATTTTTTGTTCAGTATTGTTGCTGTGGTCCAGGAAGATGCTATGAATGATGATATAGAGCAATGCAAAATAGATAAAGATCTGTAATTTCCAAAGCATGAGAATGTGTGGTTTTTTTATAATTGTGATTTTTATGTTTTGGTTTGGGCTTTTTGTGCTTTTGTTAGTTTGGTGGTTTTTGGAGTTTTTTGGGTGTTGGTTTTTTTTAATATATAATTTTTTTTTAAAATATTTAATTCTTCTTTAAAATCTCTCAAGTACAGCAGAATCCAGCTGCTCTCCCAGGAGTGTGCATTCAAATGCAGAACACACAGACTCTAAATTATAATTGGGAAAATATTTCCCCAGCTGTGAACTGGTTTCCTTTTTGGGGTTGTAAAGGATCCAGACAGATCTGAAAAGCTTTAGTCGGCAGCATCTCAGTTCCTTAAGGCTGAGAGGGTTTTTGACAGGCTGTAATTACAGGCTGTAGGTGTTTACTTTGGCTGGAAAATGACTGAGCACCTTTAACAGCTGGCAGCAGCAGAGTTTCTCTAGAGAAGGAAAAGGAGCTACAGAAGGTGCAGCAGATGAGGATGGTTCTTTCTGCTTTCTGGCATGGAGGAGCTGAACTGTGGCTGGTTGGGGATTCTAGAAACAATGATGAGGTGAAACAGAAGAGGAGGGCAAGGCATGATGTGAAAGACAATGGTTGGTTTCCTTCTTGGAAAATGAGGAGTTGCAACCTCTTGGGTTGCATTTCAGAGATGGAACCAGATGGACTCATCAGTGCTGCTGGAGCTGCTGTTCCCTGCATGACCAAGGGGCCGAGTTAGTGCAGAACTTGGTCTCAGAAGTGTGTGAAATGCTGTGAAGTACTGCAGAAAAAGAATGATGTGATTTGCAGACTTGAAGTAGGTTGTGAAAGTCTGAAGACAGGATGGAAATAGCAAGATGTCCCTGCTTCTGTGTAACATGAATTAATTAAGGCCAATTTAGTGGTAGTTTGATTTGAGAACTTGACAGTAATTGCAGTGGTTAGACTAAGGTGAGAGCAAGGCAGTGAACCCCATGACGAAGGATTTGAGAAATTCAAAAAATACAGTCTTGAATAAAATACCCACACATAATGAAGAGTCTGGGTCCAAAATACAACTGAGATAATTAGGTTATTTTCTGTGATGTAAAGACAAAGGCAGCAACCATCAGATAGAAAAGTAACATGTCTTCAGCACACCTTTTGTATTTTCCTCCTCTCAGCCAAACTTTTTTTTTCCTTCTCCTGATCAAAAGGACAGTTGTTACATTGGGATAAAGTATTTCCCAGTATTTATCCTTGTAAAGTGAAATATAGGCCTAAGTGCTGTAAAGTCTCAGAAAATTAAGTTTAGTTTCTGCTGGCACGACCTTGTCTAACAGGATGGGCATCTGTATCATGATGTTATACTGTCCCCATGAGAGAGATGCCTCGTTTTTACAGCTGGAGAGCTACTTGCAAGGTGAAGAATGTTCAATACTGAATCATAAATTCAGCAAGCCTACTCTGTCACAAGAAACAAATTCAATTTTACAGTAAAAATTGTGCACTGAGTATCTGTGCTTCTAAAATGAAGATGGGCTAGTGATAAATGAGATCAGGGCAATAGATGTCAGACCCTCTGAATTATATGGACTAGACTGCAGATAGTACCCACACTTCGAAGTAAAAGGAAATGAGAGTGTATTCACTTGTATTAATATTTGTGTGCTAAGTATCTTTTAATCTGTGTGTGTGAAACACACAGATGAAACAGCTGAAAAAAAGATGAAACATGAAAAAAGCTTCACTTTTGCCCCTGCAGTGCCCTGCCTGGCTCGCAGGAGGGGCAGGGTTTGTTGTCCAATGCCAGAACATCCATCTGCACATTTCTGCAGGAAGTGATGCCTGGAAGAGCTGGACCAGAAGCTGGACACAGTTAGGGGAATAAAGGATTTTTATTGAGAGGTCACCCCCAGACAGCACCAGCGCTACAAATCAGGTTCTGTCTGGATGGCTCCAAAGATGGAGGCCAAAGGGAGAGGGGGGCAGTCCCAAGATCTCACTATTTTTATATGTTTGGGTCCATTTGCATACAGGAATCCCACTTGCCCACCCTCTTCCCTCCACACTGTTTATACTTTTGAGACTGAAGTTTGGAAGAAAATGGCCTTGAGTCCCAACTGGAGTCGGATTGTTGTGTCTTCTTCACCTTGTGAAAGGATCTCAGTAACCCTGAGCAAAAGGCACACACCAATGCAGAATAGAAAAACCTAAAAGGCCAAGGCATCAGAAGGCAGCTGCCACTCAGCCAGCCCAGGGTCAGGCTGCCTCCCATCCTGCCAGCCTACAGACAAGCCCTTGCTCAGGCTGTGCCAAGAACCAGTTTTAACCTCCCAGTACAACGACTTACTTTTTTTAACATTTTTCCCTGATGGTTTAGCCCTTAAAAGTTAAGCTCACAAGGTACATCATTTAAACATGATTTCAAACTAGAAATAATGTTTCAGTAATATCTTATTAGAACTAATAACTCACTCTATAATGAAATTTTAACTCCACCAACAGTCAAACTGATTTAGTACAAAGGAGCAGAGATACTCAAACAGAAAACCCCAATTATTTCACTTTCTCTTCTGTCTGTAAAATGCAATCATTTCCCCTTATTAAGGCAGTATATTTCAGAGGAATTAAAATTTATACACAATGAATAATATCTTAAAATACCATTCTTTCTGGGATATTTTCAGTGAGAAAACTATTGAGCAAATCTTTCCCTGGAAGATGTAGATGCAGAAATTAAACTAAAAAAGCACAGTTTACCATCTGTAGTAGGAAAATGTTGATACTGTCTTCACAGATTTTTATTGTAAATACACAGGAACAGATTTTTGCATTTCATCTGAAAATTTTAGCATTGAGATAAATTCAGTGGAATGGATTCTTGACCTTACTATGTTGCACTGTATCCTGGACTTTTGGTAATGTTTATACTAAATGTGGTCTTTTGATTTACATCTACCCAGAGATGCAAGAGATTGCCAAAGATCCTAAGCCTGCACTAATCAGCCCAGATGATGGGTGATTTTGGAGACAAAACTCCCTAGGGAGTGACCATGTCAGTGTGCTGCTGTTGTGAATCATCTTTAAAATCTCCTCCACGGAGTGTGAAGGACATCCCCTCCATTAAGGGGTTTGGTGGTTTGCCTAAGTCAACGCTGCTGTGTTCAGCAGGTTTGTACTGAGGAGAGTCTGCTGGATTTCAAGATACTGCCATTAAAGGTACCTCTGACTGAAATTCTTCCTCAAAAATACCCTGTCTTTATGTTAAAAACTGCTTATGTGTGTTTTCTGTAAAAAGTTTTCTACAGATTTTGAAAGTTGAGGAAAATGCCACCACCCCTTTCTCCCCATTAACTTGTGTTTCAAAAAGGATAGACAATAAATCCCTTCAATCCTGAGGGATAAGTAATATGAAGGATTATTTGGCCCCTTGATAAAACAGAGTTTCTCAGTCTCCACTCACAATAATGCGTGTCCAGGCCAGTGAGGTTCCAGTCAGTGATAATTGCTGTGTCTTACAGCAGGAGGCATTGTGACTGCTGCTCTCTAAAACAGAAATCAAGAGAATGGGAAAGACACAGTTTGTGATGACAGGGAACTTCCCATTCATGTGCTGGGCCTCTTAGAACTTCTTATAATCAGAAGTAACCTTGACCTTGTGAGCTACAATCCAATGGCTCTAATTGTGTGTTTGACACAGAGCACATACAGCTAAGCCAGGCTGTGATATGCTGTTCTAATTAAAAAGGGATTTTTTTTTTCTTCAGAATACACATACTAAGGCGGTTCTGTATTTTGGGTTTTTTTTTCCTAATCTAGTTTTTAAGATTAATTGAAAACATAGGCCAGTCCACAATGAGAAAAGTATAAAAAAGATTTTTTTTTAAATTTACTAAATCTTCAGCAGTTACCCAATGGTCTTGTTTATTTTTCATACTGCAAAATTATTTTTTTGATTATGTATGTCATTAATGCTCCACCTGTTTTGGCTGGTTAATATTCATAGCAGTAAGGCATAATTTCTTGATTGATAAGTGATTGAACTAATTCAGTATATTTTATTTAGTCAGAGCTCCATTTTTAGGCCCAGTTGTCTGTTAAAGCATGCAGGAGACTTTAGAGGAGGAGAGAGGGAAATAGAAAGAAGAGGTATCACTCCTAGCAGAGCCTTGTTAAAGAGTGTGGGGGATTTGTCTGAGCAGAGCCTATGGCAAGATGAAGTGTGAGCTGTTGTGGATTTATTTCAGTGCCCTGGGGCCTGCCACCATGGCAGGTGACACTGTCACCCTTCTCTAGGCTCAGCTGCATAACTCAGGACAGCGACCATGAGGCTCGTATTTCTTATATATCCTGAGCCTGGAGAACTCAGTGACAGCATGAAGTGGACGAGTGATGAAGGCTTTTGCCAGTGCACCAAAATCGACTTTCTAAATGCATTACATGAAGGTGCTAACAGATTTAACTGTCTAAATATTATTTTTCTGTCAAAAATCAAAATTTTAAAAGCTTGTAAAGCAAATTAGTGGCTCTCTTGCTAATTTTTATCTCAATTCTGTAAAGTTTACTGATTAAGTAGTATAGTGATGAGACATTATAGAAAGAGGAAGACGTTATTTGTTTTCAAAAGTTCATGGAATTATAGACATTAGAAATTGAATGGTTTATTAGATGTATTAGGTTGGTAATGAACCTTTAAGTACAGGATTGCTGTCATGTGTACAAGTTATATACTTTTTCACATTCATAAGTCAATAATCACACCCTGATCTCTAGTTCCAATCTTCTGCTGAAAAAGCACTTAAGTGCTGATTTGAATTGCTAAAACCAGAATTTTTTTAATAGGTTGCATTGACTTGAGCCAAGGAAGTAATGGTTTGAAATGTTCCCAGAGCCTCACATGCTACAGCATTACAACTTCTGGTACATTGCAAATGATTCAGACAGGTTTATCAGACAGAGAATACAAGAGATGCTTGAGGATGGTTCAGATTTAGAGACTGGTAAAACACATAAACAGAGAAAGATTTCTTTGTTTATTTATTGGTGCATTCCATGACTAACATGAACTGGGTGTGCAAAACAGACCTGTCGGCTTTGTGTGGGAAGCAGGGATATGGAGCTGTTAGCAGTAAAGAACATACTAATTTGCAGAAGCAAGAGCTGACCCATGTTGACTAAATGTATTTTTATCTCAATTTATGAACCTTTGAAGCAAATGGAAAAAGTAGAGATAGGCTGAAACTGAACTAAGGATGAGGACGCTGAACTCTGTGTGCCATGGGAGTCTGCAGTGTCCCTTGTAAATAAATGTCTGCTCTCCGTGGGGAACTCTCAAAATGAAACCTTCCCCTTCTGTTAACTAGAACAATAAAAATAAAAATTGACTCACTGCTCATTCACTGTTCTGAAGGATTTTATCCTTGAGCACTCTAAACTCCATAGAGGGCAAAAAGACTTCAGCTGGCTTCCTTTTCTGGTCTCGGTGAGCACCAAGTCCCTGAGGCCAGCACTCCTGTGAGCAACAGAGAGATTCATGCTGTAGTATTCCCTAGCAATGCTGTGCTAAGGAGCTTAGCAGGAAAACATTTCACGTAGATAGCAATTTGTCATTAAAACTGAAGTAGAGAAAGCGAAGGTTAAATGAAAAGCATTTAAGCTCTTATCAGGATAGGCAACATATTTTTCATGTTGGAAAAGCATGTTTAGACACTGAGTAACTGATGTATTTGGTTCTCATAGTGTACTGTAAATGCAGATAAACTTGATAAGCAAAGACACATCTGCCGAATGAGAATGTAGTTCATCATTTTTCTCCCGAGGTAATGACTACCTATGCACCCTCCCCTTCCCAGCCTCTGTAAGGCTTCTCCTCCATTCCCACTCACAGTGACAGTGCAAGTTGTTCTACTTATTATTCTTGTATTGCCAACACTGCGCCTGTCGTCCTTAATGATGTATGGCCTTCCCTTGGTGGTGGTTAATCTAATGATGAACTAAATCCCTGGAGGTTACAGGCACCATTTTCTGTCTCTAGCAGCCAGCATCACGTGGGGATGAATACTTTGGGCTTTCCTGACTCCCCCGACTCTGTGCACATTTATAGAGGGGTAGAATTATAGCAATAGCTTCAAAAATAGTGATTTCTTTGCAAGGTATCCTTGGTGTCTTGTGTACCTCATTCACCAATTAGACACTATTGGAATGAGAATGAATTGATTCAGGAGAGTGACAAAATCTAGGGGAGGCTTCAGGACTGAAAGTCCTCAAGTGAGAAGTAAAATCAAGATTAATCACTTAAATATCTCAGAATGGTTGGTTCACTAATAGACACAGAAGTCTATTGAACACTTAAAACATTTAAGCAACCAAAACTCCATTTTCCTGAAGTGAAACTATTTGACTAAAGACACCTGCCCTATAGGAAAACAAGCTGGGAGAACTGGAGTTGTTCAGTCTGGATAAGAGAAGTCTCAGGGAGACCTTAGAGTCCCTTCTAATACCTAAAGGAGCTACAAGAAAGCTGGACAGGGACTTTTTACAAGGACAAATGGGGAATGGCTTCAAACTGCAAGAGAGGAGGCTTAGATTAGATAAAAGTAAAAAAATCTTCCCTGTGAGAGTGGGGAGGCCCTGGCACAAGTTGTCCAGAGAAGCTGTGGCTGCCCCACCCCTGGAAGTGTTCAAGGCCAGGTCTTGGATGGAGTTCTGAGCAGTCTGGGATAGTGGAACGCGTCCCTGCCCATGGCAGGGGGGTTGGAACAGGTGATGATCTTTAAGGTCTCCTCCAAGCCAAACTATGCTGTGATTCTGTGATTAATTACTCTTTTTGGCTGAATTTGGCTGAATTTTATGCTTTTGAATATGACTTTAATGTTTTCTTTTATCTCATCTATTTCTGCTACAAACTTTCTGTTTTGTAACTATACTAGAGATATACTTAAATTTCAAATATTCCAAACTATATCAAAAGTGCGAATATTTTGAAATGGAAATTTTAAAATACTTGCATTTTAAATTCAATAAGACTGATTATATTATATAGTAATAAATTTAATGCCAGATTAAAGTCATCTCTTGGTCCAAATGCCTCACCCAGTGTTATGTGGTGAACATTCAATTGTGGTTTGTAATGTCTATGGACTTTACAGAAGTTTATCCATACATATATATTTAAATAAGGTTTATATTTAAGAATTTCCCAGTCAAGCCGTGCATATTTAATAAACAGCAAAAAATTAGACAGAAAAAATGAAACTATTTTTGATGAGGTGTTTTCTCACATTTAGCTACCTGCTCTTTCCTCTGACACTTTTTAAGACTGGCTGGTTTTAGTACCTTTGCTCTTAATTGGACTGCATGACTGTTTTCATGTTTCCATTTCCCCTATGATCCCAATGCAAACCAATAAACTTTAAGATGGGTTTGTTGGGTTTTTTTTTGCAACTGAGCAGGATTGTATTTAAATTAAGATTAATGGAATAAATTATCCTATTTTAATTGTGTATTATGCTGAGGGGGTTTTTTTGCATAAATCAAATAAGGACTACAACAATGTGGTTTAAACCCTCCAGAAATCTGAAGACAGCAGTGTATTATGCATTTTATTTTTTATTTAAGGGCATAGAAAAACAGTTCAATTCTCCTTCTCTAATAACCAGGTCAAGGAGGTGAGGGAGTGACAAGACAGAATGTAGAGCACGTGCTGAGTATTTTAGGGAGTAAAACAATTCAATTCACAGTGTTACAGTGCTGATGTTTCTTATATTCCCATAACAAGCTCAGACAAGGAAAGTTGTAAAATCATATCCTTTCTAAGTTTACTGTAGTTTATACGTCCCAAAGACCATTGGGATAGTAGGTTCAGTCAGACAAGGCAGAAATCCCCAAATAAATAATTTATTCCTCACCAGGGTACAGAGTTCCTGCAAGAGCTGAAAAAAGAAAGGCTGCTATAACAGCATGGGATGCAATGCAGAGGTCCCTACATGTCTCTAAGGTGCACCTAGGTTTTATTTTATCCCTTATCAGACAGCTACTGAAGAAGCATTCCTGCTTTTTTTTTATTCTTTCCTGTAATAATCCCTTAGACCTACAACACCAGTAAAGCCTTTTCTTCTTTCCTGAAGTAAACATCCAGAAATCAATACTGGTTTTTGCAACTCTTCATGGGAGATACTTAAACAAAATCTCTTCTGCCTTGATCCAAAGAATTTACTCTGTGTTATGGACTACGTGGAAGAAACCTCCAGAGGACTCTGTAGTTTGAATATATTTAAAGGGAACAGATTAAATCTGACTACAAGCAATTGATCCTCAAAACTAAGTTATAAATACTCTAATATTTCCCAGTGATATGAGCAATATGACCTTTCCAGATTAATATATTCTTGTCTCTGCAAACAGCCCTATTTATGGCTGACTCAATTACTTAAGAGCTCATTAATCTGAGATCTAAATTGTTAGGTGGGGAAGTTAAGAGTTTTCTTTAGAGTCATCTACATTTTTCTATTATTTTGGATAAATAGAATCATACCTCCTGGGACAGATGTACAGCTGATTTAGATTTATAGTTAGAACAGGGGCTTCCATTGGTGCTGGTGAAGGTAAATGATGAACAAAGCACAGGAATGAAAAGCCAGGAACATTTTCAGTGCTTTCTGCTGGAGTTGTCTCAATCTCTGAATTTCCCTGTCTGAAAACCGGGAACAATTCAAAGAATAAGCCTCACTGGGTATCTTCTCCTGACTTACAGACTCAAGCACTAAGCCCGATGCAAGAATTAGCTGGTTTTAAAGGGAGGGAGGAAGCCTTCAGTACTGCAGCAGTGCAGGCAAGGACAGAGCCTGTGATGGCCCCACTGCAGAATCCATTCCTCCTCTCATCCTTTGGATTTTGCACTAAGGAAACCCTACCCTTACCTCTGCCTGTACAGTTCTCCTGTGGGAGGTGACAGTGACCCAGAGCAGACCAAGGTGTTGACTCCAGAGAGGCACAGAGGTGTGAAATGGCTGGTTATACTAAACATTTACTGGAAAATAATCACCTCCTCTTCTCTCACAACTATTTAAATTAGGAAGATTCCCAATACTATTATTTACTGGTTTTTATATGGTTCAGTTACATTTTAGATACATTATAGGGAGGAAAGCTTTGAAAATTTTCTTTTAAAACTTTATAGTGAGGCATTACTTATGTCAATAGAATTTCATGTAGTTTTTTTATATTAATTCTTAACTGTCTTAAAATATCTAAACAATCTTAACTAACTAAAAATGTGTGGAGGGGAGACAAACAAACTGTGATGTAGATCCCCAGTTTATTCAGTTTCTTCAATTTTCAAGTTTATTCAGTTTCTTTAATAAAATCTAGAATAAAGCTGCTGGTGCCAGGACCACAATCATGTTAAATTTAATTTCTCTGATGACAATTGCAGCTAAGTTCAGAATGTGATTGCTGACCCCAAAGGACAATACAATCCATGTGCAAATAGAATAAAAGTCACTCTAACAACATATGCAGCCCAAATACCATCACAGCAGGTTCTTGTAATGGGTCAGGCTGTGCACAGAGGGCTTTGAGGCTTTTTGCTAAAGCAATAACTGGCTCTGTCAGATACATCTTTTGACAACCATGATGTTCCTGCTTTGTCTTGATTCAGGACAGCACTGCTCCAAGTGCATACAAAACATGACAAGGGATTGTAACAAGTTGCAGATTAAAATACTTTTAAATTAAAATTCAGTGTGGAGAGTATTAAAATTGCAAGCTAGAAATATGAGAGAGATCAGGTATATTTAACAACACCTCTTTAAAGCCCAGCCTTATATAATGCTGGGCTGCCACAAGCTCTTTGTGAGCAGTGACATTTTAAGAAAAGCTTCTGTCCATTTCTTTTCCCATTTACCCTGCAGAATGCTCGCTTTTCCCTGTGCCCTTTTCAAGCAGACTGGCATTAATAAAATATGGAGAAACAGTGAAAAATGCAGAGTAGAAAAAGGAAACAAGTTTGCAAAAGTGCCAAAAAACCGTAGCTCAAGAGGCTTAGATCCTGATGAAAAGTTTCTGGCATTTGTTGCTGGGGTGTTGTCCTATGCAAGTGAATATTTTACATCAGTGCATGGAAGGCTGACACTAATAGCTTAAGTATGCATTAAAATCTGGATGCAGCTTCATTCAACCAAGTATCTCCAGGAATACTGACCATCCAGCTCAGGATACTTGGTACCCTGGCAGTACAACAAGTGTCAGGGAAAAATATCCTCATTGTATACCCCTGGATATATCCCTGCTGAGGAGGGATAAAGACCGTCCCCAAAAGTGACATTTCATTTAAGTTTGTTTATGTTAATTCTTAATGGTCTTAAAATGTCTCAACAATCTTAACTAGCTAAAAATGTGTGGAGAGAAGACAATGTGTGGAGATCTCTGCTTTTCTTTCCTCAAGACTTTCCAGCTTAACACCTGGAATGTGCTGCTGGAGATTGTCCCAAGCTCATGTCACTGGAAACCACAGCTATAAAAGCTGTACAGGTGGAATGAAGTGTGCATGTTGGTGCTGTGAGGACAGAAAGCCCTAAAGCTCTGTTTAACCTGCCTCTCCTCGGATTTCCATGACATTTCTTTCCTGAATTCTACATCTGATTCACTTTGCAACGCTGTAGATTACTAAATAGATTAAGGTAGAGCTTTGTAGGACCTTCTGAAGGTTGGAAAATTGGCTAAATAAGGAGCAAATCCTCCCTGTGGGAAAGGGACCTCTCCTCTCTTACCCGTACAACTCTGTCCCTGTGCTTTCAGGTCTGTGCAATCCTATCAAAGTGCTAAAGCAAAATTATTTAGGGAAAGGTGAATGAGAAAAGAAAGAAGAGAAGCAAAGACACAAATTGCAAAGACACAAAAACATAAAAAATATTTCAGAAAATCTTCCCATGTTAGGAAGGTATGTAAATGAAAAATCCATCCCCAAAATTTTTTTTCAATCAGTAGGACTACCCAAGAAGTAAGTTTTGTCTCAAACTTAGAAATGTTGATTCATATCTGGCCCTTAGCAAATAAGCAAATCCATTAGTAGCTCCCAGAATTCCTCTCAAACAATCTTTCCAATAGTATTTGTCTCTAGGAAATGTTTCTTGCATCCTACCATTTACTTCCAATAGTTGAAAAAGAGATTTCAGTTAATAGAGACAGGAAGTTATTTTAGCACAATTATTAAAATACTTAGCTGTTCCTTGAGCGGCTATAGCTTGAGAAAACAATTGCTTTTATGGAACATTCCTTCCTGTTTTAAATTTGCATGTGATTTGGAAATGCCTTATTTCTGGTGCTCACACAACTAACGCTTCCAATGATGATACAAGAAAGTGTGCATTGTAAATCATATATGGTTTATAGAAAATCAGTGAGACCTTGTCACTGGCCACGTTAGAAGTTCAGCAAATTCCTACAGGAATATTTTGATGCACAGGTGATGGAGTTTCTGGAGGCAATCAATTAGAGTGTCCCTGCTTGAGCTGGGGTGGTTGGACAAGAGGATCTCCATAGATCCCTTCCACCTTCAGCCATTCTGTGATTCTGTGAATTGTGGGCTATCAAAAAGAAAAATTTAATTAATGGTGACATCGATGGCAAATAGATTACTACAGTTTTTAAAAAAAATATCCCTCTACAATTCAAATTTTGTTGATGTCTAAAGTTTATAGTTTAGGCAACCTTCAGATGCTGTAGGCTTGCAAAGTGTAGGCTTATTTGAAAAGATAGTAAAATCTTTAATGTTACAATCTGGAGGTAGGTTTGAACCAGTATAAATCATGTCATTTGACTTAATTATACAGAAACAGTGCTTACTGTTATTATCTGATTATTAACCCCTATGTGGGCTATTTACATCTCAGTCTTGATTAATCATCATAACGATTACCTGCCTGGTGTGGTAATAATTAAATAGAAAATCCAGCAACAAAATAATGATATTTTTAATATTCTTTTTAGGTCAGACATAATGAGCATGAGGAGTGTAATAGTGTCTTGAACATAAGGCAAATTAGACTAAGTTTTAAAAGGCAATTTTTTTTCTTTTACTTACAGACATTTACTTTTTGTCAACAGAAAGCTAAAAATGTTTAGGAGCCAAATCAACTAAATAAATAACAGGCTTGTTTCTAATTCATGAGACTTCCTGACATGCCAGAAGGATCTGTGCACACCTGACCCACGCTCGTGCCATCATTCCCACAGCTGCTGGGCACTGCAGGCTGTCCAGCTCACCCCAGAGGTGTGAAATGTCACCCTCCATTTCCACTCCTGGCACTGCAGCAGTTTCTACCAACTGAGGAGTAACATCAGGAGAAAATGTTTTAAATCAATTAAATTCTTCATCACCTGAAGTTATGGATATCTAATATTTGGTCAAACGTGGAATATACTCTCAACCTAGTACCAGAGTAACATCATGTAAGGCTGATCCAACAGGGATCCCTTCTCTCCATAGGGAAATGAGAGAAGTTTGCTGACTGTGGGCATTGGAAATTAGATTCAATAATGCTCTAAGAAATTTACTTCAAGGTACTAATATTGCAAATGTGTTAGTGTACAGCATATGGCTCTGATCTGAAAATCCTGAAGCATGAGCTCATTTTCATTGAGTGGCCCTCTGGGATGAACATCTTAAATTCATCTGGCATTCTGCAGCTGGTGTACATTTTGGAGGATTATTTGTAAGTGTTCTTTTTGCCAGCATATTAAACTACTGCTGCACCACATCAATTTTTCAGATCTTAATCACAAATTGAGCGTTTTTTCACTAACATTTCTTAGGATACTCTGCTCTCTTCTCAGTGTTGACCCACTGATGAACATATAATAGCCCACAGGAGATAAAGCCATGGACTGTATGAAATCATAGTCTTTAGAGTACCTGATTGCCTTTAGAGATTTCATTGGTTTTCTCTAAGCTTCCTTGATTTTATTTAGATCTAATTATCAGCTCTTCATCTGAAGATAACTGAAAACAACACCTTCAAGCCACTTTACAAATATATACAGAAAGCTCTTATCTCCCTTCTTGATAATGAGGTGCCCTGATAGAACATCTGAAGTGTGTTGGCATTATTTGCTTCACTCTTACAAAGTAATCTTGTACATACATGGCTTGGTGTGCTGGGAGAACTCTTTTCCAATTGTCTAATTAAGCCATACTTCATGTTATTTCTCTTAGTGTTTCAAACATGTTAACGTGGTTGAATTATATTTCTGTTTCAAATTCCTCATTACTCTTGGTTTGTTCAGGCTTACAAAGTGTGGTAGGACACACATGCTGACCAAGTACAGGTATTTTCTCTGTAACAGAAAATACAGAAAAAAGAAAACCACAAATTGTTGATTTCATCATAGCTCATACAATTAAAAAATCAAAATATTATTTATTTCATTTGGACATCTTCAAGAAGGATAGATCTTAGTGGGATGCTACTAAGCTGTCTGTGGATGAATTAAAAAGCATAGTGGCCTTATTTGATTTTGTTCTGACCTCTCTGAAACATCGATTGCTCATGGTCATTTTCCAACTCTGCTCTCAAACCTCTCTTTCATCAGCTCTCTGAAAGCTTGGAGTGCTACATGGATCACTCAGAAAATCCCATACCACTTCTCCCATGAGGCCTTTCTCATCTGGTTTTGCTCTTTGTCTTTTTTGTAATTACATTTGTGTATTAAAGGTTATCATGTTTTATTTCTCTATGAATAGATGTTTGGGTATGATTTTGGTTTTTAATAGATAATACATTGAAGGCCTTGGCTCTTCAATAAATTGCATTGTGAATACATAGTGAGGCCTTTCCAGAGGTTATCATATGGCTAAGGTCAAAACAGAAAACAGATTTTGTGTACATAAAGGAACATGCAGCACCAGCTTATTATAAAGTTCTGTGGTTCTTCAAATGCTCATGTGTATTTAACTTCACAGCCATGAGTAATTCATTGACAGTAATGGAACTCCTTTTGTCCACTTCACATAAAGTGTTTGCTTATACAGGAATGAAAGTGTATGTCCCCAGTCACAGTACAGTTCCTTGAAGGAATGTTTTTACTTGCCTTTCTTCTCAGTGCAATGAACCTTGCACAAGCCCTACATTTGAGAAGCTGTCTGTAGGCAAAAGGGAACTGTGTCTTCCACTTTCAGTGGTTACATGGTTTACAAGTGAGGTATTTTAAGCCTTCTATTATTTTTTAAGCAAAGTAGAAATGTTTCTCCACAGTGAATAAAAACTCCTGCATTTTTCTCTGCTTTTAAAGCTGGGCTTAAAAGGGGTTGTTCTATATGCTGCGTGAATGATTGAAGGATTGGTGAGAGAGAAGAGTAATTGCTTTTATTTCTCCATCCTATTTTTCAAAATGTTTTAAATGATGAAAATGTTTGCAGAGGAGATTAAACTCCACCAAACCTTGGGCAGATTGAAATGAAGATGAGTTTAATGTCTGAGATTATCTTTTGAATACTTTCTTCTTTTTTAAATATTGCTCTGTCAGCTAAATATAGTTCTGATTTTTACATTTTTATAGACCGTGTGAGTTCCCTGTAGGCACATTGTCTCTCTTCAGTGATTTATATAGTTTGAATTATAGGGGATGATAAGCATTTGCTGTTCAATAGTGTAGTTAATGCTCAGCCCCCCCCGGGTAACAGAGCAGTGAAGCATTTACGGCTCAGTGGTAGTTCTGCAACAATCAGCAGCAGTGCAGCTCTATCACAGTGAATTTATATCAGTACACTTCAGCCTTGGAGAGCTGAACATTCACTCAGCATAGCCTAGGGAAAACTAGAATGGACATTTTTCAGTCTTTTTGGGTGGTACAGCAGGAGGAGTTTACTATTTCAACTGGGTCAGAAACAGAAATCACATATGTGCAACATGAAAATTATCCAACCTTTATTTTCTCTCATTTTTTTCCCTTCCAGGATAAAGAGCAAATAAATGCTTGGACTAGAAAGCTTTTGGAAATCTGAAAGTTAAAGAAGTTTGTGTATTGGCAGACCCACTGCCATGCTGGTGAGATGCCAGGGAGTCTAGGAGGGCTCCAAGCTCTTCACTCCTGTGCTTAGGAGGAGGCTGGTGAGCTTTCAGGCACTGTGGCTGTACAACACTTCTGTTCCTGTGATTGTGATTGAGAAAAGAGCAGGGACTGCATCAGCCAAGCAATAATAGCATTTCTCTTTCAGGTTATTTTTCTTCAATAGGCCTGAAAGCTTTTTCTAAAGGAAGCCAATACCATCAGGGTTGAGGAGAACAGTCAGTGTTCTCTTCTGTCCTTCTGGCTGCAGGACATGACGAGGGAAAAACCATGAAATGCCATAAGATCAATATCTGGGTAAGAACCTGGTGTCACTGGAAGAATTTTGGTGTGTTTTGATCATGGGTCAGTTTACACAACACAATAGACGGGATACACCTATCTCAAAGGGGAAAAGGTTCTTTGGCACAGGTGTTAGCAGGGCTCACAGGAAGAGGTCAAACTAGATTTGAAGGGGAAAAGGGATAAAGCCAGGCTCCCTAGAGATAAAGCCTGGGCATAGCACAACAATATTGAGGGGTGGCTTCTTTGGCAAGATCTGTGAGCCTGTGGGATGGACATCCATGTGGCAGCTAAAAGACAAAGGTTGTTGATGTTAGAAACCATGGAAGTACTTGAGAATGGTCATGCAGGAATTCGGATTTATCCCCTCAGGAAGGGGTGAGGTCAGTAGACCAGGTGAAGGGGACCTAAACCAGTTCAAGCAGCACAGGCAACAAACAGGAAGAGCTGGAAGCCCTTGTGCAGCAGTAACACCGTGACACCATGGAAATGTGGTGGAATGGTTCACACAGCTGGAGTACTGCAGCTCCTCTCAGGGACAGGCAAGGAGAGGGCGTTGGGTAGCCCTGTGTTTTAGGGAGTGTCTTGATTGTCTAGAGCTTGCTGATGGTGGCAACAGGGCTGAATGTTTATGGGTAAGAACCAGGAGGAAGGCCAACAAGGCAGATATCATGGTGGGAGTCATCTCAGATCACCCAACCAGGATCAAGAGGCAGATGAATATTCTGTAAATAGCTGGGAGAAGTTTCACAGTTACTAGGCCTTGTTCTCCTGCAGGACTTCAACTTACCTGGTGTCTGCTGGAAATAGAGCACAGCAAGGAAGAAACACTCTAGGAGGTTCCTGGGGTCTTTCTGGAAGTCTAGGAAGAGTGATCATCCCCCTGTATACTTGACACTGCTGAGAACACATCTTGAGTATTGAGTTCAGTCTTGGGAGCCTTATTTGAAGAATCACATTAAACTGGAGAGTGTGGGAACAGCCTCTTCTCACAGGTGCAAGTGATAGTGTAAGAGAAAATTGTCTCCAGTTGCACCACATGGGTTTAGATTACATGTTAGGAAAGCCTACTTCACCAAAAACAGTTGTCAAACACTGAAACAGGCTGCCCAGGGAAGTAGTTGAGTCACCATGCCTGGAGGTAGTTAAAAGACATACAGATGTGGGTGTTTAAGGGACATGATTTAGGGGTGAGCTTGGCAGTGAGCTGTTAACAGACTTGATGATTTTTAAGGTCTTTTCCAACCTAAACCAGAATTCTTTGATTCTATCTTTGTATGAAAGGTGTTGAAACCAAAGCAGAAGGAGGCCCCAGGCAATAGCCAGAGTCCTTCAGCAAGATTGGGACAAAGTAAAAATAAAGCTGAGGTTCCCAGGGTGTCTTGATTAATGCTGTGGCTGCTGCAGTCAACACTGCCCTCTCTCTGAAATGTGTCTGGAAGCCTCAGGCTGTAGTTCAGCCAGCACCAGGAATAAGGACTGACAAAGTTAACTTTTCTCTTGTAAATTCTGAAAGATGAGGCAGAGTAAAATCTAAAAGAGGAGGAGAAGAAACTGCAGTAGGCAAGATGAGTTTCATCCTAGAAAACAGTGGGAAAGTGTGAAGTGGGATTTCTGTGAAGCGAGATTGTAAGTGCTCCAACCCCACAGATGCTGTTGTAATTGTGAGAAAATATGATTGCAGTGAACTGAAGAGGTGTGAACTCTGCTTTGGTGACAGGGAATTTACAAATAATGACCATTGTGCCTACACTACATCTTTAAGCCTAACTGATTGTAGAGACCCAGCAAGCATGGATATAGGCAAGCTTAAGTGCATCTCTCTGGGCCCTCAGGTCTCAAATCCTACATTTGCCAGCATCTCACAGCAGCAGAGAGCCCGAGCAGGCTGTTGGCAGGGAGGCTTCAAGCTGAGAGGGCAAGGCAGGTTTCCAGAAGATGTCTGTGTTATGCTTTGTGCTTGCCTGCCTGCTGCAGTGTGGAAGCAGCATAAGGACATTTTGAAGAGGCTCAGAAAGGGTAATGTTGACAGGAGAGTGGAGAAGTGAGGAAAAAAGCATGATTTTTGTTAAAGTCATGGTGAAAGAACTGCTGACATCCTCTGGCAGTGGTGACAATGTGAACAATTAAAAAGTTTGATGGCATTAGAATTGGGACTGTTCTGAAATCAACATAAAAATTAGGACATGCAAAACTTTCAGAGAACAGGAATCTGATTAATAACGAGGGGAAAAAATTAAATGTAAATGGCTAATTGGCTGGAAACCCTGAGAAGATCCCAGCTAAGCTGTTCCAGTCAGTGCACAGGTGAGCATGGTTCTCTCCCTGCTGTCAGCAGGCATATGCATCACTCACCCACACCCAGCCTGAATGTGACCTTAAAGCATGGACACTGATAACAAAGCGAGGGGGACCACTTACATAAAGCCTGGCATGAAGCCTACAGAACTGACAAAGAGAAATCTTATCCAGTTAAACAGTGTGGCCAGTTTGGCCACTTTAGTCAAGGAAATCAAAATTATATTCCAGTCCTAGAAGGGAGTTCAGAACTGTGAAATGGAAAAATAAAGGAACTATGAATAAAATCAAAGACAAAATGAAAAGGTCACATCTAGAGTCAAAGAGAAGATGAAGGGGAACTAAATGAATAGCAAACAAGCTTACTATGAGGCAGAAGAATAATCTCAGCAGCTTCAGGATTCAGGTAACTGACTCGTTCCTTCACCTCATGCTGTAAAATACAGGTCTCTTGGGGAGACTGGTAGTAGTGTTTGAATGATTTCAGTAGTAATATCAGAAGGAAGTTGAGAATGATGAAGGACTCATTAGGTCAGGACTCAGAAGCTGTGGGCTCAGAAATAAGAGAGGAACAGCTGTGGAAGATCCAGTGTTAATGCTGTAAGTCTCCATGCAGATGCAGGAGACACAAAGAATCTGTATCACTTTATCTCTGATAAAGCATTTACCTCTGCTGTTACCTCCATCCTCCTCCCTGCATCACAGTGTGCCTAAGGCAAGAGGAGTGAGTCGAGGCATAATGTGGAGTTACACAATGCAAATAAAGGCAAGGGTGCCTCACAGAACATCTATTATAAGTGATAGTGTGTATGATTGAAAGAGTGGATGTCTTCAGCTGAAAGGAAAGAGATATTTCTTTGAACTCTCTTGGAACTGAAAGAAATCACGGATTCAGTCAGAATGGTACTATATCAGACCACTTTTATAGGCTCTTTCCAGAGCAGAATCACATATGGAAACAATTTTTGATAACGTGCTGTAAAATACATTCCAGGGAATATTCCCATCTTGGCAGAGATTGAACTAGACAGTTTAATAAGCCTTCCATCCCTAATTTCTCTCTGCTTGTGATTCTTTAAACTGAAGCCACATAATTTTATGTTCTATATAGCTTTTGAGTCATCCAATATCTACTGATTTATAGCTTGACTTGTGTATAACAAACTCCAGGTTGCTTGAGGAAGAAAGACACCTTAATCACACTAGCAGGCTTCAGTCACCTCATTGCCAACTCCAGGCCCTAGTTTTATTTATTTATTAAATCTGCGGAATAAGAAATATCTACATTGGCCAGCCTCACCTAGGGTCTTTATTAAATCCTCATATTGACAAAGTGCAGAGCAGTAAAAGTGATATGAAAATACAGGGTAAGATACACAGAAATTAGATGATGGTTTGGGGGAGGCCACCCTCATTATTAAAACTTGAGTGCTGGAAAAAGGTGATGTTACATCATCAAATAATACATATATTCTGTGCAGCTGCCAGGGACTGTGCACACTGCACAGCCTTTGATGAGCCATATGTAACTTTTGGAGGTGTGCAATATTTCACGTGATGTGGGTCCAGAGAAGACAACCTGTTTCTCCAGAGCATCTCTGAGATTCACATCTGCATCAGTACTGCTGGCAAGCTAAATCTTTGACAAAAAATCTGATATCTGAAACCCCAGCTTGGGAGTAGCTGTTATGGAGCAGAGAGGTGTTTGGTCTCATTTCACCTTATGTAGAAATCTGAATCTTCAGTGGAGAAGAATCACCTTCTAGAGGTGCTGCTCTCTCTGCTGAGCATCCTGATCCTGCAAAACAGACGCAGGCACTTCCACAGGTCAGTCTGTGCCACCTGTCACTCGTAAGAGGAATCAGTCCTTGCCTTCAAATCACTAAGAGTAACTTTCAGAACATCCAGCTTGATGGGATAAACTTGAACCAACAAGTGGAATACTGCTGACTTTTTTCCCTTGAAAAATGATAGGTGTTTTAGAAGGCTGAAGTCTGTAACAAAATTGTGCTGGGCTCCGAGGCTTTTATAGCCTGCATTCTTAATGGTGCAACATTTTCATGCTCAGAAAGGGGGGATTGAGAAGGAGGGAGAATAAGAAACCAAGTAATGTGTTTGTGTGTAATAATTCTGAATATTTGGTAATTTTCTATTTTTAGTTTTTAATAGTATGAGGACTGATTATGAATAAGTAAATCATAATTAATTATAAATCAGTCTTCACTCCAGATGTAATCTCAGGTTTTGGAAGAGCTCTTGTTTGAATAACTAGAATTTCAGTTTTTATATTCAAGGCATGTTTGTATCATCTAGGATTCTAGCAGGAAGTCTGTTTCTCTGTGACTGTGTCGAACTCAAGCATGACAGTGTTGGCTCCTGTGAAGAAGATATGCAAAAAGCCAGTGACTGGAAGTATCACCCATATTGATTTTTCTATCAGCAAGAGCTTGCTGGGTCTGTCTTAATAATACAGTTGAATCTGAGATAGGATATTTAAACATATCTAAGATGGGCTTTGTCCTGTGAAATATGGAGCGCCCAAACTCTAGCAAAGAAGTGAAAAATTTCTTTTAAGTCTGTTTTGTATCTGGACTATTCTTAAACACAGTTATTATGGGGGCTGACAGCAGTGACTGCCTAAAACAACTTCCTTGTGTTGCATGGGAAGTCCACATTTAGTGTCCTGCAATTCTGGATCACTTTCAGTTAAAATTCGGTTGCAATATCCAGATCTGGAAAAATTTGGTGTACATCCATTTACCTTCAGCCAGACTGGTGTGCAGCTTCCACATGCAGGCTCCAGAGGCCTTCAGTGCCCGAGTGTGACCTGGTGAACTGCTCTTACAAACAACTCAGACAGGGATGAACATTATATATGGAAAAAAGACTGCTTTGAACACATGACATGAATGTTATGGGCCAGTGTTGAAACAGGTCTGTGATTTGTATTTCCTTTTTCTAAAATAACTAAGCAAAATTTGAAGACACATGCTGGAATACAAGTTCAGTGATGAGATGGGAATGAGAAAGGCAATTCATTTGTGCTTGCAGATTATGTCTTTACCTTGAACACAATACAGTGGCCCAGATGTGCTGTAGACTTGACTTTGTTCAAGGTAATTTGATATTGATCAGCCTTCAGGTGTAATGATACAACAATCAAACTGATCAAATGCAGTACTACACAGATGTGGTTTTTCAGACACATTATTTCTATGAGAAATCATCACACTGCGGAGAAAGAAAGAAGATTGGCAAAAGCATATTTATTGTGCTTAGTTTCCTTTCTTCCCTTCTGATGTATTGTATTGAGTTTTACTTTTAACATTGGAGAACAGCTAAGAAATATGTGGTTATTTCAAACATTCCATGAGCATTGTTGGTTTTTTTTTCATTTGCAATCCTCTTAAATGCACTTATGATGCTAACAAAGAACTTAAAACAGTAATTTGAAAAAAAGGCAATAGCTGAAGTCTTAAATTCAATTATTTACTATAACCCATCTCTGTGAGTTCTTTAAATTCAATGGAGACAGTTCTCACTCCCTTTAATGAAGAGAGTGTTTAGACCCTGCCAAAACTCGTATTTATAAATGAGACACATGCACCTGTCTTATTGTAACTCCCTGTGTTATACTGCTGGCAACAGTGCCCATTTCCAGTGCAGCACTAGGTTTTCTGGGGTTTTCCAGCTCCATACACCATTTGCAGCTCATCAGGCCTGTGACCACATAAGACTGTGTACACTTTCATACATAATGCTGTTGTTTCTGCTGTGACAGTAAAATTGAACCAAGGTGTCTTGACATCATGAAAATTTATTTGATCTTTGTCCAGTGTGATTTGTATTGCATTTCTACAACCAGGCACATTTTGAAAGATATTTTATTTATTGAAAAGGTATGAAGGTCTTATGGACACTATCTTTTCTCCTGCATCTTAAATTTAAAACTTTGTCTTGAAAAACAAAAAGTGTTCTTTAATGGGGAAATAGATGTTCTCAAAAGTCATGCAATTAAAACTTGGATAGTGATTTACCTTAATATTAAAAGTAATTTAGAGTTATAACCTTCTCTCTCAAGTTCAATATGTAAGTAGAGGCAATCAGTGTGATTGCTTAAAATAACCCTTTTTCAGTGGGAATTGCAGCAGTATCCAAAATCATCAAGATATGGATGTATGTTGCTCAGCCAAATTATCACCATGGTCTTTTAGACAATTAAGGCATTAAATCTTCACATATTAGATTCTGACTAAGAGAGTCTTGGGCAAGATTTTTGTACAAAGAATATAAAATATGTTAATTAATAAATCCAAGTGCAAACTCATTAGCTTAAGACTGTATAGCAGAGACATTAAAACAGTTACGTTTTTCCCCTTAGGATGACAACTTCACAATTATAAACAGAGCTCGGAAAGACACGCTTAGGAGGCACTTCTTTCAGATGAGCTAATTAAAAATGTTCTGTTTATTTTTGTGTGCACCCAAGTGAACAGTGCTATTATGGCAGGAGGAACTAGGTAATTTTAAAATCCCAGTCACAGTCAGTTCAAGTGGCTAAGTTTAGTTTCGAGACAGTGGTTCAAACTCAGGTTGGACACATTTTTTTCAGGATAATTTTAGAAGATAGTAAAAATGCAAACAACTCCTGAGGGTAAGTCATACTACCTAGGGGAGGAATTCAGATGACTTCTTTAAATTAAAAGTGCTGACTTAGAAAAAAAGAAACCAGAGATTCAGTTAAATGCTTAATATAAGATACAGAAGCCACATAATGTTCTTATCCACTGTTCAAGAGTATTTTCTGAGCAGCATTTACAATTGCTGCAGCATCATGTCTTTTGTTGCTAAATATACATCACCCATCGAAGCAAGTCCCATTTGGTTATACTGGTGCTTCGTTTGGTCGTGTTGCTTTGTCATCTGACAAGAATTGATTGATGTCAGTGAAACAACCTCAACAGTAATCCCTGCTGATGTATTCATCTGTTCAGGAGCTAAAAATAAACACATGCAAATATTTCTGCTGAGAATAATTCTTTTTATGCTATCTTGTGAGCGATAATATTAACAATAAAGTAGTATAGCTGCAGATGTAGCCCTGAGCATATAAAATTTTACAGCAGCCTTTTCCATTGTAATATTAAGGGTCAAACTGCTGTTGTGGCAGGAAAATACAACAATGCAGACTGTAGGAATCCTTAAACCCTCTATGAGCAGAGTAAGAATCAAGTGAGCTTTTTTTAATTAGGAAAACACCTCTAGCTGAATTGCCATATGTATTGTGTGCATATGTAGATTGTACATTATAGAAAGAGAAACCAAAGCAGTTGTTCATGCCGGGGAATGTGTCAAAAAGCCCTGTGGCATTTGGGTAGCTATATTGCTTTACCTTTGCCTAAGAAAATAATATTCCTTTATGTGTACTTGGTCAATTATCATAATGCATGTCAGTGACATGAAGTCACTGCTTCATAGACGACACTATTGAAATTTGTCTGTTGCTCCAGTGAAGGAAAGAATGAAATCTCTTTATTGTGAATTCAGTGGTCAAATTTCTACTTTGTTCACAGTATTTTTAAGCAGCTTGTTTTTGTTGTTTTGGTTGGTTGGTTTTAGTTTGGTTGGTTGGGTTTTTTTTTAATTGAGAAAGAAAGGATATTGACTAGCTTGGGGGTTTAATATGCTCCCATGCACTCTTTATGATTTAGTCGTTAGGAAAAACCTGCTCCTTAATCCCTGTTACTTGATGCAAGTCTATTGTTTTTTACAGTCTATCTTGATTACAAGAAATTGAAATGCCTTGCTGACAAGCCAGTAAAAAGGTACTTTTGCAATCATTTAGCAGCCACAGAAAATATCTTATCTGAATCAGGTTCTTGAAATTTAAGCAAGAAAATGTGGCTGGTTTGTTCTGATACAATCAGCTGTTGAGAAGTGTTCCTGTAAGGGGATTCCCATCTTTCTTGTCCCTTGCTCTATCTCTCAGTGTGTGTCTATATTCTCCTGCTTTTGAACCTATTGACTCTTTTAAACTGAAGTCTAACAGATGTATCTGCAAGTTATAAACTACAAATTTAAGAGAATATATAGCCAGCTGGAAGAGGGAGAATTAGTGTACCTTCTCAAACACACGCTGTGCTGCAGGGAAGACAAAGTCATTTTTTTCTTCTGTGCAATGGAAAAATAGCCAGTCACATTGTCATGTCCATCTGATCCAACCAACAGGGTCAGGTAAATTCTCTGAATTCACTTCCCATGCAGTTTTTCCAGAATCACAGCTGCTTTGGGCTGAAATAAAATGGAAACTGCCAAGGCTGCTGTTCTGATGGCAATGCTTAAATCAAGAATGTTTTCCTGGGCCTTCCTTATATTCCAGAAAAATTCCATGGACACTCCCTAGGAAAAAAACTTTCTATTCCTACCTGGAAAGTGGAAATTTGTCTACTAAATGTTGTCTCTTGTTTTCCTGATAAAGCAAAAGGCAAATAAATCAAAATGTCAGCAGGTGAAATGGAAAATGTAGTGCAATGAAGATTTCAATGCATTAATGGTTAAGGAGTTATGCAAGAAATCATCACCCAGTATCATGAGAATAGATGGTAAATCATATATGTGTATGACAGGTACCATTTCAACCCTAGAAATGCTTGTTTCTCCTTGAGTAAAACAACTTATTGCACAGAGAAGGAAGTTTTATATCACTTCATGTTGCATATTTTTCTTCTTTCTTGAGTTCAACTGTTTTACTAAAGTGAGAATTTTGGTGTCAAGAAGGCACATAGCAGGAGGCTGGAGGCCTAAATAATTCTGTTTCCAACATCGTGAAACTGAAATTACTTGACTAGAAAAAATTGTATCAGAATAAATAAATTCCATTAATTTATGCAAGGGAGGCTGCTTACAAATGTAGTGCAATTGAAAGATATTATATTATTGTAATTGTAGCTGTTCAACCCAAATTCTTGAGTACAAAAAATTTCAGGGTGTTTTGTTTTCAGGCTCTTGTACATTTTTTAGGAAAGTGTTGAGCTAAGCCAAAGCTAGCTATGGGAAGAGGGAGGGCCCAGAATCTGAATTTGTTGTTACACTAAAATAAACAAACAAGAATAAAAAAAGTCAAAATTTGAAATAGTGCTAAAATCAGAAAGCCATGGAGGGTTCTGGTGTGGATTACAAGGTGTAACACAGAGTTATGTGGTTGAGCTGGTTGACAGCAAACTTGAAAGTTGACCATAAATATTGCTGGTCATGTGTGTCTGCTCCCTTTGCAGGAGAAACTGTTATCCTTATAATTACCTACAAGACTGTTTAAAGAAATGTTAGAAACTGGAGTAAAAAATTAATCACTGGAGTTCCCTATTTGAAGCTTTCTCTAAGCAATTATTCATGTGCCAACATCTTAATGAAAAATTTCCTGTGTTTCTGCTGTGATCAGACTAAATGTCAGAAGTTAACCCCTATCCTTCAGACTTTAGCCCAGTTGCTTGTTTGGCAAATCCAAAATATGTGGGGATATCAAAGAAGTACTGTGGGTTTGTTAGGGCTTGACATCAAATTAAAAAGAAGCAATTTGGTCATCTACACCACCTGGCATATTCTGACTTCATCTGTTTTGGGGAAAAAAAGTGACTGGAAATTTTTATTTGGAAATGGAAAGAACAGGTAAGGAGACAAAATGGGCTAAAGGGTAAAAGAATCTAGACAGAGGAGTAGATATGCTGAAATATTGTAAAAAATGAGCATTTCTTATAGGCTTCATCCAACAACCAAAACTACTAACAATATTTATGTGTAAAGGGAATGTAGAAATGGGTTCTCATGTTCTAAAAGTGTAACACTTATTCTCTTTAATTACCAGAAGTACTGAGGGAACACTATAAGAAATATTTTTTTCTTTTCATCTAATAATGTGGAGTTGTTTTGTGAACCTGTGTAACAGTGCATATCCAATACTGAACTAAAAAATGAATGAGCCGATAGATTTTTCCAAAAATTAAAGACAAACACCACTACCCCTTGTTATTCAAAGCATTTAGAGTTTCATTAGCAGATATGCTACTAAAAATTGTAGTAGGTGTACTCTGAGCTTATAGAGGAATGGTTTTCCTCTGGTTCTTCTAGTCACTGTTTAATGACATCACTATTTGAATATTATATCAATAGCAGTACAGTAATTTTTCCTTTAGTTTTCCTGCCATGATTATGTTTGCAGGTTGGAGAATACACAACAATACCTTTAAGGTTTGTTTGGGTTTTTTTATCCCTAAGCAGGTGTGATCTGATATTCTCTTTCTTCCAGCCAGGTGGATTTGTGGTAGGCTGTAATGACAGAAGTCCAGCAGCTTTGCCTATAAGAGGGCCTGGGACACACTGAAGCTGATAAAATAGAACTGACTTGAGTGGCATTCAGGAGCTCCAAACTGAACACAGCAGAGACCCAGCATGGCTGAAGTTTCCCCACTGCAAGATAAACTCCTGTAAAGTAGCAAAATTTGTTATTTTCAATGCAGAAATCCTCCTGTTAATATCTGAGGATTCCTTCTCCTCTGTCTTGTTTATGGGGTTGGTTTGTTGGTTTGTTTTTTTTGTTTTGACAGGTAGCCCTGACCTGTGAGGGGAGTCTCATGAAGAAATTCATTATTTGGAGTTTTTTAGTAAAAAATAATCACACAAACCCCATTATTTTCCTACTGAGGTCTTGAGAGAAAATGCAGTGGGATGAGAATAGGTAGAATTTGCCTATTAAACCATTCAAGAGCCCCATATAGTTGCAAATAAAGAGTTATGTAATTAGTAGAAATGTGGATTCAAGTTCCAGAGAGTAAAAAAGCCAACAAAAACCATGCCACAGAAACCTATTTCTGTGAATTCCAGCTAGGGGAAAACTAATTGTGTTTGTTTTTATAGGTGATATAAAAAATTTCAGGGAGAGGAAAATTCACGCAGGAATAACAAATTGTACAATGAATGAAACAATTCAATTTTAGAAAGGGATGTTTTTTTAATCCATGAATGAAAAAACACTTTCCATTGCTTTCTGTTGAAATTTTATAATAATCATTTTGAAGCTATTTGGTTCAAGAGGTATCCCGTGGTCTGGATTACTGAATGATAGAAGGTGTAATGAAGTGATTCAGCTAGCAGCTGGCTTGGTGGAATAAGAAATGTTAGTTTAGACTCCAGTCTGTGATTATTTGTTTTCTTGCTTTACCCTCGGGCAGAAGTGCAAACGTTTATATTCTGTAGCTTTTCTATTTTTATACAATGTTCACAGTAAACCATAAGGCAGCTTTGCCTAGTTTATTTTGGCATTTTAATTAAATGTTTTGTTATTTTCATTGCAAACCAAAATTTAAACCAAAAATCAGCAGCAGGACATGATAACTGCACAATATTCCTTTTGAGCTGGAGAGAAAAGCTCTCATTGGTGTCACCAAAGAAAGGTTATATCTTGCTCTTTTACCTAAAGCCTGGTTCAATTTGTTGAGTTCTGCTAGCTGACTTTGTGGTTTAGTCACTCAGCTGGGCCCCTGCAGTTGCTAATGAGTAATCTTCACAAAATTGTTGTCTGGGAGAAGATGATTTATTTGCAATTTATACCCTGGAACAAGGCACATGAGAAACAGCAAATACTTTTGTGGATGTGATGCTGTGTTCATTGTTTATGAGCAGCACCTCCTGCACCTGAGCAAGATGTCTGTGCCACAGAAGTGTTGATGAGTTGTGTGCTGTTAGTGCACTAACAGAAGGAATACAATGGAATTAAATTCAGTGAACCAGATTGGTTTTGGACTGGCTTTGTGTGGTGCTCCATTATACAAACTGTAATGGAGTCTGATTTCAGGGGGCAGTTTCAGCAAAGCAGCTTTAATGGCAGGGCTGTGACCTGTTTTTAACAAAACAATGAGGCCTTGGCAGGACCTTTCTCTTATCTCCTCTACTCCCTGCCTTGGTTTGCACAAGCCAAACAATCCCACCAAACAGAAGAATAAGATTCTGGCTGAGTACCTTCAAATGTTTTTATGGGTGCCTGAGGGTCCTTGAAAATGCTCTTTTTGCAGAATATTAACTTGAAAACAAAGCTGCAAACAGTGGGAGTGTGTCTTCGACTTCCTTTCACACCTGCACAGTCATCTCCATGTGCCTACGGTCTTTGCATCTCCTTTATTTACATTTGATTGCATGTGAAGTGCACATTCAGTAAAAAGCTTGCTAGACTGAATTTTGCAGCTGTCTTGATGCTGTCTGTTATACCCATTCTTTGGTGAATCCAGAAAATGGAATGTGTAGAATATGGACACCATAGAATTGAATTCTTGCTCTTTGCTTAACTTGGGACTCCTGCTTTATGAAAAACTTAGCTATAAAATTCTAACTTGGTGAAATAATTCAGGTAAACAAAGCCCAAGCCAGATGCAATAATTTGGAAGAAATGTACTTTTTCATGAGAATTGTTGGAAATTCAAGTGGGAAATGTGACTCATTCTGCAGAAATTTGAGCCCAGTTCTTACCACATTCCTAACCTAACTGCAGACTCACCAGTTCAGCTGCGTTTCACATAGGCAGCTGAATTCGTAGGCATTTCTTTGGATTTGTATTTTTTGCTGAATGTGATATAAGTTGAGAGCTGATTTGTTTGAGCCTCGACTTCTACTGAATGTGAACCTTGCCCTGCAGGTTTTTAAATTCTTTAATTTTTTAATTCAAAAACCTTTATCCTGGTCATGAACTCTGTGGTTTAAATGCAAATGTTTGCATCATTATTTCCAGATGAATGATTCACTAGTTGAAAAGTAACAGGGGGGAAAGAAAAAAGGAACAATAAAAATGACAACCAAGCGTAAGGGATTTCAACAGAAAAGCAATAACCTGGATCCCTCTAGAGGCCGTTTGTGTAATATTTGGTAGGAAAAAAAGGTTTGAACTTGTCTCCCAATTCAATGTCTACAAATAAAGGAAGATTATCTGTCTTATGTTGTTGTTTATTATCTTGCCAGAGTGCTTCTGTCTGGTGGTGAAAGCTGCGTAATTATTGTATTTTCTCTCCTTCAAACTAGTTCTTCCTTAAAACTGAGGAATGCAGCAGGAGTTTCTGCATGCACTGATTCAGTCCTAAATTAACTCCTAAAGGCGTGTTTCCTTGAAAATTATTTTTAGAAAGCAAGTGTTTTATGTCAGAAGCCAGTTGAGGCATCAGAAATTTAAGTTTCCATTTGTGGTATTATTGCCAAGGAATTAATTAAGCAGACCAAACAACAGGGATACAACTCCTTTCCCATCTGTGTGCATTGATTCTGATCTCAGGAACAGTGAGAATGCCCCTTTGTGAGAAAAGTCCAATCTCGAATCCTGTAAGAGACAGGCCAGGCCATTCTGATGGTGGAAACCCACAGGCAATTACCCAAAGAGGGGATGGTTTCCTTGGAAAGCAGCACAACACAGCAGGGTGAGGAACAGAACTTTCTGAACCCTTCCCACTGCTTCTGCTGTACCACAATTTCTCCACATTAAATGCTTCCTGAGACTGAGAGCTGATACCCCAGTGTCTCATTCTGGATAATCTGCTTATTGGGGTGCATGCATGGACTTAAAGGACAGAGATTCTCCTGGTGTATCAGCAGTCCCAGTGGCACAGCAGACTGAAAAAAGTGAGTGAAGTATTGGCAATGTGTCACAATCTGCCCTTCATCGATTGATTGAAAAGCCTTGCCACAAAAGCAAAAGCAAAAACAAACCCAAAAAACCCCAACTAACAAAAATACCCTCAAATCAATTTAGATGGCTAAGTGAAACAAGTAAGAGTGTCTTCCTAGTGGTCTTGGTCAAATGCATCAAAGAAACCTTGTTGCCAAGGTTTTTGTATATATTTTTTGTAATTTGAGTTGATGGTATGTAAATACTTCGCAATTAAAATGCCCTTTATAATATTTTTGGTTCACTTCTGCTCCTTGTTCTGCTTCTCCTGAACATTTTTTATTCTTGTCTCCTTTCTTGAAAAGTGTTATAGTCCTCTGCCACTTTGTTATTCCATGAGATCCTACCAGCTATTTAAAAATCAATTTTAATTTTTTAATTAAATTAATATGAAGGCTACTATATATATTTATACTTCTGGAATGGAGAAAAATAGTTTTTGATCATTCATTTTGTGCAAAATATCCTTTTGTACATCATGAAATGTAATTTTATCCACATGAGTGAATGCTGATGAAGTGCTTTGAAGAACTGTTGGAAGAAATTACCAGTCATATTCAACTTTGCTGTAAAGGTGAAAAGAATAATGTTATAATGAAAGATAAAGATGAATACGCATAAAGGCCTTTTACAAAAGATTTTATGGAGAGCACCATCTTTTTATGCAGCATTATGCTGCCTTCAGAAAAAAAACTTGTGTATGTTGAGCACTAAAACATAGCAAAGCATAGGGAGATTATGCACAATCTGGGTTCATTTTCTCACCACAAAATGTCAGTGCACCAGACTAGAATGATCTGGGGTTCACAGAAAGAACTGGTAATGTCCAAATCTCTCTTCCTTAGTTTTGCTCTGGAGCTCAGCCAAGGACTCTTGATGGCATGGGGTAGACTCCAGTGGGCCTGGTGTCATTCTTCAGTCTTTTCACCACCTTGCCTAAGTACCAGTTTACATTTTGCCCACATACTTGTTCAAAGTTTCATTGCAGACCAGGAAGTATATTTGAAAGTGAGTGAGCTGTCACTGGGTACTCTTAAGCAATATAATTCTTCTATTCTGGCTTGATGGGCTGGACAATTGATTTATGGCTGTTTATTTCTGCTTTTGGTTAATTAAGTGGGAAGCAATTACTCAGAGGCTGCAACTGCCAGCAAGTGGAGCTCTTTGCTAGCCTAGGGAGGTGTGTCCTCAGCAGGAGCCTTGCTCCATCCTAAACTGAAACTACTGGAGAGCTGGCATTCAGTTCTGCTTTGGCCCTTTTGCAACTTTCTCATGTTCCAGTTCTGTTGGCTTGTAAAACAAGGGGATGATGGCTAAAAAAAGGGCAATTTATAAATTAGTCTATTTGCATGGAGAATTTATGGCTTTTTGATTTGACAGTCAGATACTGTATTTATTCCCTTCACCCCTTAAAAGGAAGATTTTAACCTTCTATTTTTAGTTTACATTTTTATAAGAAATATATCCCAGTAATTTTAGTAAAATGGTGGAATTTGCCATACTGGGAATATGGGGGATGCAAGGGACAGTTTTCCAGTACTATTCACTCTGGGCTCATTGGCCACTGATGAAGGTTTTTAGGAAAAGTTCCTTAGAGCAAGGGGTCAACCCAGCTGTTCCATGATCTACTTTGTGGTTTAAAGTGTAAGGCACTGAAGGATCTTAAAGTGAGAGCCGTTGTTGCAAGAAACAACTTAATTTTAAATTCCCCTTCTTTTCTACTACAAACTGTCTTGATTAGGAAGGATTTTTAACTAAAACATATAACTTTCCAGTCACATAAAGGAACACATGGAGAAAATGTCATTCAATCAAGATGAGATGCCAGGATTAGTTATTCTAACTTGAATTCTCAAATGAATCCTCAATGAAATCCAGATTGAACATAACGTTTGCCTGCTAATGCTAGAGGTACTCTTCTTTATGTACTTTATTAATGTTGAAGTCTCGTTTATTTATGCTGGTCTGTGGTTTGCTTGGTATGTTACTCCCTGTATGCTGGCAGTGTTTTGACCTAATCATTCTATACATCCATTGGTTACTGCTAAGTCATCCAGCTTTCTGAAGGTGGCTCATTTTGTGCATAACTTGTGCTCTGAAGTGCTCATGCTTGTTCCTGCAGAGCCCACCAGTGTTCTTACTCCCCCATGGTCAGAATGTGTTTGCCATACTTAGAGAAAAGCAAGCCTATTTGGGCAGGAAAACTGTATTATTTCAGGTGTGTAATTCTAATTTAATAAGACAGAAAGAGGAGGATGCATCCTCTCCTCACATGTCCTCCTGTGCTCAGCTGGGAACTCTCTCTTTGCTCCTGCCATGCTGAGAGAAGCAGGGGGGATCTGCTCACTCCAGGGCTTCAAACTGGAGAGGAAGGGAGATTGGATTTCTGAAAAGGTTTAAAAGAGTTAAGCTCCTTTTCTCAGTGCTTCTGAGGAATAGCAATCAGTAAGTTAGCAATGTTAGTCACACTGGTAACAAAAAAGTCCAAGAAAGTAGAATTTACCTTGCCAGTGTATGGGTGGAGGCACAGACTGGGAGATGGGTTAAGTGAATTCCCACCTGGTGAAGTTGGAAATTGTGTCCAGCTCTGTTGTACTCAAATACTGCTCCATGAGGCCTCTCACTTTTGCTCCTTTTGCAATAGTGGTTTTATGAGCCATCATTAGCTTTTCTCTGCTTTCATTGCTATGACATAGTTCCCTGGAAATGCTTTGTAGCCTTCTGTGCCTGGCCAGGTCTTTACAGCCCTGGACATATTCAAGCAGAGCTTTGAAGGAGACCTGCTTAGACAAACTGTATGAACTCTGAAAACAATGGAAATAACTTCCAGCTTGGCTCCTCTTCCCCTGAAATCTCCTGGAGCTTCTTACCCTGAGCTGGCTTGGAAGCTTTTGAGAAAAGATGCCACCCTCTCTCTTCCTGACCCACTGATTTCTGGAACGGGTTTACAAAAAAAAAAAGAATTAAAAAAATCATGTCATCATAAAATACAAATATTAAATAGCTACAGTCCTCCCCTCACAGAGGTAATTTCTTGAGTGGGAAGGTAGAGAAAATCACTGTATCTAAGGAAAAAACTGCTTCCTAAACAAGCACTGAGAAGAGATCCCTATAACTAAGTATGAAATAAAGGGGAAACAATCTTCCTAAGATGAGAGAGTGGCTCCTGCCAGCTTTCCACAGTACTCTCACTCCCTGTAACCTTTTTGTTTCCCAGCCTCCACAGAAACCAAAGCCCATCTGTGCTTTCCCTGAGGTCTTCAGGGGACTGATTGTTTTTCAGAGTACAAAGACCTATTTCATTTAGCTTTTGGGGGCTGTCAGTGGTGCTATGAAGCCACTTGTATATTCAGAAGAGAACACCTGTATATCTCTGCAGGATCCGCTTGTTTTATTACTGCTGCAGCACAGTGAGGCTGTGCCTCAGATCACTACCAGGAAAATCTGGCTTTTGTTCCACATAAAAGTCAGGTCTCCCATAAACCACAGCTCAGTTTAGAAACATACTCAGAGACTGTGGCCTCTTACAAAGCAAGGAAGGCAGAGTACAGTTTCAGTCAATCAGAACAAAACAAACAAAAAGCCTTTCTCTGAAAAGCCAATGCAATAAGCCTCAAGGCTTCAGTAACTTGTGCTCCTCTCAATTGTGTGTGACTTTGTTAGAGGAGTCATTAGTTAAGGGTAATGAGTGCTTGCCTACACACTCTCATCTCCATAACTAGCACACCAGCACTTGTTTCAGAGCATTACAGTGACATTCCATCAGCCAACAGAGCCAACTGTGATTTGTTAGGCTGCAAAACAAAAACAATGTAAAATTAGTTGGGATGGATATGGGGAGGTGGAGAAACATTGGATTCTGATCTCATGTATTTCCTTCAGAGAGGACACAGTGGTTCTGCCCAAATCAAGGCCCCTTTATACTCTTTGCTGTATCTTTGTGTTCAAAAGTACCACACAGAGCAGGCTGGGTTTTCTGGCTGTCTGTCAACATTCGCTGTCAATTTTCATGTGCATTGAAGGAGGTGTCAGAACTCTTCTCGCTCAAGGTGAGGCACAAGTGACAAACTCATACCCTTAAGTTCTAATATGGAGAGGTGTAACATTAACTCCAATGGAAGAGTGCAGGGACTGTAAACTGAAGAAATGCTGAAATGCTCTGATGGATCACTGCCTCCTTCTGCCCTGTTTTACATCAAACTGGTGCACTTGAATTGAACAGGAAAGACAGAGCAATGTAGCCATAATTCATGGGCAGATACTGCAAATTTAGCTAAGACACCCTCCCCATGGAATTGAGTCAGTAAATGGAGTAAGGGATTATTTTGTAGCTTTGTGTCTGTGTGCTGCCATCAGCCCTGGAGAGGGTCTCTCAGAAGAGACAGTGGAGTAATTGGAGCCACGCTGAGTTCCTGATGCTGCAGGAGAGGCAGTGAGGGCTGTGGTTCCAAAAGCTCTGGGTGGGTGATGAGGTGCAGAGGAGGGACTGATGCTGCAAGCCCTGACTGGCATCAGCAGTCACATGGCCTAGCTCCCAACAGGAGCTATTCCCATTCCACAGGGCAAGGATATAACTCAAGATAAGTTTAATGTTTTCTCTCATGTTGTATTTCAATGTTTTATAATTACTTTTGCAGGTTAGGCTGTTAGATATGTGTAGTCTCTGGATGTGCTGCAATTGTTATCAAACAGAGAAAAGTTAATTCCCAAGTAAGGCTTCTTTGAGCCATACAAACCACAGAACTAAATGTTATTGGGGTCATCTTTGGTTGTCTTCTCAGTGATTTTCATGTAGGGGCTTTGGACAGGGGTTTATTTCAGAATCCTTCATGAAAATAAAAAAGCAAACTCAAGAAAATAACAGGTTATATGAAAGTTCAATCACAAGGGAATTGTTAAAAGAGTTGAAGTGTTCTTTTAAATTCTCCCAGATTATAGTGGAGTTATAAGGAGGAGAATAGGACTGACCTCAAAATAAAGTAAGATAAAACTATTCAAGAACAAAAGTAATGTTTTTCACCTTTAGAAAACTGAACGTGCACATGTGGACACTTCTGCTCTTTCTTTAAACATTGGTTATGGATAAAAACCACATTCATAAATAGACAGTGTGAGATCTACTGATAAAATCAACAAAAGCAATTTTGTATCAATTGCAGAGAACAAGCCTGACATTAAAATGAATGCCCAGAGCAGTAAATTGAAGAGAATAGGTAAATGATTGTATCTATTGCCTGTTGTCTTCCTTCTCCCCTGTCTTTTAGAGCAGTCAGAGTTGGAATAAAAGAGTAGAGATTTCTTCTTTGAAAAGGACTAAAAAATTAACTATTTTTGCTTTAAGGGAATTAGGGAAGGGATGGCATATCTTCTTTTGTTATTATCGTCATTCATTTTTATTTTCATCTCTAGTGCAATGCTTTGAGAATAGTTGAAATGAGTAAAACTAAGCAAAAGAAAAGGTCATTACAAATAGCAAAAATAGGCCAGTAGCCTATATCATAAACCCTTCTTTATGCTGCTCTGGTAGTGATAAAGGTTATTCAAGACCCAGAAAGAGTCCCAAAGGTTACCCCTTTTGAAAAAAACCCACCACCACTGGATCAATATTGTTCCACAGCATTCTTCCACAGAGTTCTTCAAAAAGTAATGGAGCATGGAAAGGAGGTGAGCAGCAGCCTACAAAGCCCTGGGGATAAAGCTGGTCCTGCAGGCCCCAGGGCCACCTGTGGATGGCTGTGACAGAGCTGCCTGGGCAGCCCATGCCTCCCTCTGGAGCCCCAGCCCTGCAGCTGCTCTGCTGCTTACAAACAAACTTCCTTGGGCTCTTTTAGATTTGGTTTAAAGCTTTTTGCCCCTCTCAGCCTGCAAAGCTGCAAGGAATTCACAGTTAAGATTCTAAATTATATAAAACAATGGGAAAAAATTTCCATTCCCTTAATTTTTGTGTCTCTAGAGTGCTGAGGTTGCCAGCCTGGTCGTGTAGTAGAGCAGAGAGCAGAGAAACACTGATTCTCTGGTTTTGGGCAAGTGGTCTGCAAAATTTCCCTTGCTGCATTTTCTCCTTTCCAAAACAGGTCTTGTTTAAAGTGAGTAGCTTTTTGTAGCACATAGTTCTGTTCCTGTTTTAATGTGAGCCATAGAAATTTCAGTCTTTATAGACTTGGCTGCAAGCTTGCTTAGTTAGAAATCCATGACTATTTTGCGTTTTATTTCCTTCTGTACTCCACTGGGAAGTTAGAGGCCATCGTGTCTGAAGGAGTTTGGCCTCTCAGGAGAAATGCAGCCCAACTTCTGATAAGACTGAAGTTTGTGGGTGGTCACTAGCACGGTAAGCACAGCTGTCAGTGTGCCATTGGTTGAAGTTTGCAGTGCACCTGCCAAGACCAAGGAAAACCAAGTTCAGGTCTGCTGCACAACACTTACTGCTCAGAATGGTTTGCCATTTATCCAGAAATATGCATAATATAACAATATACATAACACTCTTGGGGAAATGGCACTGAGTGAGATGGAAGGGCTAAAAACCCATTAGTGCCCTGGTAAATCTACTCTGAAGACAGTAAGGGCTAATCTGATTTATTGAGGTCTACAACATGGCCCTGGGCAGATGATTTACAGTGCCTTCAAGTGCAGATCATCTCTGCTGCCCAGGGACCATGGGGGCACAGCCCTGGTTGCTCAGTTTACAGAGCAGTGGCACAATTGAATTCTTGGTTTCAGTCACAGACAGAGGTTATTCATTTGAGTAACACTTATTTTCTTTTCTAAACTTTAACAACATGAGTTAATCACCCAAGTCAGATTTCTGCCTGCTCTTCTCAAGGACCAAAGGATGCTGGTGCTGTGAAGTCTGAGCTCTAAGTTAAACAATGCTCAGTTGCAAACATCAGAATAAATATCTCTGTGCACCTGAGCTTAACCCATGATCTTTTTGCTCCTGACACTCCTGTGTGAAATCCATCGTCTCTCCCACACTGCTCAGGAAGTCTTTGAATGGAATTTGCAAAGCACAATGGTATCATGCATGTCTGTGCAAGCAGGCACAGATGGCTGTGACCTGCCCAGAGACCCACTCTCTCTCCAGCACTGAGAATGCAGGTGTGCAATGTCCTGTGCTGAATGCAGCTTGGGCCCTGGGCCTGATGGTGCACGGCAAGGTTTTGGAGGTGCCAAAACCTCTGAGGAGAGCAGGGAACAGTGATGGCTCTGGGGGCTTGCCTGGCACTCAGCAACCCTGGCAGTGCCTCAGCCTGAAGCTGCTGCTAAAGGCCGTGCTAAACAAGTCAACCTCTGCTATGAACAGCATCTGTCCCCTTGTTACAAGGCAGAGAGGAAAAATGCTGTGACTCACTCTGGGCTCGGGGTCCTGACATGCCTTTGTATTGTCATTGCTGCAAAAATCAGCTCTTATTTTTCAGACTACATTAGCAGCTGTGTGATGCTTTGGCACTCTCACTGCTGAGCAAAGGTTATTGCATCCAGTGTTAAATCAAGGGGTGCATTATACTGGAAAAATGTTATTTTGCATAAATAACCACCTCGAACCTTCCCATGTCAGTCTCCAGTCTGTTGCTGGGACAGAGACATGCCATGTTTTCCTCATGGGAAAAATCACATAAATAATAAACTGGGAACAGGCTGACAGGAGACAGATTTCTGATGCTGAGGCCTCTATCCACTCATGAGGAAAATTGCTGCTCTTCTTTCAGCATTGTGTAAAATAATAGTTTGTTTATAGATAAAGAAATAACACATGGGTGCAGTGACATGAGTATAAAACTTCACATTTTACTCAGAAAGAGTAGGTAGTCTTGTCTAATTTTGAAGTTCTTTTATGTTTGTTTTGTTGCTCAGTAGGGACAATATTTTTTTCCTTGTTTTGTTGTTTTACGGTGAGAACTCTTACATAGGCTTTTATGCTTGGTACCTCCTAAAAAAAAAACGGAAATTATGTGGTAAATATTTTTTCTCGCTATTTCTTCTTGGCTAGGCTTTTTTATAAAGTCTCTGTCCAAGAGCCAAAAGTAAATTTGAAACACTGGCTTCAGTGCTGATGGCTGAAGCTGCTAAAGCAGTGGATATACAGTGACAGGTGTATATCATATTCTGGTTTAAACCTCTGAATACATGAGCTTCTTTTTGCCCCCTCCAAAAAGGTGTAGTCAGCCCATGGAAGTTCACTCCTGCAGCTGCTACTGCTGCCAGTTTCTTGTGTAGTAAAATATTGGATTCCAGTGGTGCTGCAAACTTCATCACTTCTGAAAGCATTTCTGCACATGCAGGACTGTGAAGTGACACTTGCCAGGTGGTTTCTGTACTCAAGCACATGTGCTTTGCCTCTCACAGCTTCTGATTATAAATGCTCTCAGTCCTGGGCTTGAGAGTCCCTCTTACTTTCAGCATTGATCAATGTCTGACATTTCTGTAGTCTGCTCTGAAATTACACCTAGTCACAGTGACCTGTAGAGAGGCAGAGAGAAATTTCACACTCCTTCATACAATCAGTGATCTCAGGTAAGAAAATATCACACCTCCAAATACACTATCTCTTCTTTATTAGATTATTCCTCTTAGCTTATTAAAAAAAAATTTTTTTTTACCGCTTAAAACTTGATGGAAAAAATTAAATGGTTAATTTGTAAGCCCACTTCAAATCTTGAAAATTTCAAGGCAATTTTGTTTAAAATGTCAAATTATTTTAAATGTGCTGTTTTAGAAGTACCATAGGTCCTTGGAAATATCCTTTCATAGAATGTGGCCTTCTTAATGTTTAATTTAACAGCTGATAATAGGATTCAGGCTCTTCATTCTGAGACCTTTCAGAAGTTTATTCAGCTTGTTTATCTAGATAGAGCAGGAACAGAGCATGTAATTGAATAAACAATGGTTTAATTAATTTTTCAGTCTTGCAGTACAGCTCACTTGTACATGTGAGTGATAGCCTCTTTGGCAGGTGCTGGTTTCACATCATAAAGCAATGTTCCACCAAAGAAACCCAAAATGGTTTTGCAGTCCCCATCTGTGTTTTACTTCTGAACAAAGCAGTAAAATTTATAAATATATATATATATATTTCATATACAGTTGATACAGAAATGCTGGTTTGAAAGAAGTTTGTCTTTCACTTCAGCATGAACCCTTTCCTGGGGGAAGGCAGCCTGGGTGTCCAGACCTGGTTTGCTCTTCAGCAGCTCCCAGGGAACAGGGGCTCTCTGGCAGCCCAGGCTGCAGCAGGGGTGCCTGGCTGGGTGTGTGCACACTGACAGCCTCTGGTTCTGCTGGCAGGGTCACTGCAAGTGCCACAGAAGCACAGCCTGTGTTTGTTTTCTCCCTGCTGAACACAGGGCTGGGAATAATAGAGAAGTCTGGGCAAGCAGAGTTTGGCCATTCCTATCCTAATGTGTAGTTTCCAGCTTTGGGTTTGTACTTTTGGCTTGGTTTTTTTGCTTGTTTGTTTTGACTCTTTCTGCTGAAGCAAACAGAGCATTTGTAAAGTGCAGACACATTTTAAAAAACCACAATAAAACGAAAGAAAATCACAATAATTAGAAAGACTGAGTAAAGGTCAAAGATAGAGTTGGTTAAAGTCATCACTCAAACTTGCTCTGTAGTTTTCCTGTGCTGCATCACAGCTCCTCAGCCTCTTGCTGGGCACTGCCAGTCCTGTTTGCTTGATTGTCTTCATGTCTTCATCTTTTTTTAGAAGTCCTGAGCCTACAGCTGCATGAAGAAAGAACATACAGACAAACATTAGGATTTCTTATCAAACACAGCTTCATTTTTGAACCTCAAATAGGCTGAAGGAATCTGACTGCGAGCTTAAAACCTCCAGTTTTTCTCATCTTTGTCTTACATTGCCATTTTTAGGATCCTGATATTTTTACCATTTTTGATTGGCTCTTTGGCTGTGATTTCAGGGAAAAAGCATGAAATTATTGAGAAACTGCATTTGCTGACATAGGTGATATGACTGGAGGATCACAGAGCTGCTTTGGTTGCTAGCATGAAAAGTTCTCATTAGGAATATTTTATGTGTTTATAACAATGTGTTTACATTGCCCTTTATGTTTTTCAGCCCCATTGATCCTGAAATCCAGCAGAGATCTGCAAGGAGGCTTTGGGTAAGTGTTCATTGAAACAAGAAAAGCACCAGCAAAGATTTTTTCATTCTGATCAGACCGAGCATATGAGAGAAAGCCAATCACATCATCTGGTAGCATCTATAGATCATATAGATTGAAAGCAAGCAGCTCAGGATCTTTTGCAAGGACTTAGAGTAATAGAGGGTGTAGAAAGTCCTAAGCAAGCTTAAGTCTCTAAGAAAGTGTTTTCTGGCCTGCACCAACCTGAATGAAAACCAGCTAATTACTCTCAGTAAGCTCTGCAGAAGAGAAAAGCAACAGAGAGAGAGAACCTCTCATCTTCCTCCAGAGCCAGAAAGTTTGGGAAAAGTGAGCATAAGGAGACATCCATTGAGGCATGACAGCAGCCAGAAGCTGGGAACTGAAGAAAAAGGTGGCACAAAGTACAAAAGTAAAACTGAAAACTCAGCAAGCAAGATGTTAAAAGTGAAAAATAGACCCCACCTACCCCATGGCTGATGCAGAACAGTGGAAGCTATTGAAGTGTTGGCTGGCTCTCTGGTGGGAAGGCTGTGTCCTCTCCACCCTGCATTCACTGAAAAAGCCTCTGGCATTTGCTGGAATGTAATTTCTGCTAATAGAGTTGTCTCTGGCCTGGTTGTCTCTGCAGTAGGAAGTTTCTTCTTAAAAAGAAAAAATGCAAAAGCAAGAAGCAACAAAACCACCAACTAAAACCCACAATAATAGGATTTAGAAACAAAACCAACTAAGTTTATAGTACCAGACTGGCTGTTAACCTTTTCTGTACGTAGAATGTTGTCGTTTATTTTTGAAATATGGCACTAAGCTCTGGATTTATGCATGAATGCTCTGAGAAATCTGCTCTGCTTTTATTACAGGACAGGAGATCCCACAACTCTGTGATCTTTTTCACTTTCTCCATTAGTTTGAAATACTTTTTAAAATTTTTCTATTTTTTTTTCACCTAGTCCCTCTGCATTACATTTCTTGGCTTTTTACAGAAGTACCGTTCTTGGTCGCAGACTGTCTGACTCCTGTTTGCTAGTGTTCATGAGAGCTGAAGAAGTGGAAGCAGTGGGTTGTGGGTTGTGCTTTTCCACCACATTTCCAAGCAACCCCTCTTCTTGATCAAAAGTAGCTGTGCCAGTTTTCTGTGTTTGATTTAGACAGGAAAAGTCACTACAGCTGCCATTTTGGTTTATATGGCAGTGAAATGAAGCTCTGTTTTCATGAGTCCTTGTTCTGTGACCAAACTCTGTATATGAAAAAGATTAAACACTAAAAGACATGTGCACAATGTTCTTGCACTGCACTGAGCTCAAAAAAAGTAAAAAATAAAATCAAGCTGTAAAAGCTGAGCTACCAAAAGGAGTTGTAAGGAAGTATGAGTGCTTCCAAATATATTTGGAGAGAATATGTGTTTATATAGCAAATTTATTTCAAAGAAAGACAATTTATCTTGTCTGAACATTCACATAGTCAGTAATGCAATTGAATTAGAAAAACAAGAACAGGATGCTCAAAAATTCTTACATGTTTAAAAACAACACTAGACACTTCAATTGCTTTCTGCAAAATGCACTGGCAGGACAACCATTTTCTCACTGGCAGGTAACAGCAGTTCCAAAAAATGAGTTTCTCCAGTGTAGCTGTAGGAAGTGTTGCTGCCTAGAAACTAGCAGTCGTTAATCAAAACAAAAAGAACAAACGGTTATATAAAGCAATCATTTTACTAGGCAAGTACTTTGAGTCTGCTTAGAACAGATGATTAGAACATATTACCCAGTTCTTGGTTTATTGTCTCCATAAAAACTTGGAAGAATGCATGTCTACTCCAGTAATTTATTTTTTCCAGACTCAAGTATTCTGCAAGTGATTTGAGGGGTGGGGGGGTTTGGTGGATTTGTTTGTTTATTAGTTGCATGATTGGTTGGTTGATTGGTTTGTTGGGCTTTTTTATCTTTCTGGTTCTTCCAACATTTTTTACCTTCTTGGTAAAAATTGGCTTCTTGCTGTGGGGGTTTGTTGCTAGTGGACCCAAAATAGAAGATTAGATTTAAATCACAACAGTGAGGTTTGATCCCAATGAGGCAGAAAAGTTTTTATTTTGGGGTTTGCAAACTTTTTTATAAGGTATTCTGATGCAAGTCAACATGACTGGCCAAAGGAACCACCTCTCTGGTCCCATTGGTGGAACAAGAGAAAAACACATCCAGAATATGTGTGTGACATTGTTTTGAGAACAAAAACCTATTTACAAAAAACAGTCCTTGAAAGAGAATGTTCCCAAAAGATTTTCCCTTGGGAACAGATCAGCCACTGCCAGGCTGAAAACTCTCTCAGGCTCAGATAATCCTGTCAACCGAGGTTCAAGCACACACGTTGTCCTCCTTGATTGCACTGTAGCTGAAAAGGAGTGAGCACCAGTTGGAAGTTTGACTGAGGGTGTCGTCAATAGGTGATAGGGACATGTTTAGGATATTTTGAAGTAGTCTAAGCAGTCTAACAGGATGAAAGCAAGCTGAAGGAAATTTATGCTGATCCTCAGAGAAAAACACTCTTCATATTGCATCCTGTTAAATTATACAAAATGTCCCTGGGTAGGTGCTTGGAGTTGCTGTAGACTGAAATTTGAGGTTCATTTGCAGGAAGCTGTTTTGTCAGAAGAAGGAATTTTTCTAAGCCAAGATTAATCTCATCAGTTCTTGTGAATGTTCTGATTCCATGGGCCTTGCTGGGCACTGGTAACTCTCAGTTTGAGTGTCCAAGTGCCTGGCATGTCCCTGTCCAAATCAGCACTGGGAATCCCTATCCACTGGTGACAATGCCGTTCATCTGGAAAATATTCATTGAGGTCAAAGACATTTCAGAGCCCAAGGCAATATTGTGTTGTCTCAGCAAGTATAAAAATTATACAGATCTTTCTTAAGCAGAGGCCTGTAACTGGAGCTCAAGCAGCCAATTTTATCCTAATTTAAAGTAGGGAAGAGGAAATAATTCAGTTAGAAACCTGAGTTTATTTGGTTAGAAATAATTTAATTATTTATTTTGGGTTTTTTATCCCCTTTCAGAGAGGCTGTACCAAAAAAAAAAAAAAGGAACACTAGGAAATGTATTAATGGAAAAATAAAGTGAAATTCAGATATGGTGTTGTAGTGTTTAATATTAATATACTAAATTTATCTTACATGGACTGTTTATTGGTTCCAGTAAGTTGCTTCTTCCATCCTTGTTATGATCAATTTTACTTTGCTCTTTTGCTATCCTTCTTTTACAGGAACACATTTTTAAATAATATGCTAGTTTACTTGTGACTCCTGCTCTCCAAAATAGCTGAGGGTTTGCAAAACAATGCCTTACGTTTTCTACCCCTTCATATTGTTGCAGAAGCTGAAGAAGTATTTTCTAATTTAATTTTCAATTCTTTTTAGGCTAAAGGAGTCACTGAACACAGATTATCTCCTCCTGGTCTTCCCACAGGCAGTGTTCCATTGGCAAAAAGAGAACACACGGAATTCCTTCACTGCATGGAGATCTTTGTGGCTGCTATAGCAAAGGCATTAAAAGAAATTTTTAAATACTAAAGAATGTAAGATTTTTGTTGTATAGAATCTGCACAGCTAGAGCATTATAAAAAAGAATTTACAAGACTTTCTGCTCATTTGCTTGATCAACCCAAGAGAAACACCCCAAAAAAAAGAGCTTGCTCGATTCAGCGTGTGTCCCAGTGTGCTTGGTAAACTGCCTGGCTTCTAAAAGAGCATGAGCCTTTCTGTGGCTTCTAGTGAATGATACCTTGCATTCTGCATAACCTACCCCTGGTCAGAGAGAGATCTTTTAGGATGGTGTTTTGGAAAAGTGAGATGGCAATAAAGCAAGAAGCTGGTAGACATTTTTGACAGTACCTTGCTTTTTATTATCACAGAGATTTTTCTTACGAAGCAACACGAGTCACTTGCACAGAAGTTCCCTTCTATGACTCTTTGAGGTTCATTTATTTACTTTCACTAATAAAAAGCAGCAGAGAGAAAACAGGAACATGGTACTTTCCAATTAGTCTTTATCTGGGTCATAAATGATGTTTTATCAAGTTGTTACTTAAAGCAGATAGATTTTTATGTAATAAAATCAGACTTTGTTGAAACTGATGGGCAGAGAAACTGCCTCCACCTGCCCCCCTTTGCCATTGTCTTGGTTCAGCATTTGAAAACCAGTGACCCCTAGGAGTCTCTTAGACCCCCTGTGATAAGTAGCAAGCAGCCAAGTGGCACTCCTGCTCTCTGGCTTGTACAGCTGCTCAAACCCCACAGATGTGGTTTAAACAGCTCTGAACCTGCCTTGACACAACACGTGTGGTAAAGAAGCCAAATTGTCCTTTTGTAAAGCCTTAAAGACACAATTGGTATGAAGCCACCGTGTCTTCTTAATTCTTGTTCAGCTCTAGGCTAAATACAGCTCAGCATGGCCAAGCTCTCTAACTGTATCTGAAAAATGCTACAATGAATAATTTTAAGTATTTTCTGAATACTTTAAGATATTGTTTTCTGGTGTATTGAGAAACAATTTTTAGTTTTAGCTTAAAACCTGCTAAAAAATAGCACACTGTATGCTAATGTGTTGAATAAAAATCATTCCACATCTGAACTGTACTTGACCTATCAAAATTTCAGTGAAAAATCACTACAAGCCTAAATTCACAAAGAAAACAGACTGAGATTTTCAGTCAGCAAGCTCTGTAGTTTTCTCCGAGCTGTGACATTGACTTAGAATATTCTATGACCATTTATTCATCACCAAGAATTAAAAATGGTTTCTTATTCAAATAAAAAAATGTAACAATACACTATTACTGTCAATTCAGTAGCTTCCCACTCCATTTCTAAATTAACTGGTTTAACAAAACTAATTTTCTTCTTGGAGGGAATGGACAGGAAAACAAAACAAAACAAAAACCAAATAAACAAAAGCCACAAAAATCCCTCAATGCTCTTTAGAGTTATGAGGCTGATTTGCAGAAGCATTGAATGCATCTGCACACCGAAAGGGATTGAAGATAAAAACCCAGGGTGTAACACCAGAACTTCTTGACTCAAATCAGAATTCTGACACTGAATCACAATGAATAGTTAAGTGTCTGATAGATGTAAACTAGTATGTAATTACCTGCACCAAAATACACATTTGAAATGCTTTCCTTATTTTTATTAATATAACCTGAAAAGACTCCAGCTCTGCACTGCTGGAATTGACAATGATCTCCTTCCAAATCCTGATAAAATGATTTTCATAGGAACCAAAAGATTATCCTGAAATTTTAATTAGATAGCATTTAAAGTATATTTTCCCCTCTCTTTCAGTGTTGCCTCTGTAATTCCCATGTTCCCTCCTTAGTTATGTAGGAATTTCAGTCCAAGGAGTACTGGGTGAGGCTTCAGAGGTGCTTGGAAAAGTGTTGTTCTTTCCATACATCACCAAGTACTCATTGCCAATGCATTCCCATTTCACATCATTTGAAGAGATTCTGAAAGCCCAAGAAATAATCTGTATTTCATTGCAGTTTATTTGGATATTTATCATCGTAAAGTTTATGAGATTAATCATTTCTGAAATAAAATTAATCTTTGTAAATACATTCTATTGCAGATGTTATCTTTTCTTTATCAGAGGAATTAACCTCTACTACCAAAATTCACCATAAACCATAAAAATTAAAGAGGACACTAAAACCATAGTCCTTTAAAGGACACAAATCAATTTAAAAATAAGAATAAGCTTTCTATTTAGGCTACTTATTGCCATTCATGTAAAAATTGTGAAAGACAATAAAAATATCAGTTATTTCTGTGCTTCTGATCATCAAGCTGCAAACTTACCCATTAGGTAGAATAATAAAGTTCAAAGCAAACATCCATTTTTAGTAACCAAACCATCTAAAATTTAAAAATATTTGAAATCAATGACACAGAAAACAATGTATTTCAAACAATTCTATAAACCTTAATATAATCTCAGTGTAAGTGGGCTATGATCTACGGTTAGATTAAAAATTGTTATCTTCAGTTAGAGATCTCAACTAGCATATTTTATAACAAGTCTTTCACAGAAATACTCTTGATTCAGAGTAATTAAACTTCTCAAGTCTCAAGCAGCAAGTATCTGAAAAGTGATATAAAATCATTGTTAATAAAATTTGCAAATGCCAAAAAAAATCCCAAGCAAAGTAGCAATAATTAATTGTGCTGTGTCAATCCTGCAGCCCTGCTTGGGTGACAAAGCATCTTTGATGTTATAGAACAAATAATGACTAAAACCTCAAGTTTGTGTATTCCATAGAAATTTGCCAAATTCAGCTGTCTTTGGGCACATGGAGCCTCCTGTAAAATTTTTCTTAGATATAGTTGTTTTAACTGTCCTGTGATTTTATTTGAGTCTGGGAATCTAAAAGCCTTCCAAAAAATTGAAAGTAAGGCTGGTTTTCCCATCAAAAAGTGTGAGTTTCACAAGGTTAAAACATGAAACCAGAATCAGAACTGCTTTCCTAAGCCACAAGAATCTGAAACCTGTGATGTGATTCACACCATATCCACTTCTTTTTGAAGCTAGATGCATTTTCAGTAATCTTGTATTTATTCTATGCTTTCTCTACTATTTAGCCTCTAGCCTTGCTGTTGTTAAAACATCCTGTTGCAGAATCCCACCTTGTGATGACTCACCCTCACAAAATGTTTTCCTGTTGAATGACAGTGATGCTGACTCTATTCTTTGCTCAATGACATATTTAATGAAAAATAGTTGATAACTGAGATCCAAATTCTTTTATGTGACTAAAGTAAGTGATAACCAGCTCAGACTAAGTAATTCCTCCATGTCCTAAGGCAAGGCACTTCAGCTCTCTGTAGCTAACATCCTTATCTATAAAATGTGAATGGCATCACTTCATTTATTACTTCAAAAGAAAGCAACAGAGCTTTTGGCCTCCAGCACTGTGATAATGCACATCTGACAGGCATTACTGTTCACACCAAAAAAATTAATGAGTACTACATGGGCCTAAGCAATTACTCTGCACAAGTCCAAGGCTTTGAGTGTTTTACACCTAGACACAAGCATTTCAAGCTTTGAGTACTTACACAGAGATTTGAGAGGTTTTGGTTATTACTTTAAGACAAGCACACAGTTGTTTTTCTGTTCAGTACTTAATCTGCCATGTGGAGATTTCAATTTTTGCATTCAATCTCTCTGGTGAAGGGAACAAAGATTTCAGTCACTGGATTCTCTGGAGAGTGTCTGTGAAGTTTAACATGCCTTCAGGGAAGCTGCAAAATCCTCCCATCCCTTTTCACACTGAGAAATTCCATACCAGTAGTACCATGACTGGACTGCACCCATCAGTATGGAATGCTTGTTTTCTTCAGGTGTGAACTTGAGGAATATTTTTCGCTTAACAGTGGTTTTTTTGTGGTTTAACATCAGCATTTTTGTTATCAATATCTACACATTACAGAAAATTGAGTGTTGATAAATGCACAATAGGCACAAATATCTTCCATGACTGTAAGTGGAAAGAATGAGAAAGGCCACAGTGACTAGGGTTCTTTTAAATTTTTATTGTCCCTTCCAGTCCTGAGTATTAAAACTATAAACCATTTCTAACTGCCTTGATCCAAGGAGCTGGATTAATTTTTCTTTCACTTCTAAACTGCTCAGTAATGCAGTTCATTCTTTTTCTCATGGTTTATGAGTTAAACACTTATTTATTTTTAATACCATCCGTTACTGTGGTATTAGACTTCCTCTAACCCACAGCTCATGTACATCTTATCTTGCAGACTCACAGGAAAGTTCCTTCTCTCCCAGGCACACTTCATCTTGCACACAGGTAACACCTTCCTGCTAAGCCACTAATAAACATCAGGTAGTTGCGCTTCCACCTGTTTGAAGTTTACAAACCAACATATTCACCTGGAACATACCAATTAATTGAACTCATAATTTCTTCTGAAAATAATTGTCATTGTTTAGGACAGAACACATCTCCATGGCACTCTGAAAGCTCCATGTTGTGCTTTCCATGCAGAGACATCCAAGGCTTTCCCAGCATAGTTATAGAATAACCATGGCTCAGTTCTCACACCTTTCTTTAAAGAAAATCTGGTGCAAACTATTAAGATTTTTCTTTCTGATCCCTGCACGCTGGTTTCCAGGGGAAATGAAGCCAGGCCCATGGGAGCTCCAACATTATCTCCCTGGTCTGACACCTGATCTGGATAATTAGCTTGAGACTCACCAAAGCAAAGAGACCACCCTGGGAAAAGTATATGGCTATCTGAATTTGTATTTTGAGCTTGCATGTTCTTTCAAATAAAATGGAACTCCTTGCAGGACTCTAACTGGCACACTTAGAGTGTAGTAGCATTTAAAGTTCAGCTCTCTTTGTTTTTATTTTTAAATTTGTCTTCATTTGGGGGATTTGACTTACATGAAACCCAGAAAAAGACAAGGTTGCCATTGTACTGCTCTGTTATTGCCATATAATGCCATCCATAGTAGATTAAAAGGGTGATGGTATGAAGTTTCTCTGTTTGGGTGCAATGATATTCAATATGCTTTTTGGAGAGCACTGTGGTCATAGTCAGGGAAATCAGAGCTTTTCTTCTGACCTTTCTCATGTCCTTGCTAGAATTTTGACAGAGTGGGAAAATTGCTTCTAAGTCTGTAAGCTCTTCTTAACACAGATAAAGGGATGTGGAATTTCTGGTATCTGGTATCTTGTTCTTGAAGAACAAGAAATCATTTAAAAATTGACATAATTTGAGTCCTTTATTTAAATTCAGATGTCCTGTAAGTAATTTTGAGTGCCCTGAAAACAGTAAAGAGCAACCTAAGAAAAGTGACTGAAGAGAAGTTTTAGGGATGACATTACTGTTCTCTAAAGAGATGACTTCATTTCAACTACTTTTTCACCCCCTGCCATGAGTGTGGAGGTGCTGCTGCCCACAAAGAGGGCACCTGAGAGAGGGTTGGCATCTTACAGATTTTATATCCTGCTGCTTTTTTTCCCTCTGTACTCTATAAACTGATCACAGCTTGCAGGCAGAAAATGGCCTGCAGATTGTAAGATGGCTGCAGTTATTAAATTTAGCCTGATTTTTATAGAAGAAAATATAAGGCAGGATTCAGTAAAAAGATAGGAAAATGGCTTTGTTTCTTGTGCTTTTTTTTTTTTAAATTTACAGGATAATGATGCCCTGAGTATCATACTAAAGAGCTTTGGACACAGACTGGAAAATTTATTTGATGTTTTTATGTCTGGGCTTGTTCTGCATCTGTCTGATCCATCTGCCTTGGTCTGGTCTTACCCATGAGTGATCTGGATCACAGAACCAGAAAAATATCTCTTCCCTTAGGCTGAGTCAGGAGATTCTTTATTGTGTAGCAAATTTCCCTTCCCTCCCCTGTCCCCTCAGTATCTGAGCCAATAGTTTGAGAAGAAAATCTACCACTATGTCTGCTATTTCACAGCTGGCTTGTGTATTGGAATCTCACCTTTCTGCGTGATCTTTATATGCGTTAAATGACTGAAAACTCTTAAAAGAAAAACCTGTGGTATGTATATCTCAGCTAGATGTGTTGTATACACAGCACCATCACCATTTTCTCCATTAGCTAAGGGAGTTGCAAGGAAGGAAGACAAAAACCCCACTGAAAATAGAAACCTGTACCATGTTCTGAGGCAAAATGAGAACGAGGTATTGAAAGATAGCATGACAAAAATGTAAGAGTTGCATGCACTTGCAAATCAGCAAGAGTCACAGTTAACCAGCACTAAAAGCTGCTCATCTTAATAATGATGTCTTGAGAATATGCAGCAATTTCTCACAATAGTCTTGAGATGCACTTCTTTCACAAGATCAGGCTTATGATCAGTTTACCTCACAGTTACAGTTTTTCATTAAAAATGATTACTCGAGCATGGCTTTAATATTTTTTTTAGGAAAAATGAAAACAGAAGTTAAACCTTCTTGCCTTTATGGACTTCAGAAGTTACTTTCTGTGTCAGTCATGCATAAGCTAAAGTGCTGGAAAAGAATTTGAAATGGAGGGTTTTACACGGTTCAGAATTTTTCCAAGTGCTAATATTTATTAAAGGAAATTCAGTACCTAACTGGAATACCAAATCTGTTTAACAATGCAAAACTGTGGCTTTACACCCTGTTCTCTGGAGTAAGCAAAGGCTTCCTACCAAATGAAGCAGAAGCTGATTTTCTTTCCAAACTCTGGAGTACAGGCAAGTGGTATTTAATTTGTATTTCTTACCATTATTGTAAAGGTTATTGTTAAAATATATCTTCATGCTGCTGAATAACATTGGGTATGTCTTTACTTTGGGAGTAGACAGAGATCATTAAAATCTGTCTTCTTTTTCTCTCCCACCCTCCCATCCTCTCCCAGTGCACCCATATTTTGCATACATTTACCAGTGTTATTTTACTGCTTGTAGTGATTAACCACATTGGCAGCTGTTTGTAGGCTCTGAAACAGCAGAATAGGAGGGAGAGGAACTGCACAAACCCTCCCACATCCCGGCACTGTGGATGTTTCCCACGACTGCAGGGTACTGGCAATCTCCAGCCTGTTCATGGTGAGGAAAACCCGATGCCTCCTGAAAGCAGGGACAGCAATTCCTCTGCTGATGTTCAGCTGTGGGAGTTCACTGCAGGGGAAGAACAGTAACATCGGTGAGTTTGTGGTTCAAATCAGCACAAAAAGACAGGGAACCATTTATCCTGACACAGATGTCACACACAAGGCTGCTGTGAGCAGGGAGTTGGCTGAGGCACAGGATGACTGACTGCTTTTCCAACCCTGCTACGGGAGGGTCAGGAAACCCAAAGGGGCTCACAGCAAACGTGAGCTGTGCAGGTGGCACAGACCTTGTAGGAGCAAGCAGAATGGCTTGATGAGGTTCTTATCACTATTAAAAAAAGAGGCTGTATCCATTCTATTACAAACAAGCAGTTTCTGGTGGGTTTTAGTGGTACTCTGGCAGGTTTTTCAGTATGATTTCTTGCTTGCTGTGGATGCTTAAGATATATTTTCATGGGTTTTTTAATCTGTCCTTCGCTAATGTATCCACTGCTTTGCCCAGAATGTTCCATCGCAAAATTTTAAGTACACAGATCCCTTTTTGTTTTGCAGGATATACAGGGAGAAAGACCATAGTGGCTAGAATTTTAAAACTATTTATATGCTAATAAATAAAAATAATTCAGTATCTAAATACAGCATCAGTCTGACAACAATAAGAGACATAAAGAAGCAGTAAAAATTTAATTAAACCAGTTGTATTATTGTTATACTTCAACCTCAAATGGAGCAGGGAAAGAGTAATATTAGAACTGCTAAAGCATGTACTAGGCGATTTGCAGACCTTTATAATTTAAAGCAAGAAAATAAATAAGATCAAAAATAGTTTTAAGTTGAACTAAGTCAGTGGTTAAAATATGAAATCGCCTAAATTGGATTCTCTTAGTTGTGTCTGAGCAGAGAAGAGAGATGAATAAGAAATTACTTTGCACCACTGGCATGCTCAGCTCTGTCCATATGGGAGGCACCTGCAGCTGTTGTAAGAATGCTCTGAGTAGAAATGCAGGAATATGGAAGATGATTCAACTGGGTTTTTGCTTCCACAGTCTATTCCTCTGCTGGGTTTAATTTGAGCACTGCTGAATTGTAAGCCCAGAGCATATCAGAGAGAGATATTTCTGATCATTCACAACACCAAGTCTATAAAATATTCATAAAACATCTGCAATCTGAATTAGCCTTTCAAGTAATAAGAAAAATACATCAAAGTAATACAATAAATGAAGGGGTCTGTCTACTACATCTTATATGAAGCATAAGAATTTCTTTTAAATATTTGATTCGTGAAAAGTAAATGAGGCATTTTCTGATGCAACAATTATGGGATTTCATACTGTATGAAAGAATAACAAGAAAGATACTGTGTTATTGTTAATGGCTCTATTTCCTACCATCTAAACTAATGAGTAGCTTTGATCTTCTCTGAATTCTTCATGCTTCATTGTTTCCATCATTGTCAAAAGCCCACTCCTTTACTTTTCTTGGGAAATAATCTACATAATGCAAAGTGACTGTTTATGGAGTACAGTGAGTTTTCCACTCAAGGAAGAAAGGGCATCATCTGATAAAAGGAAACATATCCTTGAGACAGCTACAAAATTAGATAATTACTGCACAGAACAGATTTTTTTTTCCTGCCAGTCAGAACTGAAAGTAAGGAATTATTCCACATTTGGCAGACAATTTTGCTTCTCCAAGGGTAAACAACATGGAGTGAAAATAGTTGCAATTTTTTTTCTGAGATAATTTTATTAGTTTGAAAAATTTTAAGTGCCTGGTTAATGAAAAAGTTTAAAAAAATGAACTGTAACAATCATTGTTACAGAGATATAGGCAATACCCATGTCATGTTTTTATTTGAGTTCATTTTTAATTTCAGTTTTCAGATTTCTGCATCACTAATTTTTGCTTTTTGGTCCCCAGACAGAAGATAACAATGCAGGAATACACCTGCCACCTTCCATATTGCTGGTGTACAAGCTTGAATAAATTTCTTTAAAGCATAGATATTGGATATTAAAATATAAGGCTCTAATCCCAAAGTGTCTCCTAAATTTGAAAGTCCTTCTTAATTTTAATAATGCCTGTCTCAACATTGTGTAGATGGATTTTTACAGGATTTTTTACAGATATATAATATCTATATAATAGATATATTTTCATAAGGAACAAGTGAGGATGATTTTAAAGAGCTGCAGTTACAAACGTGTATGTGTGTAGTCCAGGATGACTATATTTGAATGTTTCTGATGCAAACCAAAACTATGATTTCAAAAGCAAATCCTTAGTCACAAACAGGTAACATTGCTATGGAAAAGAGAAGATCCTGCATGTGAATATTGAGGCCCTCATTCTCACTGCATTTGTGCCCAGCACAATTCCCATGGGCCTCAGAGGTTTTACATTGGTGTAAATTTAAATGTAAATGTAAATGTAAATGTAAATGTAAATGTAAATGTAAATGATGCATGAACCAACCTGAAAATGCAGCATTCAGAAAGTAACTGAAAGCCAGTTCTGTCTCTAAGCAGGCTGCATTTTCAAACTGTTAGCAAAGTTCACCAGGCTGACCTGTTGATCCCAGGTGTGCTGCTGCTCCTTGCAGGCACTGCAGGCTGTGTCCTTGCTCTTGCCCAGGGCAGCTCTCAGAACCAGGGGCTCTATCAGCCAGACCCCCCTGCCTCCCCTCAGGCTGTGCTTGTCTGAACCTGGGAAAACAAAGCCACCTTTGTCTTAGGAGCTGATCCCAGTGTGACCAGAGAAGGGACAGAGCTGAAGAGACCCTGGATTGCTCACCCATTGTTCTGCAAAGTATCTGCCTAGAGAGAGGCTGACTACATCCCCACATTCCTTTTTAAAACTAACCTTCCTTAAACAAGAAGAAATAGATCAAACAAGAACGAGTTTTATTCAAAGAAGCAGTGTGAGAGATCAGCAAGAAGCAAGGAAGGATAACACATTCATTTTCTCCTCTCATCATACTCCCAGAAATATCTTGATCAATAGCAGAGCTCTATGCAATATGTAAAGATTACATTTTATAAGATATATTTTAAATTATACATTTCCACACACTGAATTAATTTGAAATGCAATTTTTCTGATTTTAATACTTTAATGCTGGCTTCCGTTATTTTCACAGTAAATAAATGAAGAGATACACAGATATCTGGACTTAATTAAGTAGGACATGCTATCACTTACTGACTGATGTAAGTAGAATCCATTAAATACAAGCATTGTGTAATACTTTTTGTCCTGAGATGATGATGCATAGCAACACAGCAAAGTTGCCTTTCATGCTGACTGCCAAAACCCATCCAAGTTTTGTAGAATGTAAATCAACACTTTTTTATTGGGGTTTTTTTGGAGTTTTTTTTCCTGGCTCTTATTTATTAGAATCATCCACCTTTAAAAAGCATTTTTCATTATTGTCTTTCATTCATATTCATAAAATTGTATTTCTATATTTCTATGAAAGAAAATACTGCACGATTTGTACATAATTGAGTCTTGGTGCTCTCACTGTAACTGGCAGCTCTCTTTACCCTAAATGTGTTATTATTATGCCACATACAAGAGCACCAGATGCAAGAACCAAAAGGAAAAGGAGTTTGCAGAAGGAAAGTTACAAGCCTAGGCCATGACCCAGGGAAATATCTGCCTCCAGGTATTTTAAAAATCTACTACAGAATGAAATGACTTTTTCACTTTTTAGCTCCCATTGAGCACAGTCTAAATGCCGGTGTGATTCATCAATGTCCCTGCTAATTCTCTGAGACATCTGCTGACAGGCCTGTGATGCTGTTTGTGCTCTTGCTGCTCTCTGAGAAGGCAGTGCAGGAGCCAGGCTCTGGCAGAGGGGCAGCCAGGGGCTGGGGGTACCTGCAGGCAGAGCCGGGTGAGCCGGGCACTCACCTGCCTGTAGAGCCCCATCCTGTGGGGGACAGTGGCCCAGCTAGGGCTTCTCCCATCCTCACCTTTCAGGAGCCACCTGTTCAGCATGCTTCTCAAGTTCATGTTAATTCTGTGTTTGTTATTGGTTGTCACCTTCTGACCTGCCTTGACCTGACAGGGATAAAAGGTGGGTCCCCAGGATCCTCCTGGGCTTTGTGCTGAGAATTTCTAGGAGGACAGACTGCAACTAAACCTCCATAAGAAGTTGGATATAAAGCTCCATCTCTTTCTTCTGCTTCTTTCTGAGAGGGGTTCTGCAATCAGCCTTGCTCAAGGCTACCTCTAACACAGCTGAGGAGGTTTTGGGGTCCTGGCCCTGACACCTCTAGAGGCTACAATACCACCCCAGGATGGATTTAACTCCAGCACTGGCACTGCTTTCCAACTCCATGCATGCTGGACAAAGAACAGATGTTGCCTAAGCCTTACCCTTTACTGCTGTGTAAGAGCTCCTGGTGATCAAAAAACCAAGGGCATGATACCTTGAGGAGCTGGAACAGAGGCTAGATGGAGTTAAGAGGAATAAAAGATATTTATTGAGGCCTTCAAAGGCCATACCTGTGCAGCCCCAGTGCTACACTCGGGCTCTGCCTGGATGGCTCCTAGGTGGAGGCAAAGGAGGGCCCAGTCCTGAGATCTCACATTTTATGTGTTTGGGTCCATTTGCACACAGAGTCCCACTTGCCTGCCCTCCTCCTTCCAAGTTGTTTATACTTTGAGCCTGAAGGTTGGAAAAAATGTCCTTGAGTCCCCAGCTGGAGTAAGATTGCTGTGCCTTCATCACCCTGTGCAAAGATCCCAGTAACCCTGAATAAAAAACCACACAACAAAGCAGAACAGAAAACCCAAAAACTTAAGGCATGAGGCAGTAACCAGTTGTGGTTTCTCTGTTTTTCTCAGGCTGCTTTTCCTCTCTTGTTTGTATTGTTCTGGCCCTTTCATTACAGTGATATGTGAGCACCTCACTGCCTTTAACCCCTCAGCAGTTTCAAGGGCAAGAAAATGATGGCGACCAGTGCTGTGCTGACTCCACAAATGTCCCTCTGTTTTTCTGTTTGTTTTTTTCCTTGGTCATTAATTCCCATTAGGTGAAAAGCTTTCCATACTGCAGTTTGTTATGCATAATAGAAAAATATTGGGAAATATTAAAATTTTTTTTGATGTATAGAGGAAGAGTCAAAATAAAACCAGAACTGCAAAATTTCTCCACATCTCAAGGGGTTCTGATTTCCAGTAGCTCCTTTTATTTTCATGAGACTTTTTGATTTTTCCTCACAGCAGACTCTTATGTTCAGGAAACCTTTGTTTCTTTATTCATAGCTGCTTACATAAATTCTTGAGTTGCTATTTATGCCATTATGTTAATCCACCCCTTTCAGCTTAAAATGCTACTCTGAATTTGTCTTAATTTTCTGTTAAAGGTTAGGCTGACAAAGGCCAGTAAAACACATGGAGCATTATTTGTATTTACTTACAAAGCTGCAGTATCCAGGACGACATCATCACTTCTATAAAGTATTATCCCATAAAGTTCATTTTGAAAGTGAATGCCATATCTCATTTCACTATGACATGCAAACAGCCTCTCTGTCTAAGCCTTTACAGCACATCCATCACACCAGAAGTGTGCTGCTGCCAGTGAATCAAAAGCTAGAGCAGCAGTTAACAAGAAGTGTGCTAATTAATGGCTCAAACAGAAAGTTTTAAGAGTGATTTTTCCAGACACTTCACTCAAAAGTGATTGAGAAGGAAATGCCTCTTTAAAATTTTTATATAATGTCACACTAAATGAACCATAAAGAAACAATATAGAAAATACATAGCTTGGAATTTATGAGAACATTTTACAACTATTAAAGACCATGTTTAAAGGTCTGGATTTTAAATGGAGCTGAGGGACCTTTGAAAGCAGATTTACCACCAAGGTCATCTTTAAAAATGGAAAGGAAGAAAACCATGTCCCAAACATCAGTCAGGGACATAACAAAGCCCAGAACTGCTAGAGAAGAGAGGAAGAATGGACACCAAAATGCTAAGAAATCATTATATAGAGCATATTTATTCAAATTCAAAAGAAACCTTGTCTGCCAGTCACTAGCTAAATGAAAAATGGCATTGCAGCTGTTTTTTTTAGAAAAAAGCCTTTTGGATCAGCCATCCTCAGTGGCTATTTCAAAGTGCTGCTGTTCACTAGCTTAGCTGGTGACATGGCACTGCACCTCAGAACATACAAATCTTGTCTCCTGAGAAAACAGGTGTCAAAACACTTTCTTTTTACCATCATGATATATGGAAAGAAATTCTTCATATATATTGAAACCATTTTTCTTTCTTTGAAACAGGTTCAGTTATATGATACATGGTATAATGTAAAGCCAAGTTCCAAAATACAAACCTAGAACAAAAAAAATATAAAAAATTTGAAATATATCTATTTTTGGGAACATCCTTTCTCCCATTACTTAATCAATAAATGCAACTCCTGTGAAATGGGTACTTCCTTTAAAAAGTAGAGTTGATGTTGATAAGACAATGTATTGACTTGGATTTGGATTCTCTGGCAAGATTTTTTTCAGTTTTTTTTCAAACTGACTGGTAATAGAAACCTGACCCACATTGTGAAAAAATAAAGGTCCTTTTTTTCTTTAAGTGAGGCAGTTAGTTCCCCACCCCCTCCAAAAAGACAAATTCCAAATCTCTTTTTGAAAGGGAATACAGAAAAATCTAACTATTAATATTTTTGGCCGTAAATATAAGGCCAATCTCTTTCAGGATCTGAGAAATGGGGAGCAAAAGTGAGAAGGCAGAAATAAACCTTGTTGAATTATTGAATACTTTTGTTTCATAGCATAAACCCCTCCCAGCTCTGCAGGTTGTCACACTTAGAATGTGGCAATAATTTATGTGGTGTCAAACACACACATACCCTTTCCTGCCCCACAAATATTAAACTGTGTTTTTATAGGAGAGATGGGTTATTTGGGGAGCAACTGCACACCTGGTGGGAGGGGGAGTGGGAGAACAGCCCCTGTGCATGGAATAATCTGGTGATCAGATGCACAGTGGGCAGCCAGAGGTGGGCAGGTGCCACTCTCTGCCCAGGGATGATTTAAACATGTCCTGCACCACTGAGTCTGCTTTTTAATAACTGCTGCAGGATAAGAAAGTGCTTTTGTTCTGCCCCTGTGTGAGGAGCTGACAGGAGCTGTGCAGCTCAGACAGGAATTATTCCTGCCCCTGCAAGCTGCCAGCCTGGCTCTGCCCCGAGCGTGGGCAGCGGCACCCGGGGACAGACCCGGAGTTCTGCCCTGGCCACGCTGCCAGGCAGGAGCAGCCCCTGCCACTCCCCAGGCTGGGTGGGCAGCTGGGGAGGCTGTGAACACCCTGTGAATCCCCTGTGAGCATCCTGGGAACACCCTGTAAATCCCTGTGACCCCCTGTGACCCCTTGTGACCCCCTGTGAATCCCCTGTAAATCCCTGTGACCCCCTGTGAACACTCTGTGACCCCCTGGGAACCCCTATGACCCCTGTGACCCCTGTGACCCCCTGGGAACCCTATGACCCCCTGGGAACCCCTATGACCCCTGTGACCCCTGTGACCCTATGACCCCCT